>OY757551.1:5045963-5268274 GCA_963584105.1 Alviniconcha strummeri
GTATATATTTAGGTTTACACCAGTTATAGTGAGTGATCATGCGTCGTCGAACGCATTACAAATATACTTTATTATTATAACACTTTTTTTTTTACTTTTTTTTTAAACGATACCGAGAACACGCATGAAGTACAAAACGATGGGAAGTATCATAGTTAACCCCAAGCGATAACCTAACGGCAATGATTAACTGGTTGATACGAGGAAAAAAAAAAGGAAAAAAAAAAAATCACAGTCAAAAATCATGTCGTTTGTGGTTTTAAGTCATTCTGGCTTCCCTTATGAATTTTACCAAAGCTAAAAATATCTTGCTGCCAGGCGATGAGAGGCCAGACGACACAATATACAAACTGAAAAGGCTTCCGAAAGTCAGTTGAAGGTCAGTGACAGAAGAACTTCAGTTCTGGACTAATGTTTATGATAATCATTATATGCAGGGCATTCAAAAAGACAATGACCGCCGTCTCCAACAACAGATAAATTACAATTCATACATAAGCAATAACAAAATTCTCAGTCAAGTGTTGGTGAATCAGTTGCGGCGTTGCCGCCGGCTAAGTTAGATCACTGCCGGCCGCCGGAGAAGCGGTTTATGATCACTGGAGCAGAACTTGTTGCAAGGGCAAAAACTTAGATATGTACATTTGGGTTGGCAGATGAGTATCATGGTCTCATTTCCTTTACTTCTCAAATTCACGTCTTTGTGATATAATGAAACGCAGCTCAAAACGGTGGTTGTATCTTGTGATCAAGAGGTAAGCGAAAGTAGGGTTGCTGCCCCTTTTCTGATCTTTAATTGCGGAAGAGTAGAGGAAGTGTAAGTCACGTGACTGTTGCTTAGCGCGGCACCACTTGCGTTCATTCTGTCGGACGTCGTTCCAACCAACACAATGCCACACGTGTCAATCGACTGTTCCGGGTCCACCAGTGGTTGAATGCGCCTGCGAGGGGCGAACGGAATGGGGAGAAGCAGTCGGGTGGATAATAGGATCAAAACGGGGACGGCCGTCCGGCATTGTTGACCGTAATCAGGTAACGCAAGCTCGGTGAAAACATCATTTTAGTTCTGAAAACAGAGGATTTATGTGGCTTGTACTTGTAGATTCAGTGCTCTTTAGTGGGCCTGCTACTGGACTTTGCTTAGGAGAGTGAAACAGTTCTCTAGCTGGATGACACATGGCGCAGACGCTGTCGCTGATGAAGAAAAGAAGTGAACTAGTCTAAGACTAGTGAAAGGTAACTTTTTCACGTTTCATTCAGTGTGGGAGTAGCCCTTGATCGTACTGGTCATTCTGCTACTTTTGTGTCATTTTTAGTTGTTTTGGTCATTTTCAACGAATATTTCATCATGGGCCCAGCTTGTATTAACTGTTGACACTTCATCATAGTGCCGTGGTGTGATTCCACATGTGTGGTAAGGTGGAATTTAAGAGTAAAGTCAAAGTAAAGCAGACATTTTCCATTGGACCTGTGGCAGATCAGACAATACATTGTTTGAGCAAACATCTTTTGTTCAACTTTAAAAGACATAACACTAGTCTGTCTTTGCACTTTGAAAGATAGAACAGACCAGTGATGTGTTCCCTATGTGTTGAAATTAGTTTTTATAGATATATAGGTAACACTCAAATAAGCATACTGCTTTTGTGTTTCCTGTACTTATTTGTTGAGCTTATGATTATGATGAATGAATGAAATTTTGTTTAAACCAAATTAGTTGTCAAATCTGTTAATCTGTGTGTCAAACTGATTTTGTTCACTAGTTAATCTGAATAGCCAGTGGAATGAACACAGGTCTACACCATGGTAAAAAGAGGGATAATCATATGATAGTTAAATTTTCTACAGCACTTTTCCCCATTGTGTGATTGGTACACACACACACACACACACACACACACACACACACACACACACACACACACACACACACACACACACACATCTCTCTCTCTCTCTCTCTCTCTCTCTCTCTCTCTCTCTCTCTCTCTCTCTCTCTCTCTCTCTCTCTCTCTCTCATTCACTCATACACACACACACACATATGTACACAGAGCAAGTCACACACATGTACATCCTACTTTTCACACCCCCACCCCCCACCCCCACTTCTGTCACAAACATTACATCACAAATTATTTGAGGCTGAAAATTAAAACCAGGTGGCAGCAAAAGCAGTGAGTCAGAAGCAAACTGATGACTTTGTAAACTTTTCCTTGGCTCTCTAAATGTAGTATGTATGCTACCTACTGTCAGCTGTTCTGACATTGTAACTGCTGCACTTACCAAAAGCTCTGATGTGCAGCTCACCACAGGTGGCCTTACAGTGACTGGCCACTGACCACTGATGGCCACGCAACATCCTTCATCACCACGCGTTCACCATGCTCACCAAGCGACAACAACTTCAGCAACAGCAGCTCATCTACGGTGGGAGCAACTCCATCCACCTGATCCGTGGGATTCGCTCGGAGCTGCTCAAACAGCCAGAACCCCCTCCTAGGAGGCAGTCGAAGCCGGATACCACAGGCTTGCCGCAAGCCATGCAAAAGAGCACCAGCATGACTCACAGTGTGCAGAGGAACTCGGCAGCCAGTCCTCAGAGAAATGCCGACTCCAAAAACCTGTCACAGAAAAATGCGGACGCTAAGCAGAAGCCTCCAGACTCCAGGGGGGATGGGCAGAAGGCGGGCAGCAAAGATGTGAAAGGGAGACCTCGACGACAGCGACCGCCTGTGTACATTCCGCCCATCCATTACGCGGAAAAGCAGGTGCCTCGAAATGTGGTCACCATAGACACCTCCAAGGCTCGTGGCAACACAGATGTCGTGAGGCTTGTCGCCAGAGACCTGGGATGGAGGGAGGTGAGTAGTCTGATTAATGTCTTCTCAGGCAGCATCTAGCTGACACTCTCCTTCCACAGCACCATTTAAATCTGCCCTCAAGACCCATCTTTTCTCCTCTGGACTCTGAATCAGTGAATGCTTTGCCTGTGTGCATGCAGATGTGTGCCATTGGTTTTGTAAGTGTGTGTGTGGGGGGGGGTATTTGTGTGTGTGTGTGTGTGTGTGTGCGTGTGTGTGTGTGTGTGTGTGTGTGTGTGTGTGTGTGTGTGTGTGTGTGTGTGTGTGTGTGTTGGATATGATGAGAAAGTTGAATGAAGTGTGTTTTTGCAGTTAGTAAGGTTCACTGTGCTTAGGTTGTGTATTAATATTTTGCTGATCTCATTGCTTTTGTATTGTGCGCTTTGGGCTCACGTTAAGTGTAAGCACCTTAAAGATCCTCTTTTACATTACAGTCTGTCTTTCTCTCCCAGAGTTGGTCCAGCTTTTAAATGAAGGCCATTCTTGATGAAGGCCCATTTGGCAACCATGTCTACTATGGTTCTTAATTAATATGGAAACAGCAGGCTATCAGTGCCAAGATCTTTGGTGATTTCCCACAGAAACACATCCCCCCCCCCCCCCCCCCCCCCCCCACACACACACTTTTGTTTGTTTGTTTTTTGTTTGTTGTTGTTGTTTTGGTTTTGGGGGGTTTCTACTCTTGCAGCAACTGTGCAACTAAAAACTTCTATCTTTTTAACCTCTGTGGTGGCAGTTGCTTCTTCCATTGCCCACAGCTCACAGGTTGAGGCACTTCGCAGTAAACAATTTGCCAGTGACCTGGTCACAGCTGATAAAGTGACTAGCCAGTCAGCAATCACCTTTGGCCACATTGCCAAGACTTTGCACAACCTGACTTGTGATATAAATTTGATGAAGAAAAACCTTGGTGAAGTGTTGTGATATAAATTTGATGAAGAAAAAATCTGGGCGATGCCTTGGCAAAGTGTTGTGATATAAATTTCATAAAGAAAACCATAGCACAGTGTTGTGATGTAACTTTGATGAAGAAAAACCGTGGAGAAAAAAAAATCTTGGCAAAGCCGTAGTGAAATGTTGTAACTTTGATAAAGAACAACTTTGGTGATGTCTTGGCGAAGTGGTTAAGGCTACTTCACCAAGCGACTTTGCAGTGTATTGGGATAATAAGAATGGGATAGCTCAGTGGTTAGAGCGCCGGACTCGAGACTGAAAGGTCCCGGGTTCAAATCCCTGTAGGAGCGGCGGGAGAATTTTCTTCTCCAGGGTCGACTTTCTGTGCTGACTCTAATTTCGGTATCCGTTCCACCCCCGTGTTACCGCAGTAGCACGTAAAAGATCCCGGTCATTCTGCCAAAAGTGCAGGTGGCAGGTTACAGCTAAACACGCACACACCGTTATGTATGTGGCTTTGCATGAAGTGACATGGTGCATGGTTGTATGGTGTACACAGAACTTGCGCCGAGATAGCTGCAGTTTCATGTGGCACCAGCCATGCCAGCGCTTAAGTACACCACTTCGGTGGATATTCAAAAAACGCGCTATAAAAAAAAGCTAGTCACTCATGTAGAACCACAGGCGAGCGCAGTGAGTCTGCTCAAGAGAGCAGAGAATAGCGCTATATAAGTGATCATCAATCAATCAATCAATGGTCTTAGTGATGGCTGGTTGTCTGCATGGCTTAAAGGAGACCTCTGTCTGCAAGTGATGAAGCATCAGTGGCCTATGAACAGGAATTGGGAATGAAATAAAAATGAGATTCTCATAAGTCTTAATCATTTTTCAGTCAGTTCATGTGCCAGTTTTCATTAAAAAATAATATTTGAAAGTCACAAAGACCTGTTTGTAGACGCTGACATTTCGTGTCTGTGTCTGCAACATTATGAAATTAATCTGAGATAGAAAAACTTTGCTTCCTGAGGCTGAACCAGTGAATGGCATTACAAGCAGCATGTTGAACCCAAAGAAATACACACACACACAAAAAAACAAAAAAAAAACAGAGGTGAAATAAAAGCAATAATATGAAATACTAAAACAGGAAATGACTCAGTTGTGATACACTGCAATGTGAAGCCAAGGACAGCTGGAAGCCAGTCTGGAGCTGCAGTCACTGTGATGGGACTGTTACTTACAGTGAGGTTGACCTGAACATAATTTACACTCCATTTAAAAGCCAGTTGTCAGTCCTGGCTAAGTCCCAGCACTGTGCTCTATCTCTGTGTGCCTGAGGTTTAAACACCTAAGGGAATATTTTTCTTATCAAAAAGCGCTTGGCTGAGCAAAGAGAGTCTGAGTAGATGAAGGTGTCAAGCACTGTTCCAGAGACTTAGAAAACAAATAATTATGTTGGACCACCAGCTTACTTTTATCATGGCTCTAGTCTTAGGCTGTACTGCTCAAGGCTTGGCCATTTGCTGACGTGGGCAGTTTCCAGGCACTTGCAGATTTGTTTGACCCTCATTTGCATTTTACAACCTTCATTTGCATTGTATGACCTTCATTTGCATTGCCTGTTTGGGCAGAGGTGTCAGGTTATGTAAGGACAGTTTGTGACACCAGTGCCGTGGAACACATGGGGAGTGGGGATAGATCAATGGTTAGAGCGCTGGACTAGTGATTGAAAGGTCATGGATTTGAGTCCCTGCAGGAGCAGCAGGAGAAATGGAGAACCTTTTTTTTTTTTCCGATGTCAACTTTTTGTGCTTACTCTTATTTTTGTATCTGTTACGCCCCTGTGTTACCGCAGTAGCACCTAAAAGATCCCAGTCATTCTGCCAAAAGTGCTGGTGGCTGGTTACAGATAAACATGCATGCACCTTACATTTGTGGCTTTACATGAAGTGACATGGTGCATGGTTGTGTGGTATACACAGAATGTGCCAAGGCAGCAGCAGTTTCATGTGGCACCAGCCATGAAGTTTATAGCTCCATGGCCAAGTTTTGTTTGTAAAGTTATGTACACACGTTACTACCTTTGTATGTGTATACTGTCTTAAACCCAACTGTTCCAACCAACCGTACGCCACACAAATTGGCTGTGTACAAAGTCCCCGACATTTATCATTGCCAGGTTTATGCTGTGAATTTCAGTGGTGAAAGCACTTTCAGGTCCTGACCAGCCATGCAGTGTACTGGCTAATGACTGTGGTAGAAGCCCCAGAGGCAACGTGTATACACAAGCCGTGCAGGAGTTGCTTCTTAAACCTTGCGTAAAAATTGGGGTTCTTAGACGAGTGGTGGTGTGAACAGGTACCTTGAGCTGTTATGGATACAGCAGCGTGTTGTTATCCAGAGACTGACTGGCAGGGTGAGCAGATTGTCTATAAAGAACGACAGAGGTCTGCTGAAGAACATAAATCAATCCAGTCCTTTGTTCATTCTATGCCAGGCGGTCTCAGCCGCTTGAAAAAAAAAGAAGAAGAAAAAAGGCTGTGGTCTGAGCAGGTTTTGTCTCTTTCCTGGTTACAAACAACAGTCCTGACAGAACAGAAAAATGAATGAATGAACACATACTTAAAAAAGAGAAACAGCTTATGTGCATGTGATGTGTGGATTTTAAGATCTTTCCCTTCTTTTCTTTTTTTTTTCTTTTTTTATTAAACTCTCTTTCTTTCTAAAGGGGACCTTTTTAAAGGCCTCAAGCCACTGTTTGTTGTCATCGTTGTGAGTGAACTAACTTTTGTATTGTCAGTATGCTCATGTGTGCATACATGAAAGGTTCAAAAGAACACTGTTTATTAGGACAAAATACAACGTGCAAATTTTGGGGCTAAACCCCTTTATCAAGCTACAAAACAACACTTAAAGTGGACAACAGTTAAAGTAAATGGTGAAAAATGAGATGCGGAACTAGGATACTTACCTGCTTTTGGTTGAGCTGTGTCATTTTTATAGCCAGTGCTTGCAAGACTGTTGGCATAACAATCACAGTGCAACAGAAAGAATTGTACTTTCTTTCACTTTGAATTTGACCTCCCAAAGTCTCAGCCGTGTTGCTTTGGTCGTGACCAATGAAAAGCAGAAAAAGACCGGCTCATGACATGATGTGCTTTTTCTGCCCCCCATGCCAGCCTTGTTTATGGCATCACAGTCTCACCAGCCTTGTTCGTAACATTACAGACTTGAAGAAAAATGGCAGCACATGACTGTTTTCACAGATTTTATAAAATTACGCCACATATAAGCGAACTGGACCGTAATAAATCAACTCAGAAACTGAGCAGAAGGAGCTATGGACTGAAGTTAGAGAGAGAGAGTGAAGCGATAATTGTAATGGATGGATACATGTTACTGAGTAAAACTATTAAAAGTCCCACAGTGAAGACAACAACAACAAAAATTGTGTGAGTAAAAACAAAATTAAAATCTTCAACACAAGGGAGATAATTAGTGCTTCAATTATGTAACATAAGTACAACATGGACCTCAGTCGCCTATGGTAACTCTCACCTGGCATGCATATGAAGGTACATAAACTCCACCAGGGGTACATCCTCAATAGAGAGCCGGTTTGGCCTAGCGGTAAGGCGTTAGGCTGGTAAGCGGAAGGACCTCGGTTCAATACCGCTTCGGCTCTCATTTCTCTTCAAAAGTTGTGGTCTGTGGACAGTCTTGTGACTTTGTCCCTCACAATTATGAAACATTAAAATGGCTCTCATCGCTGCCCACCTTAATGCATGAGTCATTCTGGTGGTGACAGTGTAGCGATAGGTGTATATAATCTCCCTCTCCCCCCACCTCCATACCCCCTCCCCCCCTTCTCCCTGTCCCTAATAAGCCTTATGGTTTCTGTGGACGTTAAGCACCATGTTCACTTACTTACATCCTCAATCCTTTTTTCTTTTCTTCTTTTTTTTTTTTCTTCTTTTTTTTTTTTGGGGGGGGGGGGGGGGAGGGGGGGTTCCATTCCACTTGATTTGGCCTGTGGTGCTGCTTCACTCTGGATTCCCCTTTAAAGTTAAAGAAGCCCAGAAGCTGTGCAAGTTTGTAAGTAGTGAATGATCAGACTCCTAAGAAACAGAATTTCAGGAAATTTGAGAAACAAATTAGAGGATGGTGATATTAAAAAAAGAGCGAGAGAGAGAGAGAGAGAGAGAGAGAGAGAGAGAGAGAGAGAGAGAGAGAGGGAGAGAGAGAGAGAGAGAGAAAAGAAGAAGAAGACAGACAGATACTGAGATAGAGAAAGAAAGAAAAATATCTGAAACAAAGGTGACCGCAAGCATTCTGAAACAGGATTAGAAGACAGACAGATACTGAGATAGAGAAAGAAAGAAAAATATCTGAAACAAAGGTGACCGCAAGCATTCTGAAACAGGATTAAAAAACAAAAAAGGAAAGGCTAAATGGAATGCTGGTTAGACAATATGAAGCATGCTCATGATATATATTTCAGTGAAGTTTTCCAAGAAATGAACAGCTATTTCTTAGACTGTAAGCATCCATCAACTGCAAAAGGACAGATGGTGAACATAATGAGATTTGATCTAATTAGCTTTTTCTTTTTTACGGGGAAGTTTTGGGGAGAAGCATTTTGCGAGAGGACAGTGATGGTTCATTTGTGCACATTGTTCTGTGAGCAGCACGTAGTCCTGAACTGGCTGAAGGTTAGTTCTTCCCCAGACAAAACTGTTACATTCTAACCACCAGGCCACACCCACCACGCCTCTCCTCACACCAACAGACTTATTGATCAGTGTCTGCGGGGGGGGGCCACAAGGTCTGGCCTACATGTCAAAAGGCGTGTACACCCCAAGACTGCATTGCTTACCTGACTGCCCCAAGTCTCTGCCTTGCTTACCAGACTGTATCGATCTGCACTTGTTGGGGGGGGGGGGGGGGGGGGGGCGGAGGTGGGAGAGGTTAAGAGCCACAGAGTTGCATGCCATGACCTGAGCATGGTGTTGAATTTTTGATTTGCATCCAAAGGAGAAGATGTGCAGTGAGGCATGGCACTCAGTGCTTCATGGCTGATTCTCAAAGGTAATGACGTAAAAGAGCCTTGTGGTTCTGGTTGCGAAGTCAACACTGACCCGGACAACAAAATAAATCAACTCAGTGCCTGTACACCCCTCCCCTTCTTTTTTCTTTTTTCTTGTCTGAACAGTTTCTTTTTTAGTGAATAACTAATTGGTGTGAAACATACCTCAGTATACACAAATAGGCTGCTCTCTCTCTCTCTCTCTCTCTCTCTCTCTCTCTCTCTCTCTCTCTCTCTCTCTCTCTCTCTCTCTCTCTCTCTCTCTCTCTCTCTCTCTCTCTCTTACAGACTCTTACACACAGAGAGACAGAGACAGAGAGACATGATGGTATGTGCCTTTTACTGACAAACATGCATACGTAAAGACATAATTCAGATCATATATGTATATATTAGTCTTTCATTGGACAAAGTGGCAAGTGTCAACATTAGGCACATTAGTAGTTCACATCCTGCACCCCCACCCCCCACCCCCCACCCCCGCACCCCCCTTTTTTTTTTCTTTTTTTTTTTTGGTCTGTGTGTGTGTGTGAAATGAGGCTAGTGACAAGTAGTGATCATCAGTTCCTGAAGTCATAATGCAGCTGCCTGAATAGGGAGAGGACTGTAGGTAGAACTCTAATGTCTGTTCAGGAAAGTGGTTGCACACACGAAATTTCACCTGACTTCATCTTGGTGGACTGCCAAGGCCTAGCAAAGGAACAGAAACAACATAAAATATTTATCAAATATGGCTACTCACCCAGCTCACGCACTGCAGATCATTTTTGCATGTTTATTTGTTTGAATTGGTGAGCGCTGTTAGGACAGTTGACAGGTAATTTTTGCATGTTCATTTGTTTGAATTGGTGAGCACTGTTAGGACAGTTGACAGGTAATTTTTGCATGTTCATTTGTTTGAATTGGTGAGCACTGTTAGGACAGTTGACAGGTAATTTTTGCATGTTTATTTGTTTGAATTGCCAATTGCTGTTAGGACATTTGACAGGTCTAGGCTTTGACAGTTGACAGCAGGACAATGATGATGTTGTTTTTATCCAATGTTTCAGTTCCCTGTGCCCCGACGAGATCACAACTGTGATGTGATATGGCATGCCATCAGTTTTAGTGACCAGGCAGACATATTCTCTGGGCAAGTCAACAAATTCCCAGGTAAGGCATGCTATGTGCCTTTGATCTCTAGTATCGTTGGTGGGAACTGCCACAAGTATCATTTTTGTTGTGACAAAAAGTTCTGTTGCAGCAAACACATGTTTTGTTCTTCTTTTGTTGTGACAGAAGTATGCTTGTCATGAGAAAAACATTGTCATGACAAAATTATGTTTGTTGCGACAAACACAAAACACACAAAAGTTTTGTCTCAGCAAGCATACTTTTGTTGCGACAAAAGATATGTTTAAGTCAGTTTCCATTCTGTTCTATAGCACTGCACTGTGCTACAGGTGCTATGGAGGTGTTCCACAAAGTCAGTTAGGTTTCCATTCTGTTCTGTAACATGGCACTGTGTGATAATGTGCTATGGAGGTTTTCCACAAAGTTAGCTAGGTTTCCATTCTGTTCCAGCAAGGTTTTCATTCTGTTCTATCACACAGCACTGTGCTACAGGTGCTATGGAGGTGTTCCACAAAGTTAGCTAGGTTTCCATTCTGTTCTATAACATTGCACTGTGCTACAGGTGCTATGGAGGTGTTCCACAAAGTTAGCTAGGTTTCCATTCTGTTCTATAACATTGCACTGTGCTACAGGTGCTATGGAGGTGTTCCACAAAGTTAGCTAGGTTTCCATTCTGTTCTATAACATTGCACTGTGCTACAGGTGCTATGGAGGTGTTCCACAAAGTTAGCTAGGTTTCCATTCTGTTCTATAACATTGCACTGTGCTACAGGTGCTATGGAGGTGTTCCACAAAGTTAGCTAGGTTTCCATTCTGTTCTATAACATTGCACTGTGCTACAGGTGCTATGGAGGTGTTCCACAAAGTTAGCTAGGTTTCCATTCTGTTCTATAACATTGCACTGTGCTACAGGTGCTATGGAGGTGTTCCACAAAGTTAGCTAGGTTTCCATTATGTTCTGTCACACTGCACTGTGCTACAGGTGCTATGGAGGTGTTCCACAAAGTCAGCCTCTTCCGACAACTGATGCTGATGAAGCAGATCTTCCCCAAGGACTTTGACTTCTTCCCCCGCACCTGGATGCTCCCTGCGCAGTTCCATGAGTTCTGCAACGATGTGCGACAGATGCTGGAGCGCAAGACCAAGCCCAAGCCCACCTTCATCATCAAGCCCAGCGAAGGGTCGCAGGGCGAAGGCATCTACCTCCTGCGTGACCCGCAGCAGTACTCACTGCACTCCAACCGCTCCCACGTGGCCCAGGACTACCTCAGCAACGTCCTGCTCATCGATGGCTTCAAGTTTGACCTGCGGGTGTATGTGGTGGTGAAGGCGCTCGACCCCCTGGAGGTGCACATCTGCACAGAGGGCCTGGCCCGCTTCTCCACCGTGCCCTACGAGAACCCCACCAACAAGAACCTGCACGAGACATTCATGCACCTGACCAACTACTCCCTCAACAAGCGCAGCTCAACCTTCAACAAGTCGGAGAAGGACGACGAGGGCAGCAAGCGCAAGATGACGAGCGTGTTCCGGCGCATGGAGAGGATGGGCTACGACACGAAGGCTCTGTGGCGGGAGATTGAGAACATTGTTTGCAAGACCCTCATCGCTGTGGCTGGGGAGCTAAAGGTGGAGTACCAGGCTGCTCTGCCGCCAGGCAAACCTCGCCCGTCCTGTTTTCAGGTTTGTGTTTGTGTGTGTGTGTGTGTGTGTGTGTTCATGTGTGTGTTTGTGTTTCTGTCTGTTATCTGTGTGACTCTGCTTGCAAGTGTTCCTGTCAGTTGTGCACGTGTGTGGATGTGTGTGTGCATGCATGCATACATGCGCGCGCGTGTGTCTGTGTCTGTGTGTGTGTGTGTGTGCATGTGTTCGAGACAGGCAGGCAGAAGGACAGTCTGTCAAGAGCACTGATCACAATCTCCAATGCTTTGGACTGCACATCACTGGCACTGGCAACTCGCCATGCCTTGCACTGGGTTTATCTCCTGTACTAGCGCTTTCAGCTTCAGTTAATGGCTGGTAATGTAAAAACGTTCCCCCAAGTTGCTACCACACTCTTTTCTTTAGTGGCTGCACAAACTGGGCCACACCCTCAGCTGTGCGGTCATGTCAAAACCAAAAGGGAGAGGGTTCCAGTCCTTTGATGGTGTCAATACCTTAGCCCCTCAATCCAGCAGGTAATAAAGTGCCAGGCGTGTGGTGGTCTTGGCGCAGGGCTGTATAACCACGAGGGGAGATTTCTGTGATGGTGTTATTGCTTGTCAAACCACAAAGGGCTTTTGTGGTGAATGGAGACTCTAGTTTGAAATTATGTACACAGGTATATTTCAGGTTTGTTGGGCCATTTGTAGGCTTCTTTGTTTGTTTGTTTTCTCTTTCTTTTTTTCCAAACTCTGTCAGTCTGTGTGCATAGTGTGAGTGGAATGAAATATCTGTTGAATGAAGTTCAGTATTTGCACATGCCCAGACTGAGCATGCTTGACCCTTGAGGCATGCACACACACACACACACACACACACACACACACACACACACACACACACACACACACACACACACACACACAAATCACTCTTGCAAACACAGATACAGATAAAGTGTGTGTGTGTGTGAACATGGTTTATCTGTATCACAACCACACACTCACACCAATTCTCTTCTACCGACTTTCCAGTCCCCTGCACCAGGCAGAAATTTCCATCGACTGGTGGCTGACCACCCAGCCATGAATGAATAATGGTCACCAATCCACTGGCTCAGTTCTGTGTGTGGCACACTGATGCTTAACATTAAAATGAGAGAAAGAAACAAAAAAACTTTAAAATAAGAGAAAAACAAAAAACATTAAAATGAGAGAAAAACAAACAAAAAACATTAAAATGAGAGAAAAACAAACAAAAAACATTAAAATGAGAGAAAAACAAAACAATTAAAATAAGAAAAACAAACAAAAAACATTAAAATGAGAGAAAAACAAAACAATTAAAATAAGAGAAAAACAAACAAAAAACATTAAAATGAGAGAGGTGCTCAACATTACAACAAAATTAAAAGCCTCTATGATCTTCTCTCATTTAGGCTCATAAATAATGAATGAGTTACTTGACTCATTTTCCAGGCAGGATCATGAGATTGACTGAAACAGTTTAGATACACCGAATTATTGACGCACACTTTGAGTACTTCGCTCTATCTAGGTTGAGATGGTAACCATGAAAAATGAAAGACAGTAATAATAATAATGGTACACTTGTTGTACAGCACCTACCCTACAGCCCTCTAGAGTTGTTTTACACTGGAAAGCATCTGTGAAAGCTACATAGGCATATTATTTGTGACAAATATACGCGCACACACACACACACACACACACACACACACACACACACACACACACACACACACACACACACACTCAATGAAAATACACACACACACCATGCACGCATGCACACACGCGCGCGCACACACACACACACACACCATGCATGCACACACACACGCACACACACACACACACACACACACACACACACACACACACACACACACACACACACACACACACACACACACACACACATACACACACACACACACACACACACACACACACACTACAGAACACACATACACACTATACAACACACACACACACTGCAATGACCAGCACCACCATGCCCCAACATGTATAAGAAGTGGTCACAGTCAGATAGTGCGGGATCAAAGAGGTGCCTGAGGGACACACCCTCAGTCTGATTCTGGGTTAAGCGGTTTTACTCACCACACTTAATGCTCGGCTTTGTGACTGCTGGAGAGGATTATCTCAATAATGCCTGCTAGTGGTAAATGTTAACTGAAAAGAAGTTATGCTTAAAAGAAAAAGAAAAAAAAAGAAATTATGCCAAGCACAGGCACTTGGTGCTAATCTCAGTGATTGTCCAAGAATAATTGCTGTATTCATTCAAGATTTTTTTTTCTTTTTCTAATATACCTTAAGCAGTCATAGGCTTCTTATACTCTCTCTCTATATAGATATATATAAGAAAGTTTCTTTACCTCGAGTGACTGATGTCAGGGCTTAAAACATGCCACTGGTCTGTTGTCTGGTGGTCCATGACCTTCAAAACTGTCAGCGGACCAGCAGAACTCTCCCTTCCGCTGTTCCACCCAACCAGCAATTTTTATGAGAAACGTCAAGCCGTTTTTTCAACCCACACCACGGAGATAAAAACATCATTATTTCTGTAGCCTGTACCCCTCAAAATGTTCATGTGCATGTTGATGAAGTGATGAGATCGAGCACACCACACAAGCCCTGACAACATTTTTTAAAAATGGTTCTAAATAGATGATCTACAGTCCCCATCTGTCTCTAGTCCATCTCACCCCAGCGGTGGATCACTGACACTGGTGTTTAAAGACTAGTGAATGGGGGACCAGAAAAGGTTTCCTGGTTTGGTTTGGTGGAACTTGTTTAACACTGAAATGTCTCCAAAGAGGTATAGTACTGGCGGAGAGCAAGATCCCAGAAGGTGCGGGAAAGAGGGAGACGGTACCTAATGCAACACTGTCACCATCAGAATGAATCCTGCATTAAGATGAGCGACAATGAGCACCATGTTAATCACTGGTAATGTTAATTTTAACATTTTAATGCATTTGACTCATTGTGAGGGACAAAGTCACAAAGAGTGAAGACTGTGCCACTTATGAAGAGAAGTGCCAAGGCAGAATTGAACCACAGTCCTGCTTACCAGCCTAAGGTCAAACCAGCCCACACGGTTTCATGGAATTTCCAACCCTGGATGTATTTTGGTTGTAAACACTGGTAGGGTGAAACTTTCACTGTACATTTCTGCCTCAGGAACAGTGCCAATAGAAAGAATGTGTAGTCTTTTGTTGCTAGTTTTTTTGTTGTTGTTTAAAAAAAAAAAAATCAACATCCATTCACATATTCACATTATATGATTCAATAATAAGGGCAGAAGCAAATATTTACCCTTAGCAGTTGTAGAAGAAATAATATGGAGATAGACAGACAGACAGACAGAGGCAGAAACAGAGAGACAAAGGAACAAGCTAGAAAAACACATGCTCACACACACACATGCACGCACACATGCACACATACACACACACACACACACACACACACACACACACACACACACACACACACACACACACACACACACACACACACACACACACACACACACACATGAACACAATGGAGAGGAAAGAATAGAAACAAGAGTCAAAACAGAAGGCTATAACCCTGGAGAAGAAAATTATCCCACCTCTCCTGCTGGGATTCAAACCCATGACCTTTTGATCATGAGTCCGGTGCTCTAACCACTGAGCTGTCCCAGCTCCCCATGTAAGACATAAGATGGTTTTCTTAATGTTTGGGGGTCTGATAGTGTGATACAGGTCAGGGCTGCACATGTGTCCATAAATAGCAATAAGGGGTCTTCATACACAATTTTAAAGGGTATTTATCCCCCAAGTGAACTTTGAGAGGGTTTTCAAACACCTTTTTAAAACTGCAAGGGCTTAACAGGTGTCCATTATTTTGCATCCACTGTCAGTCAGAGTGGCATGCTGCTCCGATATATTTATCACGACAAAACTTTTGTGTTTGTCACGACAAAAAAATGTCTTTTGTCATGACAAAAAGATGCTTACGGTGACAAAACTTTCGTGGTGACAAAAATGATACTTGTGACAGCTCCCGCCAATGACTCTCCCAGGCCCCTGCTGTGATGTTCTGGGGGGAAATCTGAGTCAACAACTTTTTCTGCCTAGTGTCAGTCAGTGCCACTTTCTTCCTTATCAGTTTGCTTCTTTTCTGCATCATCTTGACTTTGCCCGATTGCCCGATTCCTTTTGCCTCTTTTCTTCGACTGTTTTGACCCATGCTGCAGTTCTTGGTGTTCATTCAGTACACGTGTATTCACGCCCTTTCAGTAGGTTTTTGTTACAGCAGGTGGATTTAGGCTGCGATATGTGGACTTTTTTAATATATTATTATATACCCCATTTGGACATGATGTGCAACCCAACAGATACGTACACTACATTTTTTCTTGGAAACAGTTTTGTTGTTGTTGTTGTGTTTTTTTCTTCTGTCTTGTTCAGTTGCCATGATATAACCATAATGGGTGACTGGGCATAAAACACCAGGTTACTTACTTACTTGCCTTGTTCAGTTGCCATGATATAACCATAATGGGTGACTGGGCGTAAAACACCAGGTTACTTACTTACTTGCCTTGTTCATAGGCGGTAATCCTGTGACTGGGAGCTTAAGGGTGGAACAGCATTCAGCACAACAAAACATGTCATAGCTTAGCAATACTTAATAGCATTATGCAGCCGAGAAAATTATCTGCTTCCCCTCTTCATCACTGCCACGGTTGACTGGACATAAAAAATACCAGAATCGATCAGTCATTACCATCATTATCATTGTCAAGATGTGACTGCTTACTCCTTCCCCTCTTCATCACCGTCACAGAGTTCTGGAGCTGTGTGAAAGTCCGGGTGGCCGTCCTGGGCTTTCCGTCCTAACGAGCCTTCTGGTTTCCGTGGATGCAAAGCAATATTGAACCGTGCTTCGGCACTGGCCTCAGCTTGTCCCTAATATGTCAATCGACATCCGAGTACATGAAGCTCTACTTCATCATCTTCATCATCACCATCACAGTTGACTGGACATTAAAAATACCAGAATCGATCAATCATTACCATCACTGTCATTGTCAAGATTTGACTACTTACTGATAGCTGTGACTTATGGTGGTCTGATTGCTTACAGTCAAGTGCTGTGAACTTTGAGACTTGCTTCTAATATAAAAATATAAAAATATAAAAATAAAAATAATGGCTGGAATATTGATTTTGCCATGTGCCTTGGAGTTTGACAGTGCCTGTGGTGAGCAAGCTATGTTTAGACCAAGTTGTCACTGCAAATCAACCTGGAGTATTGCCAAACTCATTGTGTCTTTTCAGAGCTTGTTTTCATGTTCCCTGTAATGATGGGCTTGGGTACCCCAGTAGTGACAAACTTGCTTACACGATACAGTTCAACCTCACTGTAATGGGGTAGTAGTAGTAGTAACTGGATTTTCATGTCCTGTCAACCACACAGGGTCACTTCAGGACAGTCAAACTCAGGTCATAAGCAAATACACATTTCTAAACTCTTCTCACATTATAATATATCAACCCACTGTCAAGTCAGTCTGCAAAACCAATCATAAAAGCAAACTTAAAACATAGATACATATACACAAAGATCAGACACATTTTCAGAGTTAGTCCCTTCAATAATACCCCTGTTAAAGGAGCACATAAAGCTAGGCATTGCTGGTATCGTCGACCATTCCATCTCATTTATCGATACCAGGTTAAAGAAAAATATAAAAAAGGAATGGACAGACACAATATAAAAATAAAAACAAATTCATATAAATTTATGCATAATGGCAAATACCAGTGCCATATGGCAGCAAGCTGCACACACCACCGACCAACTATCATCTCATAGCTGCTCAACAAGAGCCATACAGAAAAGCCTCACCCTTAACGGAAATTGTTTGAGAGTTTTCTGGAAAGAAAGTCAGGAGAATGGACCATTAGCAGAAAAATGACAAGACAGAAAGAGCTAGAGGACTAGGTAGAAAAAACAAGAGAGGAGATAGGAAAGGGGACTCAAATGACAGCCCTGAGATTCCAGACAGGAGGGTGACATCAGACATCCCCCGCCTCCCTTCAGGGCTGTAATGGGGTGGACAGTCCTCTCTCACTACTCTGTCATCATGTCTGGTGAAGTATAAATATATGTCAGGGCTGTCTGAGATGTGTTTGACAGACCTGCCACCAGTGGTTTGCACCCAACGAAACTTAGCAGTAATTGGTCATTGTTTATTTTTTGTAAGCATTTCATGGCTTCAACCCTTAGGTTCACCCAGTGCTTGGTGAGAAAGTAGCATTTAAACCAAGATGTACGCTGTTGTATAGTGCATTGAGAAGGTAGCGTTTAAACCAAGATGTATGCTGTTGTATGGTGCATTGAGAAGGTAGCGTTTAAACCAAGATGTATGCTGTTGTATGGTGCATTGAGAAGGTAGCGTTTAAACCAAGATGTACGCTGTTGTATAGTGCATTGAGAAGGCAGTGTACGCTGTTGTATAGTGCATTGAGAAGGTAGTGTTTAAACCAAGATGTATGCTGTTATATAGCACATTGAGAAGGTAGCGTTTAAACCAAGTTGTACACTGTTGTATGGTGCACTGAGAAGGTAGCATTTAAACCAGTCCACACACTGTTGTATAGTGCAGTAGGAAGGTAGTGTTTAAACCCACTCATGTGCTGTTGTATAGTGCAGTAGGAAGGTAGTGTTTAAACCCACTCATGTGCTGTTGTATAGTGCATTAGGAAGGCAGCGTTTAAACCAGCCCATACGCTGTTGTATAGCGCATTAAGAAGGCAGCATTTAAACCAACCCATACACCGTTGAATAGTGCAGCATTACCCACCACTTTGACAGCTACTCTCTGAGTTCAGGAGTGTCAGTAATGGAGTCTGTCAATTGTTATGAAGATTAGCTACCATGGCCCCCACTAACACACAAAATGAGCATGCATCCTTTATGCAGCAGAACTGAAAAGGATGCACTAAACTTACCTCTCAGTGATCCCAGGGGATGCTCTAAAAATTGACAGGTTACTTTGATGTTTTTTCCTAAGCCCAGACCTGCTGTTCCTGACTGACAACAGGTCTGAGGTCGATGATATTAGCAGCAAGGGTATACACACTGAGCATTGGAAGTTTTGTACTGCCTTCTTCCAACTCCAAACCAGCGGCTTTACTCTGACCGTTACTGTGCTCTGATTCCTCATTCCAGTGCTGGAATTCTCTCCCTTCTGATGTCTGTCTCTGTCACACTCAGTCTTCCTATGCCTTCAAAACTGCATTAAAAACTTGCCTCAAGCTACAGTCACAATGCCACAACAAGTGCTTTTAAATTCAGGTGGCTATTTGTATTCTGATTCCTCATTCCAGCGGTGGAATTCTCTCCCTTCTGACATCTGTCACACTCGGTCTTTCTATGCCATCAAAGCTGCATCAAAAACTCACCTAAAGCTACAAACAATGCCACAACAAGTGATTTCAGATTCTGTCTTTTTCTTTTTGCCCCTCCACACCCACCCACCCCCCCCCCCCCCCCCCACCTTGCTCCCTGTTACATTCTGTTTTATATTGCATTCCTATTGCAGGGTTCATGAGCTGATGATTTTCCTGTATTTACCATTTAAGATCAGCATATAACAGGAAAAAAAATAAGCAAGTGGTCAGACATGCCAGCTGTGATTTTGTTTGACCGGTTCTAAAATATATATATGTAAAAATTAAAAGTTTTTTTTTTTTTTTTTTTTTTTTAAAGGCATCAGAGAGAAAGAGAGAGAGAGAGAGTGTGTGTGTGGTCTGTGTGTGTGTGGTCTGTGTGTGGGTGGTCTGTGTGTGTGTGGGTGTGTGGGTGTGCATTCTAGGCGGGGAAAGGAACAGGTTGCTAGTAGAGCTCTAGTAGTAGTAAAGATGGCCGTGTATTTGTCCAACTACAGTGACTGTCTGACTGTTTTCCATGTATTTGTCCAACTACAGTGATTGTCTGACTGTTTTGCGTGTATTTGTTCAGCTACAGTGATTGTCTGACTGTTTTCTGTGTATTTGTCCAACTACAGTGATTGTCTGACTGTTTTCCGTGTATTTGTCCAGCTAGTGATTGTCTGACTGTTTTCCGTGTATTTGTCCAACTACAGTGATTGTCTGACTGTTTTCCATGTATTTGTCCAACTACAGTGATTGTCTGACTGTTTTCCATGTATTTGTCCAACTACAGTTGATTGTCTGACTGTTTTCCGTGTATTTGTCCAACTACAGTGATTGTCTGACTGTTTTCCATGTATTTGTCCAACTACAGTGATTGTCTGACTGTTTTCCGTGAATTTGTCCAACTACAGTGATTGTCTGACTGTTTTCTGTGAGACACTTTCACCATCCTATAGATGTCACACTGGTTTGAAAACTGTCCAGGCTTTCGTGAACCATTTTCACCACCTTACAGACGTCACCCCGGTTTGAACACTGTCTAGCACAGTCACTGTACTGATAGAGCCATTGATTCTTCTACACTAAGGATCCCCTTGAAGAATAAAAATTGGGGCAGCAGTGTCCAGGCTTCTTTCCGTGTCAGTAACTATGTACAAAACTTGGAGTCGCTCAGGCAGTGCTCATGATCAACAACTTTGATATGTGTGTAAGGTATTACTTTACTAGTTGGCTAATTGTGGGATTGAGTGAACTATGGCAATCACACCAGTCACCTTAGGTAAGCTTGGGTGAGGTGCCATTGACGTCCGCGCTATTCCCAACACAACTGTTAACGTTACAGTTACATTCATGTACACATTTGCACAGTATTTCTGTCTGCCACGGCCTCTGACACACTCCAGTGAACATTGATAGTTAAAAATAGCTCTACATTGCAGATTAGCATTCAGTCCTGTTTCTAAGCCAGAGGGTAGGGTGACAGATTTTTTTTTTTGGGGGGGGGGGGGCAGGGGGAGGGGGTGGGGGAGGGGGGTACACAGTGTAACCATGCATCATTACATTTACAGAGAAGATAATACACCAGTTCTGTCACTTTGTACTGTCACCCCTCCCCCCCCCCCCCCCCCCTGCCCCCAAACAACCAAATGGGGAGGAAGTGTGTGTGTGTCCATGTGTGTGCATGCATGTGTGTGTGTAGTGTGTGTGTCTGTGTGTGTGTATGCATTCATGCACACATGTATCTGTGTGTCTATACTGAGAGGTGGGATGATGTTTGAGGACAAAATTTGTGTATGTTAATTTGACATGTTTTGATGTCAGCTCTTTCATCTTGTTTATAATGAAAAATGTGTGCCTAGGGCTTCCTTGGGAAAGGGCACCCACAGACAACACTGTGATGATTATATGTGTGTGTGTGTGGACAGGTGCTGGGATTTGACATCCTCATCATGAAGGACCTGAAGCCAGTCCTGCTGGAAGTCAACTCGAACCCCAGCCTCAGCATCACTGCCGAACAGGAAGTGTCTCCAGGTGTTGTCGAGTACATGCCCTCGGTCAAGGATGAGGAAGTTAAGCGGTCGCTGATCCGAGACACGCTCATCTTGGTCGCGCCAAAACATAAATACACCCGCAAAAGGTACTTTTGTGGGGAGCATCTGCAGATGTGCAGTGTCTGTCAGACTGTGTCTGTGGTGTATTCAGAGTGCTGCTTTATAGTTCCTGGGTGTTTTCTTATGACTGAAAACCATACAGACGCTGTGGTTGTGTACATGTGTGCGGGTGTTAGTGGGTGGGTGAGTGGGTGTGGGAGGGTGTCAGTGTGTGTGAGTATGTGTGTGTGCATGTGTGGGGGAGGGCAGGGGAGGGTGTCAGTGTGTGTGGGTGTGCTAGCGTGGGTGTTTGTGGGTGTGGGTGGTTATGTGTGTGTGTGTGTGTATGCATGTACAGGTGTGTGTGTGTGTGAGTGTGCATGTACAGGTGTGTGTGTGTGTGTGTGTGTGTGTTTATGTACTTATTTGCACACATTCGACCTATCAGCTTGTGTTTGTGAATGCTTCCATCATTTAAGCATGAAATTTAAATCTTAATCTTAAGACAAAAATGAAAGTTGCTGAGTTTGAGAAGGATTGCAAAGGTGGGAAAGAGCATACACTGGAGGACGATTGAGTTTTTACAATTTTTTTCCTGTTATACAATCTCACCAATCACACACACTAGAGGCTGTTTTTGTTTTGTTTTTATTTCGTCTCACACAATCCCATTAATCACACATGCTTGAGAAGAATTGTTTGTTGTTTTTAACATGTCCTCTCACACAGTCTCACCAGTGATGGTTTTACCTATCCACAGACGGAGACGGCGGCGGCACCACCACCACCACCACCACCGGCCTCGACCAATGGTAGAGGACATGGAGGTGGAGTCCTCCCCTAGCCCGGTGGTGGAGACTCGACATCGTAACCACCGCGAGCGTGACATTACCATCCGCTTCAAGGCGGACGATGCCCCAAACGGCGAGAGACAGAAATCAATCTTTGCGGAGAATGACAAGGCCCGCCCCGTGTATCAGAGGCAGGAGACGTGCCGCGTGTTTGTGCAGGGGGAAGGGGAAGTGACTCATTTTGAGACGCCCGCCTACTACCTGCAGATGGAACAGAACCAGAACAACAACAGCAGCAGCAGCCAGGAGAGGAACGGTCAGAGCGCCTCTCCCAAAGACTCTCTCTTCCTGGACAACAACAACAGCCATGCGGCCGTCTTCCAGAGGAGCAAGTCGGAGAGACCTGCAGAGACTTTCATGGAGGATGACGGGCCAAGCCTCCGACCTTTGCCCTACGAACTTTCCCTGATAGAGTCCTCAGAGGATGAAAACGAGGATGAGGAGGAGTCTTGCCTGAAGGAGATTTTTCCGGCGGTGTACTCAGAGGAGCTGAGACACACTCGCGTGTCCGAGCGGCTGGCGGACATTTTCATCCATTGTCTGAGTGTCAGGGGATGTCTACGACTGGGACCGACTGCTTTTCGTATGTTTGCACGGTGAGTGAAAGTGTGCCATGGAGGCGTTTTTTACACAGTCTCACCAATCACGCACACTAGAGGATGACTGTTTCTTTTTTCTTTTCTTTTTTATTTCCCCTCTCACAGTCTCACCAATCACAGTTTTATGTATCCACAGACGGAGATGGCGTTGGCACCACCACTACCAGCCTCGACCAGTGGTGGAAGAGGTTTCTTTTTCTTTCCTTCCTCTGTTCCTTCTGTGTTCAGTCATTGCTCCTCGGCTCAGCCGGTGCAGTTGTCATACTTGAGAGGCTTAGTGACAACAGAGAAGAGTATACTTCATTGTGTTGTTGATCACTTTTATATAGCACTGTTCTCTGCTCTCGAGAAGACTCACTACAGTTGCATGTGATTCTACATGAGTGACTAGCTTTTTATAGCACGTTTTTCAGTATCCATCAGAGTGGTGTATTTAGTGCACTGGCATGGCTGGTGCCACATGAAACTGTTGCTGTCTCATTTTTGCATTCTGTGTACACCATACAACCATGCACCATGTTACACCAATGTTACACGGGTTTGAAAAATGTCTAGCATGATCACTGATTTCTCCAGCTTTGGCCTCATTTGCTGTATAGTGGTTGTTCCATGAGTGTCAGCTTAGTACATGTGTATGCATGTGTTCAGCCATGACCTCATTTGCTCTTGTTGGTTATTCAAGGAAGTGTCAGCTCAGTACATGTGTATGTTTATGCCCATCTGTGACCTCATTTGCTCGTGTTGCTCCAGGGAGTGTCAGCATAGCACATGCGTATGCACATGTATCTCCAGCCTTGACCTCATTGGCTGTATGGTTGTTCCAGGAAGTGTCAGCATAGTACATGTGTATGCATGTGTCCAGCCATGAGCTCATTTGCTCTTGTTGTTCCAGGAAGTGTCAGCATAGTACATGTGTGTGTATGTCTTGACCCTTGGCCTCATTTGCTCTATGGTTGTTCCGAGAAGTGTCACCATAGCACATGTGTATGCACGTCTCCACCCTTGACCTCATTTGCTGTCTTGTTGTTCCAGGAAGTGTCAGCTGAACCGCAAAGGGCTGAACAACGCCACCATTGACATCCTGTATATTGACATGCAGAGAAAGTGGGAGTTCCTCAACCCAGACAGGACTCAAGGTCAGTAAAGTTTCTTGCTGAAGGCACATAATATTATATTATGGCCTTCTTCAGACAGGTTTTGTCCAGCCAGTAGAAGAGATTAAAAGCAAAGCTTAGAATTAAGAAGTTTAAAAAAAAAAAATTTTAAATCCCTTTGTTGATTTTGTATCACATTTACAGTGGTGATTGGCTGGATCCGCCATAGCTCAGATGTAAAAACCCATGAGGGCCACAGCTGGTCATGACGTGAAAACTGATGGCCTCTTTGAAGTTTCGCTCAGAACGCTCGCTGCGCAAAGCAGTTCATTCAGTGCACTGAGAAGAAAACTTGTTTTTTAAATTCAATATAAAATCAGCGGGACATTTTAAAACAGAATCATTTTAGTTTTTGCGTTCAACCCATTGGACAAAGCACACATTTTAGAAAGCAGGTAGTTCCTTTAATGTCACATTGCAGGTTCATACTGTGTGTGTGTGGGGGGGGGGGGGGGACTGCTGTTTCATCAACAGATATTAATTAATAATTTGAAAACATTGTGTACTTCAAAGAGCAGGCTTTTTTTCCAAATGTTTTTTTTTTCTTTCTTTTTTTGGAGGGGGGGTGGGGGTGGGGGCTTTTTTCTTTTTTTCAGGAAAAGAAAAGAAAAAAGAACAGCATCATCAGCTGATTTCTGTCCACTGTTCTTGTTACTAGAAGGTCCTTGCCTAATTTTTTTTATTATTTTGTTGTTGTAACATTCACTGGCCGTGTGGCATGATGCGTTGATGGAAAATCGATCCAGTTGTTGCAATAAATAGGAAAAGTGTGACAGTCTGGTCAGCTGTAAACTAAAATGTATCAAAATGTTTCATTACTTCTTTTTTACAGCTAGTGGTATTGCTATGGAGTCAGGTAAGCTCTCCCTTGGGTGCCTTTAAAGTACAGTGGAACCCTGTTATAACAACTCCTTTAAAGGGGACGCCAAGCGAAGACCCTCATTGGCCTGAAAACAGAAAATGTGCAAATGTTCCCATTTTATCAGAATCAGAATATTTATTGTCCCCATACAAGTTTACAAGGAAATTTGTCTTATGGTGCACAGCAGGAAACAGAATAAACAGTAGACTAATATTTTAACACGGCAACAAAGGCTAAAAATACACACTGACACACCCACTATGATCTCCTAGCTGCGCAACAAGAACCTTACAAAAAGAGCCTATCTCATAGCAAACTGCTTTGGAAAATTGTCATTAGCAAAAAAAACGGCAAAACAGAAAGAGCAAGAGGACATGGCAGATAAACAAGAGAGCAGATAGAAAAGAGTAAATGACAGCTCCAAGATTCCAGGGGGGCGGGGATAGCTCAGTGGTTAGAGCGCCGGACTCGTGATTGAAAGGTCGCGGGTTCGAATCCCTGCTGGAACGGCGGGAGAATTTTCTTCTCCAGGGTCGACTTTCTGTGTTGACTCTTATTTCGGTATCCGTTCCACCCCCGTGTTACCACAGTAGCACGTAAAAAATCCCGGTCATTCTGCCAAAAGTGCAGGTGGCAGGTTACAGCTAAACACGCATACACCTTACGTATGTGGCTTTTATTGAACCATGCTTCGGCATTGGTCACAACTTGTCCCTAATATGTCAAATGATATCTGAGGACATTAAGCATCAACTCATCATCATCCAAGATTCCAGACAGGAGGAGGACATCGGACATTGCCGGTCTCCCTTAGGGGGTCACAGACACAGATACCAAACTTGAGATGCCAGTGCTAATGGTGACATTGTCATCACTTTCAAACCATTGATGTTTAATGAACCAGTGCATAGATCAGTTGAAAAACTGCTGTAAGTATGTTGTGGGTTCCATTTCTGACTGTGGGACGCAAACCATTGATGTTTAATGAACCAGAGCATAAATCAGTTGAAAACCTGCCGTGAGTGTGTTGTGGGTTCCATTTGTGACTGTTGGACACATGATGATGCTTCGATTTGGGTCCTCTTCAACATGAAATCCTGCTTCAGACAAAGTGGGTCAAGTGTTCCTGCTGCACATTTTCCTTGTGTTATAATCTTTTTGTCCAAGCAGGCTTCTGGTGAGAAGAAGCCAGCTTGGTGGCCCCGTCTGCTTTGTTATAAAGAGGTTCCACTGTATGGCCTACAGTGCAACCTGCAGTGAATGGCCCCCAGAACAAGTGACCACCACCTGTCCTGTTTTTTTCCATGACTTTTTGTGTTACAGTAATAACAATAACGTGCTCTTTTATGTGTAGCTCGTGAACTAGGCAGGGGTAGCATGTCAGACTTTTGGCAGGGTGGAAGGGTAAATCCACAGACTGTCAGAGACATTTACATATCAAACTGGAGATTTTTTGTGGAATGGGGCTGCTTAGAGTCCAAGAAGAAGCTTAAACTTCAGTGCATCAGGTCCTGTCTGTGAGCTGTGGATTCACTTCTTGGCCTGACAGAGTCTGTTGCCTTTTTCCCGTCACCCTGACAAAGTCTTTTTGTCTTATTCCCTTCACCCTAACAAGATCTGTCATCTTGAGTTCTTGTCCCTTTCACGCTGGTGAAAGCTTTCATCTTATCCCCTGCCCCCTGGTGAAAGCTTTCATCTTATTCCCTGCCCCCTGGTGAAAGCTTTTATCCTATTCCCTGCCCCCTGGTGAAAGCTTTCAGCTTATTCCCTGCCCCCTGGTGAAAGCTTTCATCGTATTCCCTGCCCCCTGGTGAAAGCTTTCATCCTATTCCCTGCCCCCTGGTGAAAGCTTTCATCCTATTCCCTGCCCCCTGGTGAAAGCTTTCATCCTATTCCCTGCCCCCTGGTGAAAGCTTTCATCTTATTCCCTGCCCCCTGGTGAAAGCTTTCATCTTATTCCCTGCCCCCTGGTGAAAGCTTTCATATTATTCCCTGCCCCCTGGTGAAAGCTTTCATCCTATTCCCTGCCCCCTGGTGAAAGCTTTCATCCTATTCCCTGCCCCCTGGTGAAAGCTTTTATCCTATTCCCTGCCCCCTGGTGAAAGCTTTCATCCTATTCCCTGCCCCCTGGTGAAAGCTTTCATCCTATTCCCTGCCCCCTGGTGAAAGCTTTCATCTTATTCCCTGCCCCCTGGTGAAAGCTTTCAACTTACTCCCTGATAAGGTCTGTCATCTACTTCACCTTGACAAGAGGGCTGTCATCTTACTCTAGCCACCCTGACAAAATCTGTCATCTTATCCCCTTCACGGTGACAAGGTCTGTCCTCTTACCCCCTTCACCCTGATAAAATGTCATCTTATTTCCTCCAGAGTGATCCAGAGTCACCGTGGTTGTGTGTGTGTGTGTGTGTGTGTGTGTGTGTGTGTGTGTGTGTGTGAAGGGGGGAGAGAGAGAGAGTGTGTGTGTGTGTGTGTGAGGGGGGGGGGGGAGAGTGTGTGTGTGTGTGTGTGAGTGCGCACATGCACATGTATGTATGTATATATATAGATGGATCATAGTTCAGGAGCTGTATGAGAGTAAAGGTGGACATTCTGGGCTGTCCACCCTAATGAGCTTTCTGGTTTCCATGGACATAAAGCTATATTGAACCGTGCTTCGGCATTGGTCGCAGCTCGTCCCTAATATGTCAACTGACATCTGAGGACATTAAGCATCACTTCATCATCATTATATATGGATTGGTTTTTTTTTTACATGTTTGTTTTAAATCATGAACTGGAAACCTCCTTGGACATTGGAACAGCTGGTTTGGTGGAGTTTGCAGGTGGCTGCTTGTTCAAGTTGTTGTTGTTTGCTGTGGTTTCACAGCTTTCAGTCATTCCCTTGACCTTTTTTTAGCCTGTTCACGTTTCTTGAGCTTTTGTTGCCATAATGTATTTGGGGCGTGCTTGTGGACAGCTTGTTGCAACGGTTTATTGAGTTTGCGCATGGCTGTTGACTTCATGGGGAGATTTACTGAGACACATTTATTGATTTTGTGCATGGCGGTTGATACAGCTTGTGGAGGTTTACTGAAACTGGGCATTTTTGGTTGATTTTCCTTTTATGATATGGGGATGGGGGGGGGGGGGGGTCAGGTGGGGGGGGGGGCAGAAGAAACTTGGAAGGGAGGGAGGGGGCTGTTTAATTGTTGAGGATACTAGGGTGGGAAGAAACTTTGGAGAGAGGGTAGTGGGTGTTTAAGAAGAGGGCAGGGTTGCAGAAGCAAACATGGAAGATGTGTGTGTGTGTGTGTGTGTGTGTGTGTGTGTGTGTGTGTGTGTGTGTGTGTGTGTGTGAGTGTGTGTGTGTGTGTGTGTGTGTGTGAGTGTGTGTGTGTGTGTGTGTGTGTGTGTGTGTGTGAGTGTGTGTGTGTGTGTGTGTGTGTGTGTGTGTGAGTGTGTGTGTGTGTGTGTGTGTGAGTGAATGAGTGTGTGTTTGGGTGTGTGGGTGGGTTGGTGAGTGTGTGTGTATGTGTCTGTGTATGGGGGGGGGACAGAGTGAGTGTGCATACATGTAAGTGAGCATGTGTGCATGTGTTGATGGGGGGGAGGGGGGGAGAAGGCTGGAAGAAATTTGGAAGGGAGGGGAGGGGTGTGTTTGTAACCATAAGGTGCTGGGCGGTGGCGGACTGGAAGAAAGAGAAAACTTGGAAGGGACTGTGTGCACTGGGTGTGTGTGTGTGTGGGGGGGGGGGGGGGTCCTGGAAGAAATAAGAAATTTGGAGGGGATGGGTGTAGGGGGTGTAACTTGATAGGTGGGAGGAGGGGAGGGGAAGAAATAACAAACTTGGAAGGGAGTGAAGGGGCATGTGAGTAACGGAAATGGGGGGGGGGGGAGGTCTGGAAGTAAAAAGAGACTTGGAAGGGGGGAGGGGGAGGTATTAGAAGGGAATTGGGGGGAGGGGGAAGGGTAAAGCAAGAATTTGGTGGGGGGTAGGGGGGAACTGAGGGACAAGAAACAAGAGTGTGGGTATGCCCAGAGGGCCTAGGTGAGAGGCAAGGGGTGGAGGGGGGAGGGGAGAAGGAGGGGAAGGGGGGGGGAATAAACTTGAAAGGAAGAGGGGTGTGTGGTTGGGTGCAGGGGAGGGTGGGGGGGGGGGGGGAATTAGAGGTGGGGGCAAAGGGAGGAAGAAAGAACTGGAGAAGGAGGGGCCTTACACTCCACAAAAAGCTAGCGGTCCAACTGCTTGACACCCGCAGGTCCGTTAAGAAAAACGTCCGAATGAGGCTCTTCCATAAAAACTCTTGGAAAGTGCTAGAAATCTTTTTAACCAAAAACAAACAAGCCACTCCCTGGACCTGTGTCTACAACTCTTGAAGAGTGCTAGAAAAAAGCATTTAAGCAAAAAATGAACAAACACCACCCAGGACCTGTGTCTGCAACTCTTGGAGAGTGCTAGAAAAATAATTTAAGCAATTTAAGCAAAACCTAATAAACACCTCCCAGGACCTGTGCTAGAAAAAAGAATTTAAACAAAAACAAACAACTCCCTGGGCCTGTGCTTACAACTGTTGCAGAGTGTTATACAAGAATTTGAGCAAAAACAAACATCTTCTCTGGACCTGTGTCTACAACTCTTGGAGAGTGCAAGAAAAAAAAAACGAATTTAAGCGAAAACAAACAGATGCCTCCCGGGACCTGTGCTTACAGTTACAACTGTTGCAGAGTGCTCAACTTTTTTCTCTCTTTTTTAAGCAAAAACAACAACAACAACAACAAAACAAAGCAAAAAAAATAGCGAGAGTCTGCCTCACCCTCTCTACGCTGTGTTTGTGCAGGCCTGTGTTTTCAAGGTTTCTTCGACGCCTGCATGGAGATTGCTCGCCGCAAGTTCAGTTCCTCCAGCCCCTCGGAGATGCTAGAGAAACTCGTCAGCTACTGCGAGGACAGCCTGAAGGGGAGGACACCGCTGGAGGACGAGACAGACACCAAACGAGAGCGGCTCTCTCCCCGCATCACGCGGCCGCAGCGCAGATCCGTCACCTTGTTCCCCCGGAGGACGGTCACGTCGTTGGAGGAGGAGACGGTGAGAGACCTGTTCAACACCGCCATGAAGAAGCGCGAGAACTCCATTAGTGACATCAACAACTTCATGCGTGACATGCGCCATAGAACTTACGTTCCTTCTGCCTTTACTGGGCTGGGTAAGGGCAGGTACGATGATGAGTACGATGATGAGTAGGGGGCCATGATGCCATGGTGAGTAAGGGGTCATGATGCCATGGTGAGTAGGGGGTCATGATGAGCAGGGGGTCATGATGGGTAGGGGATCATGACCGTGATGAATAAGGGCCATGACCACGATGAATAGGGGCCATGACCACGATGAATAAGGGCCATGACCACGATGAATAGGGGCCATGACCATGATGAATAGGGGCCATGACCATGCTGAATAAGGGCCATGACTATGATGAATAGGGGCTATGACTGATGAATAGGGGCCATGACCATGATGAATAAGGGCCATGACTATGATGAATAGGGGCCATGACCATGCTGAATAAGGGCCATGACTATGATGAATAGGGGCCATGACCATGCTGAATAAGGGCCATGACTATGATGAATAGGGGGCCATGACCATGCTGAATAAGGGCCATGACTATGATCAATAGGGGCCATGACCACGATGAATAGGGGCCATGACCATGCTGAATAAGGGCCATGACTATGATGAATAGGGGGCCATGACCATGATGAGTATGGGGCCATGATCATGATGAATAGGGACCATGATCAGTATGGGACCATGATCAGTAGGGGGCCATGACCATGATGAATAGGGGATGTGACCATGATTAGTAGGGGCCATGACTGATGGATAGGAGGCCATGGCCATGATGAATATGGGCCACAACCATGATGAGTAGATGACCATGATGAACAGGGGCCATGATCAGTAGGGGGCCATGATCAGTAGGGGGCATGACTATGATCAGTAGGGGGCCATGACCATGATCAGTAGGGCCCATGAACATGATGAATAGGGGACATGACCATGGTCAGTAGGGATCATGATCAGTATGGGGCCATGACCATGATCAACAGGGGCCATGACCATGATGAATTGGGGATGTGATCATGATCAGTAGGGGCCATGACCAGGACAGGTAGGGGGCCATGGCCATGAGGAATAGGGGCCACAACCATGATGAGTAAATGGCCATGACCATGATGAACAGGGGCCATGACCATGATGAGTAGATGGCCATGACCGTGATGAGTAAATGGCCATGACCATGATGAACAGGGGCCATGACCATGATGAGTAGATAGCCATGATGAATGAGGAGCCATGACCATGATCAGTATGGGCTGTGAGTGTGACATGTACATTTTGGAATCCATCGTACACTATTCTGATCAGTTGTAGACGTTATTGGTAAGCCAAGACTGATCCAATATGGTTGTGATTTCTTTGATCTTTGGCCAGACACAGTAATCAAAAAACAAACTGCATATTTTTCTTTGCGTCGTTGGCGACACCTCAGGAATGGTGATGCAATAGCTTTTGGTCTTTGAGTTTGGCTCCCACAAGGTAATAAGAATGCTAACAACACTGCGGCTTCTTCATCTGCAGCCTTTGCTATTCAGCGGTGACCGTCACCCAGAATCATGTCACTCTGTCCCTCCCTCTCCTCCACAGCCACACACACACACACACACACACACACACACACACACACACACACACACCCTGCTCACACTCAGATACGTACACACAAGGGTCTCGCAACCCCTTGTTTCCCATCTCTGTCTCTCTCAATCTCTCTCCCCCACCCCAGCCCCCAATCACCAGTCAACCAGTGAAGATGTCAGCAGCAAAAAGAAAAGAAAAAAGATCAAGTACTTGCTGTCCAGCAGCCAAGATGAACCAGACTGTTCTTTACAGCTCTCCCAAGATGAACTAGACTGTCCTTTACAGCTCTCCCTAAGTGCCCCAAGATGAACTAGACTGTCCTTTTTTAGCTCTCCCAAGATGAACCAGATTGTCCTTTACGGCTTTCCTAAGATGAACCAGGCAGTCCTTTACAGCTCTCCCAAGTGCTCCAAGATGAACCAAACTGTCCTCTACAGCTCTCCCAAGATGAACTAGACTGTCCTTTACAGCTCTCCCAAGATGAACCAGACTGTCCTTTACAGATTTCCCAAGATAAACCAGACTGTCCTTTACAGCTCTCCCAACATGAACCAGACTGTCCTTTATAGCTCTCCATAGTGCCCGGGATGAATCAGGCTGTCCTTTACAGCCCTCCCAAAATGAACCAAGATGAACCAGGCTGTCCTTTACAGCCCTACCAAGATACACCAGGCTGTCCTTTACAGCCCTACCAAGATGAACCAGGCTCTCCCAAGTGCCCATGAAGCTTCTGCTTCAGTGTGACTGTGGCCCCATCTGGTGAAGGGGGGTGCATGTACTTCAGGGTGGACAGCTAAGTACACTACTAGCAACCACCCCTTCCCCCCCCCCCCCCCCCCCCCACTCCAGCCCACCCTACTCCTTTCCAATTCCATCTCCTTGCCTATGGTCCAGAGACTAGTGGGAAAACTGGGTTTGCATTCGAGTCGATGGTGTGAACGTCTGTTCAAACTCATTCACCAAGAACCTGTTTACCTCTGATCCATTGTCACTATTTATTCACTGATTTGCTGGGATGTCCGGTTAGGAAACTGTGTGGCCCTTTTTTCTTCTTCTTTTTCTTTCTTCCCTGTGTGTGTTATCTGTTTGTGATAAGTTATGAATTTTTTGTTGTTGATTTGATAAAGAAGGTGGGGGGGCAGCACGTGTACACAGAATGAAAAATGCAGACTGTAGCTGTGATACTGTTGTTTGTCTCTTGCCACACTGATCTCCGTCCAGTATCCTTACTCCATGGTACAAAATATTTTGTAAAGAGATTTGCATCATGCGTCTTGTATTCAAGTGTGTTTTTATTGTGATGTTGGTTTATAGAGCTTGCAGAGAAATTCCACCTTTACAGAAAACATGCTCACAGTGCTTGAAAAAGAGAAGCGGATGTACAAGCAAAACAACCATGAAATAAAATAAAAATAATTATTTCACTAGTCCATTTTTCTAATTTTTCGTTTGTTCCATTTGAAAAGGTGAGCTTATATTGAGCCTAAGCTGTTCTTAATGGGTATACATTTTCTATGAGTTACTGATTATGTGCAACATCTGTGATAACTACTTCTAAATTGTACTACTGAGAACCTGTGGTAACTATGCTTCTAAGTAAAGTTGTATTACAGAGAACCTGTGGTAACTATGCTTCTAAGCAAAGTTGTATTACAGAGAACCTGTGATAACTACTTCTAAGCAAAGTTGTGTTACAGAGAACCTGTGATAACCACTTCTAAGTAAAGTTGTATTACAGAGAACCTGTGGTAGCCACTCCTTCTAAGTAAAGTTGTATTACAGAGAACCTGTGGTAACTATGCTTCTAAGTAAAGTTGTATTACAGAGAACCTGTGGTAACTATACTTCTAAGTAAAGTTGTATTACAGAGAACTTGTGATAACTACTTCTAAGTTGTATTACAGAGAACCTGTGGTAACTACTTCTAAGTTGTATTACAGAGAAAAATAAAATCTGAAACAGGAATGACTGCTAGCAATTCTACACAAGCTCTAAAGACATAAAAGGTTCAAAAGAATGCTTATTAGGATAAACCCAGAATCTTCCAATTTTCAGGGTAATCCCCCTTATCAAGCTACAGAATGACACTTAAAGACAGTTAAATGGTTAAAAATGATGAAAAATGAGATGAGAAGCGAAAAATAACTTATCATTTTTGGTTGAGCAGTGTTGTTTTCCTGTCCAGTGCTTGGAAGAATGTTGATGTTGAATGTTGAATGTTGATGTTGAATGTTGATGTTATTAAATTTAATTATGAAGAATATCATAACATTCCTCCAAGCGTATCGCCCTGATATAACCATACCGGTTGACTGGGCGTAAAACACTAACTTACTTACTTACTTACTCTTCCAAGCACTGGACACGAAAACAACACAGCTCAACCACAAAAAGATAAGTGATTTCGCATCTCATCTCATTTTTCATTGTTTTTAACAGTTTAACTGTTAAGTGTCGTTTTGTAGCTCGACAAAGGGGATTACCCCAATATTTGCAGATTGTGTGTTTGTGTCCAAACAAATAAGATTACCCCAATATTTGCAGATTGTGTGTTTGTGTCCAAACAAATAAGATTACCCCCAATATTTGCAGACTGTGTGTTTGTGTCCAAACAAATAAGATTACCCCCCAATATTTGCAGACTGTGTGTTTGTGTCCAAACAAATAAGATTACCCCCAATATTTGCAGACTGTGTGTTTGTGTCCAAACAAATAAGATTACCCCCAATATTTGCAGACTGTGTGTTTGTGTCCAAACAAATAAGATTACCCCCAATATTTGCAGACTGTGTGTTTGTGTCCAAACAAATAAGCCTTCTTTTGAACCTTTCATGTGTTTGCATCTTGTATTAGGAGAACCTGTGATAACTACTTCTTCTAAGTTTGTAATGTATTACAGAGAACCTGTGGTAACTATGCTTCTAAATAAAGTTGTATTACAGAGAACCTGTGGTAACTATACTTCTAAGTAAAGTTGTATTACAGAGAACCTGTGATAACTACTTCTTCTAAGTTTGTAATGTATTACAGAGAACCTGTGGTAACTATGCTTCTAAATAAAGTTTTATTACAGAGAACCTGTGGTAAAGTTGTATTACAGAGAACCTGTGATAACTACTTCTAAGCTGTATTACAGAGAACCTGTGATAACTACTTCTTTTAAGTTTGTAATGTATTACAGAGACCCTTCCCTGGAAGCTAAAAGTTGGCTGTGCTTACAGCTATGGGTAACTGGCAATGAAAAACAGTTCTCACTCATCATGTCAGCTATTTCAGTGCATACAACTTGTTCACATGCTGTGTTTCCCTGGGTGAGAATCAGAGGATCTTGACCAAATCAGTACACCTGTAACAGATGTCGGTTAAATTCTCCCCATTCCTCAGTGTTGAATTCAGCGTCTTCTCTGCACTTGGAAAGATAGAAAGAAGGAAAGAAAAAGGACAGACTTTTAAGCGCAAGTGAGTTCAGTTGTAAGATCAGTCTAAGATCACTTATGTGAAAAGACTTTAAATAAAAGAGGAAGAAGAAGAATGAGCTAGAACTGAAAATGTATGATATAAAACAAACCAATCAGAAGGCTAGAATGCCCACAGTAAGTGTTACATGGAGTGGCCATGCAGAACACAGTCTGCATAATGACTTGAACTACATAGTCATTATGAACATGTCATTAACCCCTTCACTTCCCCAGCCTGTAAAATTTTGGGGCTGAGTGATGGACAGATGCACCTGCAAACAGTATATTTTCCTGTCCTATAGCATCTATTTTCAATTCTGTGTGTTTTGATGGAGATCCTTTCACATGCCAGTGCAAAAAAGAAGGCTGAAGGATTTCAAATTTTGCACTTTTATTGGTCGTTTTCAAATGACATCATGGCAGTAAAGGGGTTAACAGGTTGTTTACAGTGAAGGTCTGCCGTACCAGTATGTCTTCGCCTTATGTGCTTTTTTTTGTTGCTTTTTTCTCTCTTTTTTTTACAGGCAATATTGAATATATATCTTTGAAAATTTATGTTTGTCGTTTTCTGCTTTGTTTCATATTTGGGTATGAATTGATTTTATATATTTGACTTGAGAAAAATGTTGACATATGAGACGAGTTTTGAAGCGTGCGTCTGCTTATGACAGAGTGTGATTATAGGTGACCCTGTGCGATTGAACTGGATTGTTAAAATCCAGTTAGCAAGTAATACCTTAATGGTCACAGATTTTATCATATTCAGGAAACTGTTGTAACCTTCTTTCTCTCTGAACCAGGTTCACAGGGAATGTTACTGGTTCAATCTTGATTACCCTAATGTCATCCGTTGCATCTGTCACATTACAATAAGTGTAAATGATTGAAGCACTGTTTTCATCACATTGAAATGAGTGACGGTGTTTTCAGCTGTAGTTGTAGCACTGACCACTGTGTTGCTTTACTGAAGGTGCTTATTGGCTTTGTGCGCCTGTGTCTGTTGCACCCAGCTGCCTATGAGATGTCCCCCCATACATTCCACCCCACCCCCTTCCCACCCCCCACTCCTTTTTTTTTTTTCTTTTTTTTTCATGAAAAGCAAAATAGTAGATATATGTGCATAGACAAACAAGATGTCTCTCTCTCTCTCTCTCTCTCTCTCTCTCTCTCTCTCTCTCCCCCTCCCCCCCTTTTTTTCTTTTTCCTTTTCTTTTTTTCTGTGAAAAAAAGCAGACACTTGTGCACAAATGTACTCACTACCTCACTGCATACTTTTCATTCAGACTTTTTTTCCTGAAAGTTTTTTTTTTTTTCTTTACCCCCCCTTTTTTTTTTTTTTTTTTTTTTTTTTGGTTTTTGTTTGTTTGTTGCTGTTATTGTTGTTTCCTTTTTCTCACCCTGTTACAACCGTAATTGTTGACTGGGCGTAAAACACCAAGTCAGTTACTCACTGTTGCCTTTGTTGTGTATCAGGCATGGTTTGGAGCTGGTGTCCAAGGTCTTTTCCTCACTTTAATTTGGGCATTGCTACAATGATACAAGTGTACAGCTGTATCAGGCACGGTTTGGAGCTGGTGTCCAAGGTCTTTTCCTCACTTTGGGCATTGCTACAAAGATGCAAGTGTACAGCTGTATCAGGCACGGTTTGGAGATGGTGTCCAAGGTCTTTTTCTCACTTTGGGCATTGCTACAATGATAAAAGTGTACAGCTGCATCACGCCAGTGGTTTGCTTTCATAATGAAGACCTGCCTTGACTGTATACGAAGGGAATACTTTTTTAGTTTAAGCCAAGAGGATAGACTCTTAGCCAAGAGGGTACATAGTCTAAGCCAAGAGGGTACATAGTCTAAGCCAAGAGGGTACATAGTGTAAGCCAGGAGGGTACATAGTCTAAGCCAGGAGAGTACATAGCCTAAACCAAGAGGGTACATAGTCTAAGCCAGCGTACATAGTCTAAGCCACGAGGGTACATAGTCTAAGCCACGAGGGTACATAGTCTAAGCCAAGAGGGTACAGTGACTGATTAGTTCTTACTAGTGTCATTTCGGTCAAGAGGGTATAATACCTGCTCAAGGCTCATAGGGCATATATAATATCCTTGTTTATCTTAAGGTAGAGCACCTTCGCTCTAGGTCAGGATGAGATGGTGCATAAAGTTCAGAATGCAAAAGAAGAAGAGGCAAGAAGTTTGGGAAAATATTAGTTTAGGCAGTAAAACTTTTTTTTTTTTTTTTTAAGTATATATATTTATTTTTCAAACACTCACAGTGGGGGGGCGGGGATAGCTCAGGGGTTAGAGCACCGGACTCGTGATTGAAAGGTCGCGGGTTCGAATCCCTGCTGGAACGGCGGGAGAATTTTCTTCTCCAGGGTCGACTTTCTGTGCTGACTCTTATTTCGGTATCCGTTCCACCCCCGTGTTACCGCAGTAGCACGTAAAAAAATCCCGGTCATTCTGCCAAAAGTGCAGGTGGCAGGTTACAGCTAAACACGCATTCACCTTACGTATGTGGATTTTATTGAACCGTGCTTCGGCATTGGTCACAACTTGTCCCTAATATGTCAAATGACATCTGAGGACATTAAGCATCAACTCATCATCATCATCACTCACAGTGTGAACCTCTTTCCCTAAAGCACCTAGACCCCCGCCTCCTCTTCCCTCAAAAGTTATTTAAAAGCTGCGTTTGCCATATTACATGTGAATGGGACACAGTCATTACTTAAGACAGTATGTACCTCACCTGTGCGTCTTTGCTCAAATAATGTGAACACACAAGTTGATAAGGGTTCATTCCTATTCATCAGCATTGTCGAAGCTGATGGAGCAGCAGTTTAAGCATAATCTATCTCTGGGCTTTGTCGGCTCTTCAAAGTCCGTGCTCATTTTTGTGCAGTGTTGGTATTTTTGTGAACAGGAAGTCCTTAAATATCTTGTGTGTTTGTGCAAGCGTGCGTGTATATAAAATATTATATATATATATATAGGTCTTACTCAGTGTCACAGTATTATTTTACAAGTGTGTCATATATATACAAATGTTTAACATGTGATATGCTATATTCTAACAGGAGATCTACACCATTTTAAGGGGCTTGTTTGAAGAGCTGCAAGGTATTTACCAGTATACCGGAAAACCGTAGTATGAAGCTTTGGTAATCTCCGCATTTGGTCCTGTTGGTTCCTTCTCTGCTGTGTTGCTGTTTGTGTGTGTGTGTGTGTGGGGTGGGGGGGGGGGGGGGTGCATGCTTGAACATTTGTGAATTTCACATCCATTTTGACATGGTCAGTTGAATGTGTAATCATGCCATATTATGCCTGTGTACAATGTACATCTCGTCTGACTGAGGATATGAAGTTTGAGGACATAATGTTTGACTGATGATGCTACATTTGACTGAGGACATGTTTGACAATGCAACATTTGACTCAGGACATAACATCTGACTGACAATGCAACATTTGACTCAGGACATAACATTTGACTGAGAACATGTTTGACTGAGGACTTAACATTTTACCGAGGCTAATATGTTTGACTGAGGAAGTAACATTTGACAGATTGACTGAAAACGTTTGACTGAGGAAGTAACATTTGACAGAAGACATGACATTTGACTGAGGACATGGAACTGATAAGGCTAAATGTGGATATTGCCCAAGTTTTACAGGTACAGCTAGACTAAACTGATCCACTCAATAGTTTCCATAAGTATGGCAGATTGTGCTGAAAATAAACTGCTCTTTAAATCAAAGAACATAATTAGGGTGGACTTGTTCGGTGTTTAAACTCCCCAAAGGAAAATCTTACCCTTGGTGTTGGCACTGTCGCACTCACCTCTGAGCATAAAACACCAAGTTACTGACTTACTTGTAGAAAGAGGAGGTGGCTGGCAGAGTGTGCCTCAAACTCCCTGCCTCATTTTCCAGCACCCCGCCTCCAAAATCCACCATAATTGGTTATACTCTCTGAAGGGACACCCCACGTATCTACCAAAATCACCCCTCAGATCTCACAGTGTACGTCAGCACCGTCAGTAAAATTTGCAAAAAGCTCGAGTACTAAGACTGCTTGGATTCAGCAAGCTTTCGAAGCATACATGTAAACATGGGATGCATCCGTGCCAGGTGAAAAAAGTTGTGTCTCAGTTCAAAACTATTTTGGTATTTTTTGTGCTGCTGTTCTGGTATACTGGTAAAAAACAAGAAGAAAAGACTGGTATGATGTTCAAACCCTGGTTTTTCATACTGGTGTGCAGCTCTGTTGTTCTTGTTCATCGTTTTGGTGTTTACACATAAAGGTTGTCTACCCTCAGAGCATGAGCATGAAATCAGCGGCTGTGTAAACAAGAAAAACTGGTTTCATGGAAATATGCTTGTTATAACAACCGTCTTGCACCATATGGAACTGTGCCAGTTTCAAGAAAAGGTGAATGTTCTGAGAAAATTGACCAAGTTCACTTAATGCCATGCAGTGACCTGGTTTTCACTCGACACCGTATGATTACGGTATTAATTTGATGCCAAATGATGGCACACTATTTGCCAACATCATTTGATGGCATGGCTTGGCATTAATTGAACTCGGGTTAAAACATTCGAAAAAAGACAACGTCAGTACCTACACCTGTATTCTGGAATGTTCCTCACCAAGTAGGCATACTTCCATTTTGGTCTTTGCTTTACTGTAGAAGCCGTTTTGTTGTTGTTCATTGCTTAATTGTGTTGTTTCATCTCAGTGTTAAACAAAGGGGGGGGGGGGGGGGGGGAACCATCATGTTATATGTTTGTACCCTCAAAAACAATTGCTCACAATGTCCATTGACATATTTTTGTTGTTGTATTTCAGAAACAACTGAAACAAAAACTGCATGTTTTGTTTTGAATGCTTGTCTTTCTTCAGTTGCAAAGCTAATGCACTCTTTTCTTTCTGTTTCCCTTTTTTTCTTTTCTTTTTTCTCTTGTGTTTTTCTTCTTCTTCTTCTTTTCAGTTTCTGTGATGAACAGAGATAAACATTTGTTTACAGCTCTGAATCTTCTCATTGTCTTTATTTTGTGTTCAATTTCAAAATAAATGGGAGTAATTAAGTATATTGAAGGTTTTATGTTTTATGTTCATCATGGTGAGTAAATCTGATAGCAGACATTATTTTGCAGAGTGGGTATCACACACACACACACACATACACACACACTGACTCAGATTTTAATGTTACATGAAAAGGTGATATTTTTATACAGAGAAAACATATAAACATTAACTATACCCAACCCATTCAAACCCACCATAAAGAAGTGGTGGGGGGAAGGGGGGGGGGGGGGTCTTATTGCCCTGAAACATCAAACACATGCACACACACACACACATGTACTCACACGCACTCACACACACACACACACACACACACACACACACACACACACACACACACAGCACAGCACAACCAACACACACATACATACACACACACACATAGGAGACATACTCTCCAATGACTATAGTCCAGTTTCAAAATGTGTCCAAAACAAGCTGACCTGTCAGGGTTTCAAGCCAAAATACCTGGCCAATAATAAAATGCCATTCTGTTGTGGCACACAGAAACCAAGTGCTGAGTTTAGCTGAATGTGAACCTGAGAGTGGAGAACCAATAAGCTGTCAGTAGGACCTCATGAATCCTCCAATTGCTCGCTGACACCCAAAACAGTCAACCAATCATTGCTAGTGGCTGAGATGGTGCTCCAATCACACGGTGACACCCCAAACAGTTGACCAATCATTGCTAGTGGCTGAGGTTTCCTCCAATCATGCGCTGACACCCAAAACAGCTGACCAATCACTGCTGATGAATCCCCCAACCACATGCTGACACCCCAAACAGTTCACCAATCATTGTTAGTGGCAGAGGTTTCCTCCAATCATGCGCTGACACCCAAAACAGCTGACCAATCACTGATGATGAATCATCCAATCACATGCTGACACCCCAAACAGTTGACCAATTATTGCTAGTGGCTGAGGTTTCTTCCAATCGCATGTTGACACCCAAAACAGCTGACCATTCACTGCTGATGAAGCCTCTAATCGCACGTTGACACCCAAAACAGTTGACCAATCATTGCTAGCGGCTGAGGTTTCCTCCAATCATGTATTGAAGATTCTGGGATAGAGATGACCCAGAGCATGGATGTTGGAGTTGAGCACTGCACGCAGCACTTGGGTATGTTGCAGCTCGCATTCTGGAGCAAATGACGTCAGCAACACATGGTAACAGTTCATGGACACATGAATGAATGAAAATTAATCTATGGTGCATAAAAAACTTCTGCACAAACCTTGCATGTTCACACATGCCTTAGAATAGAAATCTGACATTTTCTTCTCATTGAAAACACATACTCAATAAACGTTGTTTTCACACTAAATATATGGGCAAAAGATTAACAAAATGCATGTGCATGTGTAAACGCAGATGGAATAATTTCCAATTCTGACAACTTTGCCAGTCTGTTTCAAATAAACTCCCCATTATGCCTTTGTATCATGTATGAGTGTGAATACTGCCCACCTCTCTCCTTCAGCAGCTGTTAAAAAGGTTCAGCCCAAAAAGATGACCCTTACAACACAGAAAAAATACAGAAGCAAAAAGCAAAATGCCACTTACTTCGTGCTTCCATTTGGTCTTTGTTCAAAACTGGAGGGTTTTCCTGTTGAAAGTAAAAAATATGCCAGCATTAGATACAATCACATCGCATTCACAGCTGCCCACATGACAACACCAAGTGCAACACACACACACACACACACACACACACACACACACACATACTACTTGCATAGTGAGCGCAAATGCACACATACATCACACACACATGTGCACACACACACACAAACACACACACACACACTCAAATGCATGCATATACACATCACACACACACACACATATATATATACCACACACACACACACACACACGCAACACAAATGCATGCATATACACAGGACACACACATACAGTACTCACACATGTACTACACATACGTTCACACACGTATGTGCAATGGAAAAACAATGCAGCAAAATGAATTTACTGGCAATGGCACCATCAACTGCAGGCCCAGAAATGAGGGTCCCCTCTAAAAGTGAAAGAACCCAAAGGTGTCCAGGTTCTCTTCTTAACCCCCTCACTGCCATGTCGCTTGAAAACAACCAATAATAACGCAAAATGTTAAATCCTTAAGCCTTTTTGTTTTCTTTATTGTACTGGCGTGTGAAAGGATAATCACGAAAATGCACAGCACTGAAGTTATTGGACCTGAACACATACTGCTTGCAGGTGTGTCTTTGCAGCTTTCAGCCTGGAAATTTTACAGGCTGGGGGGCTGTGAAGGGGTTAGAGAAAGAGTTGTGTGTGAGAGACAAAGTGATAGTCAATGCAGTATGCATACACTATTTATTATTTCCATTTTTTTAATTTTTTCGTGACAGTGATTCAAATTTCCTGTGTTCACAGCAGACAAACAAAGTCTTGATTTTTGGTGTCTATTTTCATCTGTGGTGCCCAGCATTCTTCGGACAAAGGTTTCAAGAAAACCAAATTCTCTAGTTTTAACACGAGAGGGCATCAGTGCTCCTTCTATTTCCCATAGTCAGTTATAAAGCATGGACACACCTTGATGTACTTCCACACTGACAGAAGTAGCAGATAGCCTTCATAGGGTGTGATGAAGGGAAACAACTCCCCAATACTGGACAGTGGCGCCGGAATAACCTTGCCCTGAAACAAACACATGTGAACCTTGCAAAAGTACGCAAGTCTCTTCCCACTGGAATGCAGGTGGCAGTTTGCATGCATCTATGCTGCTGTTTGCTGTCTCTGGCTTATCTGTAAGCCTTGGGGTTTCTCTACTTCTCTGTCTCTCTCTCTGCTTTTAATTATGATTATGACAGGGTGAACATCCAATATCAAATTAAAGCTGAGAGCAAACAAACAAACAAAGACACGCACACACACACCCCTCTCATCCCAAGTACATTCCTTTTGCATGCCTGAGCATGTGCGTGTGCATGCATGCATGTATGTGTACGTACGTGTGTGTGTGTGTGTGTGTGTGTGTGTGTGTGTGTGTGTGTGTGTGTGTGTGCGTGCGTGTGCATGGGTCTGCATGTGTAAGTGGTGCACAAGGAATACAAGATTACATTCATATATTAGAGGTTTCATGTAGATATTTGTCGATGATGTAAAGTGCAGTTTCCTCACCCTGGTTGATGAGTGACCACACTATGGAAATGACTGCTACTGCTGTGATTATTATAAAAAGTCCAGTACCAACCTGAGCAAGAACGCTGACCAGCCACAAGGCCCGTTCATAAAATGAGGGCAGGTCACTCATATGTTTGGCACGAGTGGTTTCCAGTGTGCTCACCACTTTGGCCATCAGTGACTTCAACACAGGAGAGCAGTAGTAGAGAAACACACTGCCTGAAACACACACATACACACGCACGCACGCACGCACGCACACATGCACACACACACACACACACACACACACACACACACACACACACACACACACACAAGGATATGAATGCATGGAATGTAGAGAGAAGCAGAAGTGAAACACACACTCACACACAGAGACAAGAAGCCATGTTTAACATTCTGCTCAACTTTTCATGACTATCATCCTCAGTTTTAAAACCATAGAACAGCCAAACAGCAAGACTTACATTCCACACACACACACACACACAAACACACACAAACACAGGCATGCACACACATACACACCACAGCAAGAAAGAAAAAGGAAAACCTGGCTAAAAGAGGAAACAAAATCCAAAAGCAAATAAATAACCTACATTTTCATTTTTCACCATTTTACTGTTTTGTCGCTTGAAAAAGGGGCTTACCCTGAAAATTTGCACATTGCATACTGTCATATTAAGTAAGCATTCTTTTTAACTTTTTATGTGCTCAAATATAATTAGAACAGCACCCAGTTCTCTGAGAAAGCGATGCTTACTTCTACTGACAGCTCGCAGAACACTCCACAACACTGGATGGTCTTCCACCGTCTTCCACACGTGAAGGTCTCTGAAACCCAAACAAGGGATGGTTCAGCACCTGACAATTCTCCCACTGTCCTCCAAACATCAAGGTCTCTAAACACAAACAAGGTACAGTATTTCTAAAACACGAACACAATATGGTGTCTCCAAAACACAAAATATTAATAAGGTACTGTCTCAGAAGCACACAAAAAAAAAGGTATGGTGTCTCTGAACACAAACACAGTACAGTGTCTCTGGACACAAACATTATACAGTGTTTCCATGCCTATGAAACACAAACAAGATACAGTGTCTCTAAAAAACAATTAGGTACAGTGTCTCAGAAACACAAACACCATACAGTGTCTCTGAACACAAAGATTATACAGTGTTTCCATGCCTATGAAACACAAACAAGATACAGTGTCTCTGAAACACAATTAGGTACAGTGTCTCTGAAACACAAATACGGTACAGTGTCTCAGAACACAAACATTATAGTGTTTTCATGCCTATGAAACACAAACAAGATACAGTATCTCTGAAACACAAAGCACAGTGTCTATGAAACACAAACAAGGTACAGTGTCTCTGAAACACAAAGCACAGTGTCTATGAAACACAAACAAGGTACAGTGTCTCTGAAACACAAAGTACAGTGTCTATGAAACACAAAGCACAGTGTCTATGAAACACAAAGCACAGTGTCTATGAAACACAAAGCACAGTGTCTATGAAACACAAACAAGGTACAGTGTCTATGAAACACAAAGCACAGTGTCTATGAAACACAAACAAGATACAGTGTCTCTGAAACACAAAGCACAGTGTCTCTGAAACACAAACAAGATACAGTGTCTCTGAAACACAAAGCACAGTGTCTCTGAAACACAAACAAGGTACAGTGTCTCAAAAAAGGTATGGTGTCTCAGAAGCGAAAAACGGTATGGTGTCTCCGAACACAAACACTACAGTGTCTCTGAAACACAAGCAAGGTACAGTATAGCACCTAACACCACTCCCCATCGTCGTTCACAGGTAAAGCTGTCTAAAACATAAAAATGGCACTACACTTGTATCACACTCATAACCACCACCATACAACGAACAGGTAACACTCCCAAAAAGGAAGCTTTCAAATGCAAGTTATGCTTACAACAGCAACAGACAGAATGGTGCTTCAAAGGCAATGCTGGGGAAACTTCTAAGAGAAGGGGCAGAGTACATATGGGCTTTCCTGAGTGCACAGACACTGCCTTGAGCTGAACTTAATTGCACTGAACCAGTGACAGACAGTGTGTACCATTAACCAGGTACCCAAACTTTCCTCCCTTTTTATTAATTTTAATTTTTCTCTTTTCACCCCTCAACCGAGAGAAGGAATCCAGGAGGGTGACGTACCTCTCCAGCGTCACTTTGGAGAACTCTGGGTCGGGCCAGGTGACGTCGTTGTACAGCGTATCCATGGTAACCACCTCCACCAGAGCACAGCCCAGGGTCCTGGCAGCGGCCTCAGACATGGTGGGCAGCAGCAAGGAGGAGGAGAGGGCGGACAGCCTCTGAGAGCCCGGGTGGACGGGGGAGGCAGGGGAGGCGGCAGGGGAGTGAACTGTGGGGGTTTGGCAGCAAGCCCACACCACCTCCAGCAAGGTCTCCTGGTTCCGCAGCACCCACTCCTGAAAACACACAATGGACTTGTTCAGCGCCCACTCCTGAAAACACACAACGGACTTGTTCAGCGCCCACTCCTGAAAACACACAACGGACTTGTTCAGCGCCCACTCCTGAAAACACACAACGGACTTGTTCAGCGCCCACTCCTGAAAACACACAACGGACTTGTTCAGCGCCCACTCCTGGAAACACTCAAGGGACGTGTTTAACACCCACTCCTGAAAACTCAAACAGACTTGTTCAACACTGATTCCTGAAAACACACAATGGACTTGTTCAACACCCACTTCTGAAAACACACAACGGACTTGTTCAACACCCACTTCTGAAAACACACAATGGACTTGTTCAACACCCACTTCTGAAAACACACAACGGACTTCTTCAACAGTCACTCCTGAAAACACAGGTCTTTTTCTTCATCTTCTTCTTCAGTTTTGGGGGTTTGGGGGGTGGGTGGGTTTTTTTTTTTTGTTGGGGGGGGGGGGGTCCTTTTTTATTTAAAGTCTTCTCACATAGGCGATATTAGACTGATCTTACAATTATCATGCTAACACGTGTCAGCAACTTGCACCAATAACAATATCAAGAAAACAAAATAATATTAATAATTTGCAGTCAACAAACAAACAATATACATTTGTATCTGTATCCATACAGATTTGGGTTTTGTTGTTGTAGTTGTTGTTGCTTTTGAAAGCCTACACCCATCTGAGATGAGGGTGAGATAATACTTTATTGTCCTTAAAAGGAAATTTGCTTTGAAGCGTACCATCAATGTAACATGTGAATGAATAATACTGTTTAGGAAAATGAAAAGTGTTTAAAACAAATTACAATCACAGCTAAAACAAGTTAAGGAGAACACAAGATAACATATACACACACACATGCCCACATGAACACAGGCATACACACACACACACACACACACACACACACACACACACACACACACACACACACACACACAAGAGAGAGAGGGAGAGGCATACCTACATACATGTACACATGCGCAAGCATACATACTTACCTACATAAATACATACACACATGCACAGCTGCGACTGGCCACTTTTCTGTGACTCGACATGCCCACGCAACAACACACTCTTATAATCAATACTAGCATGCACGACAGTGGCACTCCCAGCCTCACCTTGGACACACGCTTCGTGGGAAGCTTCTGTTGCAGACCCTGACCTATGACCCCAGCGTGGAAAACACTGGCATGGGTGCGGGGCAGTGGCAGCGACAGCCCCAGGCGTCGATTCTCACTCAGCAGACTGGCCCCTGCCTGGCCAGCACCACCGCTGCCGGGGGGTTGTGGCGCAGTCGCCCTGCCACCGAACAGCGGTGCATTCTCCTGGGGAGGAGGCAACATTATCACGTTAACGCTTCTCCTACCAAGCAGTTCTCAGGGAGTCACATCCCCTGGCCCAAGTAACTTTTTGGGGACTAAGAGGAGAAAGAAGTACTGGTGACAAGATTAGCTGAACTCATGTCTGCCACTTTCCGCTCTACAATTTCACTCTCCTCCTCCTCCTCAGTTACGTCTCAACTAGGCTGCCATGCATCATGAGTCGTCAGTTTCACATTCACTATCTTCATTCCTGAAAACTTGATTCAACACATCTTGAAGACTCACAGTCCCCTGCCTGGCCATCATGTTTTCACTGATCTGCACATGGATACAGTGTGGATCCAATGCCTTGGAAGTGACAAGTTATCTCCCTTAATCGGAAGGCAGTCTTTTTCAAAACCAGTTTCAGTTTGGCTATGATTAACCTAGACACCAAGAGGACAAATTGCTGATGATGTACCTTTGGTGGGGTTTATGCACCTTGCAATTTACTTACATGCCAGGTGAGAGTTACTGCAGGTGATTCAACACACACACACACACACACACACACACACATACACCCCTTCACACACACACCTTCACACACATACACACCTTCACACACCTTCACACACACACATTAATCCTTACACACCTGATTGATGGTGTCCCCCAGTAAGTTCTGTAGCACCAAGCTCTGAGTAAACGGCTGACGTCCCAACTGTCGAATACATGACTGACATAAACGTGCCCCAGTCTTGCTCGCCTGAGCTAGAAGGAAAAACAGAGCAAAAAACAAATGTTTACTGACTTGCATTCAAAACAGAGAAGACAGTGTGTGTGTGTGTGTGTGTGCGTGTGTGTGTGTGTGTGTGTGTATGGGTGCATGTGTGTGTGGCCTGTGTGTGTGTGTGTGTGTGTGTGTGTGTGTGTGTGTGTGTGTGTGTGTGTGTGTGTGTGTGTGTGTGTGTGTGTGTGTGTGTGTGTGTGTGTATTTGTGTGTGTGTGTGCATTTGTATGTCTCTTTTCTTCTTCTTCTTTTTCTTAATTCCTGTGTGATACATTATCATTGTGCAAAGTTTCAAAGGCCCACAAAATCAGGCGACTTTTGGTCCTAAGGCAGCAGGCCAGCTGATGTCACAGACATGAGACACTGTGAAATCTTCTAGTCACTTTGCTTACTTGATTTTCACATTTTGCTGGCTTTCTTTCCACAAATAAATCAGTCAGTAAATGACAGCGATGGTTTACGCTTCACACTGACATAGGCTGCACCCTTTCTCTGCTCTGACAACTTTAAAAAACACCACTCACTGGGGTTGTCTCCCTTCTCTACCCTGCACCACAGGACACGGAACAGGAGTGAGACGACGACGGAGGAGAGATGCGACAGGACCGAGGTGTCGGCCGATGCAGGCACCCCCACCACACTCAAGACACGCAGGCCACAGACGCTGACCTCAACGTCCGGGTGCTGCAGCACATCGCACAGTTTGTGGAGGTCTTGCTGGATGGACTGCATCAGGAAGCTGCGGTGCAAAAGCAAACTCAAATATTTCCCTTCTCAGAATATTTGAGCTACGCAACATTGTCCTTCACCCCTATCAGTCTGTACAGTGTGTTGTTGTTGTTGTTGTTTTGTGTGTTTGTGTGTGTAGGTGTGTGTGTGTATGTGTGTCTGTGGGATGTGCATGTGTGTGAAAGAGAGAAAGAGAGAGAGAGTGTGTGTGTGTTGTGTGTGTGTGTGTGTTGTTAGTGTTATTGTAAAGCACCCTGTGCTCCAGCCTTGTGCGGTAGATGGGCGCTCAGACCTTGCAAGAGCTGGTTGCGTCATTATATTTGTTATGAGGACAAAACAAAAATAGAACTTGGCAAAGAAAAAACTGGGAGGCTGGCCAGATGAATCCTCATTAATAATTATGGATATTTCTATGGTGCACGGTCCCTCGCCAAATCTAAGGCACAATGCACAGTACAAAAAGATGCAGAAAAGTGTATAACTCGTACAAGATGACCACCAAACCATGGAAGAATGTCCGTACGGTAATCCCAGCAAATAAACCAAAGTTGTCAACAAGTGTAAACCTGACAAAACTTTGATCTGAGTGAACACAAGCAGAAATTTCTTAAAAGTTATTTCTTAACGCTGCATGTGTGTGTGTGTGTGTGTGTGTGTGTGTGTGTGTGTGTGTGTGTGTGTGTGTGTGTGTGTGTGTGTGAGAGAGAGAGAGAGACAGACCAACAGACAGAAAATTATTGTTTACTTCCAGATGCTTGTGTAAACATTTACTTTTCAATGCTGGGGTAATAATACATTGTGTGCTTTGGGTATGCTTTTAGCCTTTACTGTCATGTTAAAATATTAGTCTATTGTTTATTCTATTTCTTACTATGCACTGCAAGGCAAATTTCCTTGTATACTTGCACTGGAACAAGAAATACTCTGATTCTGATTCTGAAAAAACAATCTCACCATGCGGATGCTTTCAGAAGCTGGCTGCGTTTCTTCTCTCCCAGAATGATGCGCTCCAAGTTGTGCAGCGTTTGCACCAGCTGGGCCGGCTGGCTGGTTGCCATGGAGCCAAACAGACAGTCCGTGGTGGCCTTGGCAACAGTCTTCAAACTCTTCTCGATGGATTCTTGAAGGTGAAAGTAAAGTGCCAGCTGAAAATGAAAGACTCCAGTGAAACCCAGACTGTCATCAATCACTCAATCCATCAATATATCTTTACTGCCACAAGTCAAGCAAAATATACAAGTCAAGCAAAATGTACATGCACATGGAATGAAATGAGGCATAGTGTTGTGAGCATTCATGACTGTACACACATTCACAATACCATCAACTGGTTAACAGCATATATGCTATAATAACTACGATTGACAAACGACAAAATACTCATAAACAGAGTGGGCTGTTTGTACTTCACTAGCATGAATATCTTTTGGTATCTTTAGCTTGTAAGAGCCTACATGTATGCACTCTGTGCATCTGAAGCTGTAAAATTTTGTGTGAAAGTTCACCACCATGAAAAAACACCACCTCTGTAAAATTGGTTTTTAAAAAAACAAAAAAACAAAACATCTGCTATGGCAGAAACGCACCTGAGTGTTTGGTCCTGGTAAGATGAAAACCAACCCCACCCCACCCCCATCCTACACTGTGTTCACACGGTTTGCAGAACCCACTGCCATGAAGAACCATCACGTCATTAAAAGATCAAATTCCACCGTGGTAGGACTGCACCGGTCGGCTGAGAAAGCACTGCCCTGTGACAGCTGGCTTTACCAGGACAGACTGACTGACTGAACTTGATTATGTAAGGATAAAGCTTTAGGCATGAATGCCTTCTGGACAACCTGTCCGTGATACAATCACAACACAACCAAACAGAGAGTGACATAAGAGCTTTCCCACAGAACAACGGTAACTAACAATACATTTCTAATGCAGTGAATCCCTGTGATAAGAGCTCAATGACCTGCAGACACAAAAACCAGAGACGGCTACCTGAGAGGGAGTGGTTGCCTTGGTGATGATGTCTGACAGAACGGTGGCGGCAAAGTTCTCCCCTGACCGCACAGCGGTGAAGACCAGCAACTTCTCGAGCCACGGTAACCTGCAGCCAGCACTACACATCAAGCTGCATCAATACAGGTGTGGTCATTTCCACTCTATGCATCATATGCATCAATACAGGTGTGGTCATTTCCACTCTATGCATCATATGCATCAATACAGGTGTGGTCATTTCCACTCTATGCATCATATGCATCAATACAGGTGTGGTCATTTCCACTCTATGCATCATATGCATCAATACAGGTGTGGTCATTTCCACTCTATGCATCATATGCATCAATACAGGTGTGGTCATTTCCACTCTATGCATCATATGCATCAATACAGGTGTGGTCATTTCCACTCTATGCATCATATGCATCAATACAGGTGTGGTCATTTCCACTCTATGCATCAATACAGGTATGGTCATTTCCACACTACCCATCACAGTGCATCAATACAGGTATGGTCATTTTCGCTTTATGCAGCATGCTGCATCAACACAGGTGTGGTCAGTTCCGCACTAAACATCATCCTGCATCAATTCAGGTATGGTCACTTCTGCACTACACATCACGCTGCATCAATATAGGTCTGGACACTTCTGCAGTATGCATCATGCTGCATCAATACAGGTAGGGTCAGTTCCACACTACACGTCACACTGCATCAATACAGGTGAACAAGTGAAAAGTCCACATGTATCAATATCCGTGGCGCACGTTAAAAATCCCACACACTAGCAGCCACACCGTTGTTTGGACACATGAAGATATGGCACACACTGACAGGAATAGGTAGCACTGCTCTAATGGCTTCCACATCTTACCCAGGCAAGGTGATCCAAATTTCCTGCAAGGGACAAAGAAGTACGAAAACAAATATACACATTGACATAAAAAAAGTTCAGTTAGTGGCTGCTGCCACTTTCTCTCATTCAGATCCAGCTCAAACGTGCATTCTGGCTTTGGTTTCGTAACCTTCCACCTTGAAGCGAATGCTAAGACTCACCGTTTGGACTGCGCGGACTGCAGCAAGAGCGGCACCAGCCTCTCCGTCTCCTTGGCAAGCCCCTCCAGCAGGGGCAGGTCCCCCATGCCCTCCCGCTTCTTGCTGTGCACGCCGCGCTGCAGCTCAAACAGCAGCATGTGCTGGAAGAGGAGCAGGTGCAATCAATATACAAAATGGTCCCTTTGTCTGTCGCTTACATAACAGCTCTCATTCACTTATGTATGCAGCTCTCGTTCACTTACATAGGCAGCTCTCATTCACTTATGTAAGCACCTCTCATTCACTTACATAGGCACCTCTTATTCACTTATGTAAGCAGCTCTCATTATCTCACAGAACAGCTCTCATTCACTCACAGAGCAGCTTTCATTCTCTGACATAAACAGTTCTCAATTTCTCACATAAACAGCTCTCATTCTCTCACATAAACAGTTCTCAATTTCTCACATAAACAGCTCTCATTCTCTCACATAAACAGTTCTCAATTTCTCACATAAACAGCTCTCATTCTCTCACATAAACAGTTCTCAATTTCTCACATAAACAGCTCTCATTCTCTCACATAAACAGTTCTCAATTTCTCACATAAACAGCTCTCATTCTCTCACATAAACAGTTCTCAATTTCTCACATAAACAGCTCTCATTCTCTCACATAAACAGTTCTCAATTTCTCACATAAACAGCTCTCATTCTCTCACATAAACAGTTCTCAATTTCTCACATAAACAGCTCTCATTCTCTCACATAAACAGCTCTCATTCTCTCACATAAACAGTTCTCAATTTCTCACATAAACAGCTCTCATTCTCTCACATAAACAGCTCTCATTCTCTCACATAAACAGCTCTCATTCTCTCACATAAACAGCTCTCATTCTCTCACATAAACAGTTCTCAATTTCTCACATAAACAGCTCTCATTCTCTCACATAAACAGCTCTCATTCTGATTCACATACTTAAGCAGCTCTCATTCACTAAGCAGTTCTCAGTCACTTGCAGAGCAGTTCTCCTTCTCTCACATAAACAGCTCTCATTCACTTTACACTAGCAGCTCTCATTCACTTTACACTAGCAGCTCTTAGTCACTTTACACTAGCAGCTCTCATTCACTTTACACTAGCAGCTCTTAGTCACTTTACACTAGCAGCTCTTAGTCACTTTACACTAGCAGCTCTCATTCACTTTACACTAGCAGCTCTTAGTCACTTTACACTAGCAGCTCTTAGTCACTTTACACTAGCAGCTCTCATTCACTTTACACTAGCAGCTCTTAGTCACTTTACACTAGCAGCTCTTAGTCACTTTACACTAGCAGCTCTCATTCACTTTACACTAGCAGCTCTCGTTCACTTTACACTAGCAGCTCTCATTCACTTTACACTAGCAGCTCTTATTCACTTGCAGACCAGCTCTCATTCACATACATAGGCAGCACCTGTCCACATGCATCAACAGCTCAGTCACTCACACAAGCAGCTCTCATCCACTTACGTAGGCAGCACCTGTCCACATGCATCAACAGCTCAGTCACTCACACAAGCAGCTCTCATCCACTTACGTAGGCAGCACCTGTCCACATGCATCAACAGCTCAGTCACTCACACAAGCAGCTCTCATCCACTTACGTAGGCAGCACCTGTCCACATGCATCAACAGCTCAGTCACTCACACAAGCAGCTCTCATCCACTTACGTAGGCAGCACCTGTCCACATGCATCAACAGCTCAGTCACTCACACAAGCAGCTCTCATCCACTTACGTAGCCAGCACCTGTCCACATGCATCAACAGCTCAGTCACTCACACAAGCAGCTCTCATCCACTTATGTAAGCAGCTGTCACTGGCTTACATAGGCAGCACCTATCCACATGCCTAAACAGTTCTGTTGACTTACAATCAGTTCCACACAGGTATCCTGCACAGCCTCCAGCACTCTCTCCTCCGGTGGAGCATCTGATGGGATGACAGGGAAGGTAAGATTAGGTCAGCATCAAAAGGACAGTAACCACCACCATATTATTGTACCCCCACCCCCTTCTCCCCCAAAAATGACATGGTATCTGAGAGGATAACAAGGAAGGTAAGATTATGTCAGCATCAAAATGACAGTAACACCTAAAAATATAAAAAAATATAAAAAAGGCAGGGTATCTGAGGGAACAACAAAGTAAAATAAGGTCAATCTCAAAATGTCAGCAACCATCACCATATTATTGTTACCCCCCCTGCCCCCACCCCCCCAAAAAAGAAGAAAAAAAGGCTGGGTATCTGAGGGGATGACAAGAAAGGTAAGATTAGGTCAGCATCAAAATGACAGTAACCACCAACATACTATGGTTACCCAAAAACAAAACAGCAGGGTATCTGCTGGGGTGACAAGGAAAGTAAGATTAGGTCAGCATCAAAATGACAGTAACCACCGGGATGACAAGGAAGGTAAGATTAGGTCAGTATCAAAATGACAGTAACCACCCATCATACCACTGTTAACCTCACCCACCCCATCCCACCCACCCCAAAAACCAGGGTATTTGAGATATGGTCAGCATGAAAATGGCAGTAACACCACCATATTATTGTTATCCCCCCACCCCCCCCACCCCCCAAAAAGCAGGGTATTTGAGAGGATGATCCCCTACAGACAGTGTATAAAACTGCACATTTCACAGTGATGACCAACCTGCGTCAGAGGGAACGGCAGAGGAGACGACGAAGCTGAGGATGTCGAAGGCGCCAACGTCACACTTGCTGAGCAGGTGAACCACCAGGTTGAGGAAGCTGCACACACATGGTTTGTTGATGGCCCATTCAAATCTTGTATGTTGCGTCACTCAGTTTTAGTGGTGGTGGTGATGGGGGATGGGTGGGTGGGTGAAGGGGGTGGGGGCTTTGAGATTTTATCACTTTTCAAGACCTGGTTTTATTTACGTGTTTGTGTAAACACCTCAAAGCTCTAGGTGATGCAGTTACAGAAAAAATCCTGCCACAATATTTTGTGAAAAACTTTGCAAGTTACTTTTTGCACTAAACAGATTCATGGTTAAAATTTAAAAAAAAAAAAAAAAAAAAAAATTATAAGTTACCTAACTTTCAATGATGCATTTGCAAAGCACCAACATAAAGATCTAGACAGATGAGTTTTGTTTACTGCACATATGTGCATGCACCTAATAAACATTTCATGCCTGATGAGAGTTTTGCATCTGTCTTAGAATTACAGTGCCAGCCAGAATTACAGTGCCAGTGCCAACCAGAATTACAGTGCCAGCCAGAATTACAGTGCCAGTGCCAGCCAGAATTACAGTGCCAGCCAGAATTACAGTGCCAGCCAGAATTACAGTGCCAGCCAGAAAAGAAGAAGAAGAAAGAGGTAGAATTTCTAATCAGTGACTGAGGCATTGTTAAAGAAGCCAGTGCAAAACCCTGCAAGCTGTCATATTATGCTCACCAAGATATATGTAAAAAAATCAACAACAACAAAATAAACCGTGTAACTCACTATTTTCAACACACACACATACACACACGCACAAGCACATGTGCACACATACACACACACAAGTACATGAGCACACATACACACACACACATGTACACACACACAAGTACATGAGCACACATACACACACACACAAAGGAGTGAAGGAAGTAATGATACATACATCACACACACACACACACACACACAAAGGAGCGAAGGAAGTAATGATACATACATCACACACACACACACACACACAAAGGAGTGAAGGAAGTAATGATACATACATCACACACATACACACACACACAAAGGAGTGAAGGAAGTAATGATACATACATCACACACACACACACACACAAAGGAGCGAAGGAAGTAATGATACATACATCACACACACACACACACACACACAAAGGAGTGAAGGAAGTAATGATACATACATCACACACATACACACACACACAAAGGAGTGAAGGAAGTAATGATACATACATCACACACACACACACACACACACACACACAAAGGAGTGAAGGAAGTAATGATACATACATGACACAAAGCAGGCAAGGAGGCAGAAGAAGGGGGGGGGGGGGGGGGGGAGGAGTCAACAGCAGGTGTGAAAGGACAAAGACAGGAATTATAACAACCTGTTGTACTCTCCTGGGTTCGACATGGTCCACCCAGCAAACTGATGGTGGAGAGCGTTCAGCACCGATGGCGTCACTGAAACACAGAGCAACAGCTCATGACACCCTAGCCCTAAATCGCCGCACACAGAATGAACAATCACAGTAACAGTCTCTGAAACATTTGCACAGCGCAAAATCTCTTCCACAGAGACTATTCTAAGCATGTGGACATTAACTCGGGCTGCAAACATCTGCCCTTCCACAGAAATATAAAATCTATAAAATTCTATCTGTTTCCTCTCTGAACAAACAAAACTCCCACCCCTGAAGCTGAAATGCAGCAGTCTGAATCATGAGGGACAGCAAGTAGGCACAACGCTGAGTGTCAAAAACCTCCACCAGAACAAAGTTCTCCAAGTCAGACTGAAAAGCCAGGCACAATACTGACGCTGCTTCAATTCCCCGGGGCACAAGGGATTTTTCTCCCAGTCAACTCTCAGCGCAGACAATCATTAAGATTTGAAGCAGTGAATACAGTTTCTGTCCCCCCCCCCCCCCCCCCCCCCCCCCCCCCCATCCCCAACCCTCATGTGGCTTAAACTTCCACAATAGGAAGTTGGCGGCAACAGGGAAGAAGAAGAGGTTACCAGTGCTGGAGAGACTGACTCACAGGCCTTAATGAGGTCTGAGAAAGAAGAAAAAGGAGGAGGAAGAAAAGAAAGAAGCAGAAGAGGAAGAACCTGAGAAGAAAAAGAGGATGCTGGTGGTGGAGTGGAAGACTCACAGACTTCCATGGGTCTGAGCAAGAAGCAAAAAGGAGCATAAAGAGGAAGAAAAGAAAGAAGAAGAAGAGGATAAAGAAGTAGAGGATGCTGGTGGTGGAGTGGAAGACTCACAGACTTCCATGAGGTCTGAGCAAGAAGCAAAAAGGAGCGTAAAGAGGAAGAAAAGAAAGAAGAAGAAGAGGATAAAGAAGTAGAGGATGCTGGTGGTGGAGTGGAAGACTCACAGACTTCCAGGAGGTCTGAGCAAGAAGAAAAAGGTGGAGGAGGTGGAAGAAAAGAAAGAAGCAGAGAGGATGAAGAAGTAGAGGACACTGGTGGTGGAGTGGGGGACTTCCAGGCTTTGATGAGGTCTGAGCAAGAAGAAAAAGGAGGAGATGGAAGAAAAGAAAGAAGAAGAAGAGGATGAAGAAGTAGAGGACACTGGTGGTGGAGTGGGGGACTCACAGGCTTTGATGAGGTCTGTGGTGAGCACCTGAAGCAGCATGGGGGACATGGAGGCCAGTTGTAGCAGGAATGGAACCGTGGTCACTCTCACTGAGTCTTCCGGGGACTGCATGCCCTCCTGCATACAAGTGGCATGGTTAGTCACTGGACTGTATGTAGCCTTGCACCATACAGGCACACATGTATGCACATGTACAGACATGTACACACAAACATGCACACACACACAGTGTACACATGCATGCATGCACAAACACACATGCACATGCACACACAAATTCACACACACACACACACACACACACACACACACACACACACACACACACACACACACACACAAATTCACACACACCAATGCACACACACACACTCACAAGTACACACACACACACACACACACGTACAAATACACACACACACACGCACGTACACCAATGTACACATACACAAACACACCAGCAATGTAACAACAAAACAGCACTGTAACCACTTTGGTGGCTATTCAAAACATGCTGTATAAAGCTACAGTCACGCTGTGTAAAGCTACAGTCATGCTGTGTAAAGCTAAAATCACTCATTCAGAGTCGCAGACAACAAGAGCACAGAAGCAGAGAATAGCACTATAGCTGCCTTTTTGGACTAAACAAGATTCGAGAAGTCGCTGATCCCTTCCAAACAATGAAGCAGGGACACCATCATCAACAGCTGAGACTGGAAGTGTTTCCAGAACAATGCTGGATGAGAACTTCTGAGAGATGGGGATGAGCATATACTGGCTTTCCCATGCGCTCAGATGCCATCAAGCTTCAGCGACGTGAACCTCACCTCAAAGAGTGCCATGAGAGCTTTGCGGATGTCCTGCTGGTGCTTGGAGGCCAGGTGTCCCAGGATTCCCACCACCGACGCCATCTTGGGGATCTTCTTCCTGGCCCCTTGGTCCCGGTCTGTGGCATCTCTCCCGGCACTGCAGAAATCCTTCAGGCCACAGTTCAGCACGCGGGTGATTATGGTGGTAGGGAAGCAGGAACTGCAGAAGCAAGGGCGGACATGCATGTATTCAAAGCAGAAGATGGAATGCAGCAGAGCTCCAGTCACTATGAGCCAGTCAATGAGCTCTAGTCACAGAGCTCTAGTCACAGAGCTCTAGTCACAGAGTTCCAGCACAGAGTTCCAGTCACAATGAGCCAATCACAGAGCTCCAGTCACAATGATCCAATCACAGAGATCCAGTCATGGTGCTCCAGTCACAGAGCTCCGGTCACATTGAGCCAGTCACCAAGTTCAAATCACAGAGCTCCAGTCACAATCAGCCAGTCACAGAGCTCCAGTCACAATCAGCCAGTCACAGAGCTCCAGTCACAATCAGCCAGTCACAGAGCTCCAGTCACAATCAGCCAGTCACAGAGCTCCCGTCACAATCAGCCAGTCACAGAGCTCCAGTCACAGTAAGCCAGTCACAGAGCTCCAGTCTCAGTGAGCCAGTCACAGAGCTCCAGTCATTGTGAGCCAGCCACAGAGCTCCGGTCACAGTGAGCCAGCCACAGAGCTCCGGTCTCAGTGAGCCAGCCACAGAGCTCCAGTGACGGTGATCCAGTAAACACTTTCCCCATGCTCTGCCCTTTTTCCTGCTTATCTCCTTTTAGGTCTCCTCAGACTATAATTATGCACTATGACCTTGACACTAACAGACAACAATTTAGCAGTCAACAAAACCATGGAACTATCCTTTCTTGTTCCTCTGAAATTCAAAACACTTGTATTCATTCCAACATCGACCCCAAGGCTGTTCCCAGAGGCCTGTTTAGTTGGAGCAAGGCTGGTCTGTTTGGGGCGTTGGTCAGCACCACTGCCCCAGAATCTAGGTCAGCTGTGCAGGTGGCCCCACTTGAGATATGGATAGCTGAGCGGTCCTGCTGTAGACATGCTGCTGCTGCTGCCAGCAGGAAATTACACAGCTATCTCTTACCTCCTCCCTCCCCCCCCCCCCCCCCCCGCAACATTTTACCACAGAGTTGGGCAGCAGACCATTGTAAAACTCTTATTTTGAAGTTTACATGGACACCAAACATGCTTGGTACGATAGTTTTAGTTTTCATTCAGCAATGAATCCATTTAGTACTAAACAACAAACTGTGCATGGTACACACAAAAAAGTATAAAGTACGCAACAACACTGTGAGGAGCACAGACTTTTCTGAGGAAAACAACATGCATACATTACAACATTAATATATATATCCACTACAGGAAACCTTCACTTAAAATTGGGCTCCACTCTCCAGAAACTCCCAAGGTGGGGTGTAAGTCATACTCCATTTGGGCAACAGAGCCATTTTATGCAAACTACTGGACTGTAGAGGGTGGTTGGTACACACATAAAGGGTTTGAAAGACACCAACATTGTGAGGTGCATAGACTTTTCTCAGCAAAACAACTTGCATACATCACAACATCAATATATCCACTACAGAAAACCTTCACTTAAAATCGGGCCCCACTCTCCAGAAGCCCCCAGAGTGTGTAAACAACACTCCACATGCGGCAATCCAGCAAGTGGAACGAGAGAGGGCAGTCGCTAGTACTGACCAGCTAGTACTGACCACCGCTGGTATTGACCTAGATTCCACTTAGATTCCACTGACAGAGCAGATGTGCATGGGGAGCTAAAAATAGCTCAGCCAGTAAGCAGCTAAAGCACCCGATTTGAAGCCTAGGGAACAGCCGTGACCCCCTACGTCCGTACATGCACACATGCAGAACCAACGTCACAACAGCACCTGATGACATCAAACATCAGATGGTCCTCTTGCAGCACAAAACACTGACAGGCCATCTCTCTGCTTCCTTCCACACTGACAGACAGATCAGGGTGACCCCACTGACCTTTCAGTGCTCACCTGCAATCAGCTTCTCACAGCTGGCCTTGGCCTTTCTTGTCTGTTATGGCTGGGTTTGTAGATGCATTCACAGGCGCTTGCCAAAAGATCATTCCTTTACAGTACTGCTGTTACCTCTTCTGACGTTTCATTTAGAAGAGTGAGCTTCCAGCCCACGTGCAAATAAGACACATTTCTGTTTTTCTCGCAGGTATTACTATTTTCAAATAAGACCCTTTTCCGTTGTTCTAGCAGGTATTATTATTTTCAGATAAGACCCTGTTGTATTTCTCTAGCAGGTATTAGGATTTTCAAAGACCTTTTCTAAGATATCATTTTCAAATAAGACCCTTTTCTGTTTTTCTAGCAGGTGCTATCATTTTCAAATAAGACCCTTTTCTATTTTTCTAGCAGGTATCATTTTTCAAATAAGACCCTTTTCTGTTGTGTTCTTAATTCTTCTAACAGTTATTATCATTTTTCAAAGATATACCATAATACTATCAGCTTCTAAAGTCCTCATATGTAATAAGCTAAGTGAGACATGGTAAGCTGAGAGATAAGTTGAGATGTAATAAGCCAACATTGTTGAATGAAGCCGCACCCTTTCTCAGAGTTCTAGATTCATCCTAAAGGAAACACCCCCATCCCCACCCACCCCCTACTTCTCCCTCTCCCCACACTGTCCTTGCATCCCGCTTCTGATTTTTTAAATGGACCATTCTTAAAATGGACCATTCTTCAAACGGACCCTTTTCTATGTTTATCTGAGCTGTCTTCTGTACTTGCAGCCAAGTGTTTATGGATTTACATTTTGCTTCCTGCACCAAGAGCATGTCAATGCACGGAGCCTTCAGAGAAAACTACAAATGAACAGGTATCATCTCCGAGGTTCCCTTTGTGTATACGCTGGCAAAAAGATCAGATACACATGCTAAAGATCCTACAGTTCCCATCAGAGTTCGGTGGATTACAGAAAAACCAAAACAACTCCATGCTCTCTGAAAGTGTCAGCCATCAAAACGCTGAAGATGGACACTAAACAGTGGAAGAAGAAAAGGAAGATGAGGTGTGTGTGTGTGGGGGGGGGACAATGAAGAAGACGAAGGAGGAGGAGGAGGAGAAGGAGGAGGTGGAAGAAAAAGAAGGAGGAGGAGGAGGCGGCAGAGAAAGGAGGTGGAGGAAGAAGAAGAAGAAGGAGGTGGTGGAGGAGGAGGAAGAAGCAGAAAAAGAAGAAGACAGAGAAGATGTAAAACGTACCCAATGCGAGCGACGACCCAGTCAAAGTGTGGGGAGAACTGCACAGAGGCTTCCAGCAGAGCGTCCACACAGCTGTCTGGTGCACCTCCCACCCTGAAACACCCCAACACAACCACACTTGAAGGCACAGCCAAAACTCAGCTCATTTACAGTGTGCTATTTATTATACGTGCCTAGCATTAGCATGTTTCTCAATAGGTCAATAACGTCCTTCATTATTATTATTAATATTATTATTACAACATACAAAAGACACAGACCTTCAACTGCACCATTTCGTTTGTGTGTGTGTGTGTGTGTGTGTGTTGTTGTTGTTTTTCGTGCATTTCTTTCTTTTTTGTGTGTGTGTGTGTGTGTGTGTGTTGCTTTTCTGAATGTGTCCTAAACTAAACATTTTACACAGACAACACCACAAAAGACAGAGACAAATAGAAATAGAATGCTGTATCAATTATCACACACAAACAGCACGAAATTGATACTGTAATTCATACTAAATATTAACGTAAGAGGGTATAACACAAAATACAATGAAGCACAAAGAAACACAGTGAAGCATGTAAACAAAACATAGTAAAGTACAGACAACGCAACACATAATTATATATTATAAGACAGCACAGCAGACAAAACACAGTGCAGCACCAAAACAAATACATACAGGAAGCACAGCACAGCACAGATAAAACATCACAGACAAAAAACACTGTGGATAAACTACAGCAAAGCTCACACAAAAACACACCACACAAAAAACACAGCACACCACAAACAAAACACAAGTAAAACAGAGCACAACACAAACAAAACAGCAAAGTACAGCCCAGCCAAGGAAAAAAACACCACAGATAAAATACTACATATCACAAGGGAAAAAAATTGCAGATAAAACAAAGCATGGCCCAGAAAAGAAAAAACAAATATATACCCCTACAAGAAAAATAAAAAGGCAAGGGCAGAGTATTTATATTTACTCTGTTTAAGGCCTTCCAGATCTAAATATAATGCCTCAGCAATTAATTACTTGTTTTTTTTTGTTTTTTTTTCTTCTACACTTTGACCTTAATTTTTTTTTAAAGGACAAAAAAATAGATAAAAGCATGGTATAGCAAAGACAAAATACCACAGACAAGATGTAACACAGCACATAAAAACAAAAACAAAATAGAAAAAAGCACAACAGCTCTGTGCATCAAAAAGCAAAACACCAATCAAGCACAGAGTCTATACAATTACAAGCCAAGTGAAACACAAACAAAATGCGTGTGAGCTGGTTTGGCCTAGCGGTAAGGCATTAGGATGGTAAGCAGAGGGACTTCAGTTCAAATCTGCTTCAGCTCTCCTTTCTCTTCAAAAGTTGTGGTCTGAGGACACTGTCTTGTGACTTTGTCCCTCACAATTATGAAAAATTAAAATGGCTCTCATAGCTGCCCATCTTAATGCAGAAGTCATTCTGGTGGTGACAGTGTAGCAACAGGTATATAATCTCCCTTTTCCCCTGCATCCATAACCCCTTCCCCCCTCTCTAATATGCCTTATGGTTTCTGTGGACATTAAGCATCATGTTTACAAAATGCTGTGAGACACAGGCCGACAGCACAGGGTCTATACAAGCCCAGCGAAACACAAACAAAACACTGAGAAACACAAACAAAACACTGTGAGACACAGGCAGACAGACAGAAGGCAGCAGAGCAGAAAGGACCCAAGATGCGGAGACTGACATGGCAGCGAAGCACTCGGTGGCCATCTCCATCAGCAGCTTGGTGGCTGGGCAGGTCATCCACAGCTGGAGGATGTCATTGAGGGAGCTGGACATGTTCATGGCACGCCGATCTGCGTACTTGCTGCTGATCTGACCCAGCAGTGTCAGCGACCACTGAACAGAAAAAAACTGTTAGAGTCAGTCAACCATCACTGACAGAGAAAAAACAGTGTCAGTCAACCACCACTGACAGAGTAGAAACAGTGTCAGTCAACCACCACTGACAGAGAAAGAAACAGTGTCAGTCAACCACCAATGAAAGAGAAAAAATGGTGTCAGTCAATCACCATTAAAACAGTTAGTGTCAGTCGACCACCACTGACAGAGAAAAATAGTTAATGCCACTGAAAGAGAAAACAGCATCAGTCAACCACCACTAACAGAGTAAAAACAGTGTCAGTCAACCACCAGTGAAGGAGAAAAACTGTTTCAGTCAACCACGACTGACAGAGTAAAAACTGTGTCAGTCAGCCACCACTGACAGAAAAAAAGTGTCAGTCAACCACCACTGATATAGATTTATGTATCATAATGACTCCTTAACAAAACAGGTGTCCTACCTCAATAAGAAAAGAAAAAAAAAGATTTTTTTAAAAGAGGCAAGCAGAAGATGAAGATTCAGCAAGCTGGTTTGGACAAGCAGTAAGGCTCTAGGCTGTAAGCAGATACATCAGTCCGAGTCTGCTTCTGCCCTCCTTCCCCTTCAAAAGCTGAGGTCCATGGACACTGTCTCTCATGACTTTGACCCTCACGATTAATGACCCATCAAGGTGGCTCACACCACTGCCCATCTGAATGCAGAATCATTGTGGTGGTGACAGTGCAGCCCTAGGTACGGTTTCCCAATCCCCACCTCCTGGGGTTTCGGTACCTGCTGGCACCTCTCCAGAGACAACTTGGCGTGAAGTCTGATAACAGCAACAAGAAGACGACTCACTGAGGACACGATGGGAGCCCAGGCCTCGGGTGTGGTGGTGATGAAGTTCAACAGGACCCGCGTCACTTCCTGCAGCACCGCCACCTGCTCCTGCGTCTGCTCTTCCACCTCTGTGGACACAGAAATGTAAACATGCTTGGCACAAACTTCCTCCCAAGTAACGCTGCTGGATATCGCTAGAGCTCTCTGCTCTACCACATATCTGTTGACACAGAAATCTTCAAATGTACACATGCTTGGCACAAACACAGATTCATATAAATTCCTCATTTTGGTTTTTGTAAAAGGCAAGCATCTCTCCAACGTGGAAAGAACTTGATATTACACTTGAAAAATCAATCTTGTTCATAACCAGAAGGTACTTTCAAGCACTTCACTTTTCAGCTGCTGTTTTTTTAACGTGGAACTGGAATGTAGAGGGCAAAGTCAGTAAATTTATAATAGCCATAAAGACTTTAAAGCACATGTTTTAAGAGAAAAGTAAGTTTAAATATATTCATTTTTCAAACCTTGGTCTATGTTATAATTTTATGTATTTATCAACCAAATGACTTACCACTAGGCTAAACCAGTTCACTGAGAATTCAGAAAGCTTCCCCTCTTCCCTGTATGGAGGCCTCAGGTTTTAAAGGAAAGAGACATTCATCGCAAACTCGCCAAATTGTCTCCACACACACACACACATCCCTCCCCCCAACTGAGCGAATTACTGCATTAACCAACCTTCTTGTTTCCTCCCAGCATCCATTTGTCTGATGTATGTGCCTGCAGCATCGTCAAAGACATAACAGAAATGTTCCAGCACAGCATGGCGTGCTGCAGGGACTCGCTGCAGCAGGAACAGCGCTGACTGCGCCAAGGTGTCCACTGGAACCTTGCGCTTGCATGTCACTCCTTGGAGAAACAAATTCAGCTCTTGAAGAATGTCCTGCATGAGAAAAATAAAGTCATAATATATATATAATAGTAATGTACTGATAATGATATTAAAGATTCTGACATGTCAAGACTCAAGGTAATAAAATGACTGTGTTACTTTTTGACAGTAAGTTCCCAAGCCATGGTCATTGTTTGTATGAATATACAGTCTTTGTAACACTAAACTCTCACAATTTCATTTTTATCTGAGTAAACTGTTGCACTTGATATATATTTGATAAACATAATAACAATTACTAAAGTACTAACTTTTATACCATATGTGTTTTTGGTCTTGATCTTGAAAAGTTACGTTGGCAACAACCAGTTCTGGAGCAAACACCAATGGAAAAAACATACTTGTGCTCTCATTCAGTCTCACTTTGACTCTGAGTGAGTAACTAAGTACTTGTAGTAGTAGTGTAGTACTATAGTCGTAATACTATACAATTACAAATTACTATAGTATTAATCTGTTACTATTACCATATTACTATTACTACAGTACTAGCTGTATTGAACAGTGTCGGTTCTTTTGAACCTTTTATGTGTTTGGATCTTGTTTTAGAATGCCAGCAGTCATTCTGGTATCAGATTTTTTTTTCAAGTGTCACTGTCACAGTGTCAGTTCTGTCAGTGTCAGAAATGTCCTCTCCTAAGGTTGCCAACAGCCAAGTAAAATAAAACCACTGTAGCATAATTTTCAGTCTCAATAACACAAAACAGAATCCCCCACCATCTCCTCCCTATTTGAAAGACTATGTTGTGAGTGTGATTTTATCATAACATTTACGTGGAGAAAACCAAATGGGGGAAATAGAAAAGAATACATTATAGTTTATACAAAAATATAACGTTTTTGCATATTTAATTGCAGAGTTTACTGTGACAATGGCAGCCTCATCTGAAATATTTTTTTCAACTTCAGCTTTTCCTCCACCCCCCCCCCCCCCCCCCCCCCCCACACACACCCTTTTTTTTTTTTTTTTTTTTTTTTTTCCCCAGATAAACATTATCTAGAACTTATAAAAGATCATGCAAGGAACAACTCGTACTGCTTTAAAGCTGAAATGGCAAGAAAGACATATACAAAAACAGCTTGTTCCCAACGACTGTGAGAGGCCAGAACAACCTAGATGAATCCACTGTCTCTGCCATTGTGCCAAGTCGATCGAGGAATTTAAAGACCTCACCTCGAATCATGACCAGAACAGACTGTTTTTAGAAAAAAATTAACATTTGATTTTTTTTAAATTTAGGATAATGTGTGCTTCTTCCATTTCTTCCCGTTGACGAATATGCCACAAGTGGTCCTGTCACTGACAGTGTCAACGTATCGAATCAAGATCAAGATCATGCTTTTTGCTTTTGCTGGGATTGCCGAGATGTCCAAGAAGGAAAGGGCAAATCAGCTGCAGTCCAGACATGTCAGCTGTACGATATTGCTTTCAAACAAATAGGTAAATATAATGCAATCTCGTCACATAGAAAATCCTAACCTGGGGCGACGTCGATGCTGTTGCAGTTGCAGTTGAGTTTGCGGCGCCCACACCATCCCAGACGGACGCCATTTTAAAGAAATTGCTTCGGGCGAGAGTGGCTTCCCTTAAGGGATGGGGGGGGGGTGGAGGGGGATTTTGGTTCCCGGTAGCTCATAGGATATATAAAAATCTCTGTCTAAGTAAGTAAACACGGTGCTTAACGTCCACAGAAACCATAAGGTTTATTAGGGACGGGGAGAATGGGAGGAATGGGGTATGTAGGAGTGGGAAGATGGAGAGTATATACCTATCGCTACACTGTCACCACCAGAATGACCTGCATTAAGATGGGCAGCGATGAGAGCCACTGTTTCATTAATTGTGAGGGACAAAGTCATGAGACCGTGTCCACAAACCACAACTTCTGAAGAGAAAGGAGAGCCGAAGCGGCATCGAACCGAGGTCCTTCCGCTTACCAGCCTACCGCCTTACCGCTAGGCCAAACCGGCTCTGTGATCATCTCTGTCTACCGGCACTTAGAATATCAATATGACAGGCCCTCCTGGATGCCCCTCCAGTACCTCACTGGAAACTCGAAACTCAGCGCAAAGGCCTACAGTTATCTATATGCCGCTACTATCTCAGTACTGGTGCCGACTAACGCCACTATTGTAGTACATCTCGATCCGAAGTCACTAACAATAACAATATACTTTATTCATCCCAGTGGGCTGTATGTCAGTATGTCAGTGACGTGAGGTGTTTTGTTAATTATAATCAGTTTCTGCCCCATAGTTTTCAGTCACTTCGCGGCGTTTCGAGTGTCTTTTCTGGCAGCGATTCGTCTAAGTTTTCACGGCTGAGATACACGTCAGCCCGGCCGTTTAAACCAGTAAGGCCGCAACAAATAAACAAAACAAACCCACAGCGTCACTGTTAGTCAGGACGGGAGTTGTGTGTGTGTGTGTGTGTGTGTGTGTGTGTGTGTGTGTGTGTGTGTGTGTGTGTGTGTGTGTGTGTGTGTGTGTGTGTGTGTGCATGTGTCATTGAGTGTGTATGTGTGTGTGGCGTGTGTGTGTGTGTGTGTGTGTGTGTGTGTGTGTGTGTGTGTGTGTGATCATGTGTGTGTGTGTGTGTCAGTGTGTTGTGTGTGTATGTGTGTGCCGTGTACCTGATAGTACAGAGAGTTTTCGTTAGGTTTTGAATCTGTGGATTTATACGCCAGAATACCCGTTGCCTGTGCCAGTGCTTCAATAACCAGAACACCGGGCAAAATGGGCTTTTGAGGGAAATGACCGGTAAACTGTGGTTCATTATAGCTGACATTTTTGATACCGGTTAAATATTTTCCGGCTTCATAATCCACGACTTTGTCCACCAGCAAAAAAGGATAGCGGTGCGGCAGGTGTTCCAGAATATCATTGATATCCATTGAATTGAGTTGTTTTTCCATTATTTCTTCTTATATCTTTTTAAATGCGAGTCTTGGGCTGGTATAACAGTCCTGAACCAGTAACAGTTCTGAAGCCATTATACTTTTATATGGGAATAAGTCATAGTAGAACCGGTCACTGTTTGGAAACAGCCAGCAATTATTTTTCCAAAGTCTTAACCTGTGCCTGTAATTCTGTTAAGCGTCTGGCCATGGAATCAAGCTGTTTAAAGCGAATAAAGTTTTTATGCCACATGGCATTTTCCTGCAGGGGCATCCCCGAAGAATAGACACCGGGTTTGCTAATACTTTTGGTCACCAGAGAAGTGGCTGTAATATGAACCTGATCAGTAATGCTTAAATGCCCTAGGATCCCAGCTCCCCCGCCGATTGCACAGTTACGGCCTATCGTCGTACTGCCGGCAATCCCGACACAGCCTGCAATGGCGGCATTTTCACCAATATGGACATTGTGAGCAATCTGGATCAAGTTATCCAGTTTTACACCATTTTCAATAATGGTATCTTCAATGGCTCCCCGATCAATGGTAGTATTGGCTCCGATTTCCACATTATCACCAATCTGTACAGAGCCCAGTTGCGGTACCTTAATCCATTTGCCCTGCTCATTAGCAATGCCAAAACCGTCACTGCCTATTACCACACCGGAATGGATCAGGGTGTTTTTTCCAATACGAACATTCTTATAAATGGAAACATTAGGATAGCAATGGGTATTGTCTCCAATAGTCACGCCATCAGCAATCACACAGCCTGCATCCAGACGGACATTGTTACCAATATTACACTGCACACCAATAACCACATTAGCATCCAGTGAAACATCTTCCCCTATATGAGTGTCCTGGCCGATAATGGCCGTATCATGAATTATAGCGGTTGGATTTTGTTCGGTGGTAAGCCAGGCAGCCAGTTTGGCATAGCTTAAATAAGGATCATCGCTAATAATCGCATTAGTCGGACAGTGTTGCACATCTTCTACTTTAAGAATAACAATATCCGCTTGGGTAGTGGACAGAAACTTGTGGTATTTACGGTTGGAAAAAAAACTGAGATCACCCGGCTGGGCGTGTTCCAGAGTAGCAATACCTGAAACTTGAGTTTCAGGATCACCCTGAAATCCTGCATTAACAAATTCAGCCAGTTCTTTTAAGCTGGCCTGCCGGGTGGGAATGGACATGTATTTTACTTAGTCAGGTCGTTATGAAGAGCTTACTTACCTGAACGATATTGTTTTTTTAACTGAGACAGAATTTTATCGGTTACATCAATTAGTTTGCTGGCATAAATAACCCCTTCGCTGATGATCAGATCATATTTTTCCTGTTCAGCAATGGTTTTAATGGACTGCAATACAGACTTCTGCAGTTTAACCAGTTCTTCATTCTGACGAATACTCAGATCTTCCTTAAATGCCGCCTTGTCACGTTCCAGATCCCGTCTCATCATGGTGATTTTACGTTTCAGCTTATTCAGCTCGGTAGAGGACAGAATAGCCGCATCTTTCTGTAACTTTTCAGTACTGCTCTGAATTTTTTTCTGTAAATTGACCAGTGCCTTATCCCGTTTGGCAAATTCCTTTTGCAATTTACTGCGTGCGGCCTCCGCCTGCGGCGCCTTCTGCAGTAATTTAGCCTGGTTAACAAAGGCAATTTTCTGACCTGCCCAAGCAAAAGAGACTGAAAACAGGCAGATGATCAGGATTAACCATCGGGATTGTGCCATCAGTTTCTTAGTCATATGATTCTCCATAATTTTTATATTCTTTATTTAGATAGCCGATAGACTGCTATTCTACACGATTTCAGGTACTTTAATAAGATTGACCAAAGGAGAACTGAAAGGTTTCCGTATCATCCTCACTTTTTTCATTTAAAGGTGCGGCCACACTGACTCTTAATAAGCCAAAGGGACTAAGCCATGCTCCGGCTATACCTGTAGTATAGCGTATTTCACTGGCTTCGAAGTCACCAATGTCGGCAAAGACATTACCCATATCAACGAAACCGCTTAAACGGTAGGCCGATGAGTCCTTAACAAAGGGAACTGGCAGAATAATTTCTGCATTACCAATGAGTTTAAACTGTCCCCCTAATGGATCACCCGTTGCAAAGTGCTTAACTGTTTTTCCTGTATCATTAAAGTTTACAAATGTAGCATCTTTGTCGTCCTTAGGTCCCAAAGTATTGGATTTATAACCTCTAATATCTCTCATACCACCGGCATAATATTTTTCAAATGGTGGGAACATATCACCACCATAGGTATCTGCATAACCAATATTACCCTTGAGCATAAGGGTAGTCGTACGTGTTAAAGGAAAGAAACGCTGCTGAACATAATTAATATGATAAAACTGAGAGTCACTGCCGGGAACAGTCACTTCACCTGAAAGACGCTGTAATGCACCCCGGGTTGGGAAAATGGCTTTATTTCGACTATCATGAGACCAGTTAGCTGAAAGCTTTAGTACTGAAAAGTCGTCTCCTTCATTAAATACATATTCAAGGATATCCAGGGAAGTATCCTGGGAAGTACCCATATAATAATATGTGTCGTTGGCATCGCTACCTTCTCTAATTGATGGCAAATCAATCTGGGTGTTTTCAAAATCCACCCCAAAACCAATCCGATCAAACTCATTAATTGGCACACCGAAGCCCACTCCAAAACTGATATTATCTGTCACATAATTAGACAGGTTTTCTTCAGCCAGATCGGTTTCCCGCCAGTTAAAACGCAGGGTACGACTAATGCCGTCATCGGTAAAATAAGGGTCAGTCACACTGATACTGTAAATGGTATTGACGCCACTGGTATTAGCTGCCACACTATAACGACTACCAGTACCCAGAAAATTATCCTGGGTAATACTAAAGTTAAAAATAACACCCTGTGACTGGGAGAAGCCGGCACCTGCGTTAATACTGCCGGTGGACTGTTCTTCTACCGTATAAATCACATCCACCATATCAGAGCTGCCTGGCACCGGAGGTGTCTCTACGCTGACTTCCTTGAAAAATCCCAGCCGCTGCAGACGGGCTTTGGAACGTTCTACATTGGTGGTTGAAATCCAGCTTTTTTCAAACTGACGCATTTCACGACGTATGACTTCATCAGCCGTATTGGTATTGCCGATAATACTGATCCGGCGTACATAAACCCGGTTGCCGGGGTCCACAAAAAAGGTCAGAGTAACTTCCTTGGTTTTATCATCTACCTGGGGGATAGGGTTAACATTGGAAAAGGCATATCCTGCCTTACCCAGAATATCGACAATAGCTTCTGAGGTTTCGGTAATATTTTTTCTGGAAAAGTACTGACCTTTCTGAATTTTAACAACCGGCAAAATTTCTTTGGGTTCAACAATCAGGTCACCGGCCAGTTTAACTTCCTTAATAGTATATTTGTCACCTTCAGTAATATTAACAGTGATATATATATGCTTTTTATCTGGTGTAATGGCCACCTGGGTGGAATCAATTTTAAAGTTGACATAGCCCCGATCGAGATAAAAGGAACGGATATTTTCCAGATCTCCGGCCAGTTTCTGCCTGGAATACTGATCGGTTTTGGTATAAAAAGAAAACAGAGTAGGCGTGGTTAACTCCATTTCATCAAGCAGTGTTTCCGTATCAAAGGCTTTATTGCCAACAAAGTTAATTTTGGTAATAGTGCTTACCAGACCTTCTGAAACATTCACCTGAATGCCTATACGATTACGTTCCAGTGGAGTGACTACGGTGTCAATACGTACAGCGTATTTACCCCGGGCATAATACTGACGTTTAAGTTCTTCTACCACTCGCTGTAAAGCAGACTTGTCATAGACCCGGCCTTCAGCAAAACCGATCTGTTTTAAGGCCTTGGTTAATTCTTCGGTATCAATATCCTTATTGCCTTCAAATTTAATATCAGCAATAGCCGGACGTTCCACTACAAAAACTATCAGTCGATTACCTTCCCGTTCCAGGCGTACATCCTTGAAAAAACCGGTTTTAAACAGCTCCCGAATAGACTTGGAAATGGCTCTGTCATCAACTTTATCTCCTACTCTTAAGGGCAGGTAGTTAAATACGGTACCAGCAGAGATACGCTGTAACCCATCGACCTGAATATCTTCAATAGTAAAATGTTCAATTGCCCATAAGGGGAGACAAAATAACAGGGCATTTATAGAAGCCGCACTTATAAAAACTAATTTTTTTATATTAGCTTTAAAGTTAATAAGGTTGGTAATAGAGAAAAAAACACGTCTCATTTAGTGAGTTCCAGTCATCAATGGTTGTACTTTCCTGCAGCCGATTTAACCGAGCAGAAAAATTTAAATTTATTATTATCTTGCGTTTGTTCAACTCCCCTTACCCTGCCCTCTTCCATAGGTAGAATCTATAAAAGGATAAATATTACTGAAGCAAACGATTAAAATCATTAAATAAAGCCACACTCATCAGCATAATCAAAATAGCCACACCAATTTTCAGGCCAAATTCCTGAGCCGCTTCTGAAACCGGTGAACCTTTTACTATTTCAATCAGGTAATATAACAGGTGTCCGCCATCCAACATGGGGATAGGCAACAGGTTTATTACTCCCAAGCTTAAACTGACTATTGCCAGAAAACGAAGAAAGCTTTCAAATCCCATTTGTGCCGACTGTCCAGCCACTTCTGCAATAGTAATCGGACCGCTGATATTCTTAATAGAGGCTTCGCCGAGCACTATTTTACCTAACATTTTTAAGGTTAGCACTGATAAATCCCAGGTTTTTTCAATTCCCCGTGGAATTGCCTCCAAAACACCGTATTGATGCATGGCATACATGGACTCCGGTAAGGGCGTGACCGCTTTGGGGCGGACGCCAATTCGGCCAATGGTTTCACCATTGTAGTCTACGGATGCTATTTTAATGGGCAAAGTCTCACGCTGGAGCCTGTCCTGAACCTTACGTTGTATTTCAACAGAAATCGTCTGGCCGGGCTTATCTATCACGGCCCTGACTAGTTCCCGCCAGTGTCTGATGGACTGGCCGTTAATGGCCAGTACCTGATCACCAGCCTGCATACCAGCCTGAGCAGCGGGAGAATCGGGAGCCACTTCACTGATAATAACGTCTTCCTCGGACAGCCTGATACTGAGACCGATAATTTTCTGTAATTCTGAGGTCTCAATATCTTTTGGCACCTCATTGAGTTTTATGGTAATAAGCCGTTCATCGGCCAGTTTCAGTTTAACCTGACTGCGATTTAAAAAGGCTGATAATAATTGCTCATATACGGCACTCAGGGTCGGGGTGGCATAACCGTCTACCGCCACAATTTTATCCCCTTCCCGTAATCCCGCCTGCCAGGCAATAGAAGTTTCATCCAGGTGCCCCATAATGGGTTTTATGCCCTGAACACCAATAACAAACATCATCCAGAAGGCAAACACGGCAAATACAAAATTAATAAAGGGTCCGGCAAATACTATGGCAAAACGTGACCAGACGGGCTGTCGGTTAAAGGCCCGATGCAGTTCTTCTTTCGGCACATCACCTTCTCTTTCATCCAGCATCTTGACATAACCGCCCAGCGGAATAGCGGCAATGACGTATTCGGTATCATCCTGCTTACCGGTAAACTTAAACAGGGGTTTGCCAAAGCCAATAGAAAAATGCAGTACCTTAACACCGAGTTTTCGCGCCACCCAGAAGTGTCCAAACTCATGTATAGCTACCAGTAATGTAATGGTAAAAATAAAGGCAGGTAAGGTTGTAGCTAGATTATTCATAAATTAGACAGTACAGTTTTAACCATTTTTTTGAAGGAACCCGAAATATTAGCTTAACAGCAATTCATTCGCTGTGATCCGTGCCTGTTGATCGGCACTTAATACTACATCCATAGTGTTAACATTGTGCACTGTTAAGCGTTCCATTGTCTGCTCAACGAGCCGGGCAATTTGAGTAAAGGCAATTTTTTCATTTAAAAAAGCATCCACAGCCACTTCATTGGCCGCATTTAATATAGCCGGAGCAGAGCCTCCCAGACGCAGGGCATTATAAGCCAAACGCAGACAGACAAAACGTTCAAAATCAGGCGCCTGAAAATTCAGCTGCGCCACCTGAAAAATATCCAGTTGTTCAACACCAGAGGCCATACGCTCCGGCCAGGCCATGGCATGAGCAATGGGGGTTCTCATATCAGGATTACCCAACTGCGCCAGTACCGAGCCATCATTGTAGGATACCATGGAATGGATCACACTTTGCGGATGGATCACCACCTGAATATCATCCGCCGTGGCATTAAACAGCCAGCTGGCTTCAATGACTTCCAGTCCCTTGTTCATCATGGTAGCCGAATCCACAGAGATTTTCCGACCCATTTCCCAGTTGGGGTGAGCACAGGCCTGATCCGGCGTCACATTGGGCAGTTCAGACAGTGATTTGTTCAGAAAGGGGCCGCCGGAAGCGGTCAGCAGGATTTTTTCAACACCAAAGTCATGCAAACTGCCCATCTGATTCGATGAGGCTGAATTGGCCTTCATTAGCTGGCTAGGCATAGACTGAAAAATCGCATTATGTTCACTGTCTATGGGCAGCAGCACAGCATTATTGTCCTTGACGGCCTGCATAAATAAAGCACCTGACATAACCAGGGATTCTTTGTTAGCCAGTAAAATTCGCTTGCCGGCATGAGCCGCCGCCATCGATGAACTTAAACCGGCCGCCCCGACTATGGCCGCCATTACATAATCCACAGCCGGATCAGAGGCTATTTTGTCCAGGGCATCAGCCCCGGAAAGTACCTGTATGGCCTGGGTATCCGGATGGGCTTTTAATTTCTGAGCCAGTTGTTCGGCACTGTTTTCATCTACCATAACCGCATAAGCCGGCACAAAGTCCAGACATTGCTGGTACAGTCGCTCAACATTATTATTAGCGGTCAGGGCCCAGGCCCGAAAGCGTTCCGACTGGCGTGAGATAACATCCAAGGTACTAGTGCCTATGGAACCGGTAGCCCCTAAAATAGCAATATTTATCATGTAATTTGTCTCATTCGCTAAAGATCGCTTAGTGCATGATTAAAAAGCGGAAGATGCGTTATGCAGATAGGTCAATGACAGGGCAATATAAAATACCGGTGCTGCAGCCGTCACACTGTCCATACGATCCAGAATACCACCATGACCGGGTAGAATATTACCGCTGTCTTTCAGATTGGCCTGGCGTTTAAACATACTTTCCATAAGATCACCGGCTACTGAAAAAATTACGGTTACTAGGCTGATCCCTGTAATATACAGATAATCCTGCATACCGGCGTTATTCCACAGAGCAAAAACCAAGGCAATAAACAATGCCAGCAGCATACCGCCGTACACCCCTTCCCTGGATTTACCCGGACTGATAGCTGGAGCCAGCTTGTTTTTACCAAAACGCCGACCGGAAAAATAAGCCCCGGTATCAGCAGCCCAGACCAGCATCATTACGGATAATACCAGATAAGGCCCGCTAATTTGCCCATCACCAATCTGCACAGCAGAAATAGCATGGATTGCCGTCAGTGAATACCAGGTCATGGTCAGCAGGATTACTCCCAGCACCGCAATCATCGGTGGCCTGTCTTTCCAGAAAGACGCACTGCTCGGGTAAGCAAAAATTAACAACAGGGCTAACAGCCAGAAACCGGCTGACACAGCATTCATTACCATAGGTGAAATAACAAAATTAATTAACCAGAGGGAATAAATGACCGTAGTAACAATAACGACATAAGCCAGCTTAGCCAGAACAGAGGGAAATTTCGCAAACCCGGCCCATTCATAAGCGGCAATTAAGGTAACTACACCGATAACCGCTGCAAAAGACTGATTGCCTAAAAACAGGATGGTATACAGTGCAAGGGGAAGTAAAACAAGGGCAGTAATGATTCTCAGCTTTAACATGTATTATTTCTGCTCTTGTTCGTTTTTATTGGTACTGCTGTTAAGCTGTTCACCGGTACGGCCAAAACGTCTTTGTCTGGAACGGAAAGAATCAATAGCCACCTGAAATTCTTTTTTGGAGAAATCCGGCCATAAAATATCGGTAAAATACAGCTCGCAATAGGCCAGTTGCCAGAGAATAAAATTACTGATCCGCTGCTCTCCCCCGGTACGGATAAATAAATCCGGCTCCGGCAGATCCCTTAATGACAGGTATTGTTGCAGGGTTTCTTCGCTGATATCTTCAGTAGACAGGCGTCCCTGCTGGACTTCATAAGCCATTTTTTTTGCCGCCTGAGTAATATCCCAGCGCCCACCGTAATTAGCGGCAATATTTAAAACCAGACCGGTGTTATCTGCAGTCTGGGCTATGGCTTTATTAATCAGGGTTTGAATTTTTTCTGGAAAAGCAGAAAGATCGCCGATAATGCGCAATTGTACGTTATTTTCGTCTAACTTCTTAACTTCACGTGTCAGAGCCGCGGCAAACAGCTCCATTAACAGCCCCACTTCCTGTTTGGGTCGACGCCAGTTTTCGCTGCTGAAGGCAAACAGAGTCAGAGCCTCTATTTTCTGCTCAACACAACTGCTGACGATTTTTCTTACCGCACTGAGTCCGGCTTTATGACCGGCAAAGCGCGGCATAAAACGTTTTTTGGCCCAACGACCATTGCCGTCCATAATAATACAGACATGGCGTAAATCATTTCCCTGGCTGCCAGTGGGCTTATCCTCGGGCATTTTAGATTTCCATCAGTTCTTTTTCTTTTTCTGCAAGAATCTGATCAATTTCCTTAACATGCTTGTCGGTCAGTTTTTGAATCTCATCCTGAGCGCGACGTTCTTCATCTTCAGAAATTTCTTTTTCTTTTTCCAGTTCCTTTAAGGAACTATTGGCATCGCGACGGATATTACGAATAGCCACCTTGGCATTTTCACCTTCCTGGCGTACCACTTTAATTAAACCTTTACGGGATTCTTCTGTTAAAGGCGGTAAAGGTAAACGTATCAGTTCACCATTAGTCGCTGGATTGAGGCCCAAATTGGAACTTAGAATGGCTTTTTCCACTACAGGGATCAGCTGTTTTTCCCACACCTGGATAGACAGCGTCCTGGAATCCAGAACAGACACATTGGCCACCTGGTTTAAAGGGGTTTCACTGCCGTAATATTCTACGGTAATACTGTCCAGCAAACTGGTGTGTGCCCGCCCGGTTCTGATTTTCATCAGATCCTGTTTCAGGGATTCAATGGTTTTACCCATACGGGTCGCGGCATCATTTTTTACTTCATTAATCATCTGTTTTATTCTCCTGCGGATAACACCAGGCATTATTCTGGTCTTTTATCACCCTTCACTCAGCTTTTTTACTCAACAAGCGTACCTTCATCGCCGCCTTCAATGACTTTCTGCAAAGCACCTTCCTTGGTCATGTTGTACACACGCACTGGCATATTATGATCCCTGCACAGAACAATAGCTGTGGCATCCATGACATTTAATTTTTTCTGCAGTACTTCATCATACGTCAGATGCTTAATTAAAGTTGCACTGGAGTCCTTAACCGGATCAGCCGTATAAACCCCATCTACCTTGGTGGCTTTAATAACCACATCGGCTTCTATTTCTATGCCGCGCAGACTGGCAGCAGAATCTGTGGTAAAAAACGGGGTTCCGGTACCGGCAGCAAAAATAACCACTCGCCCCTTTTCCAAGTGACGAATGGCCTTTCGGCGGATATAGTCTTCACAGACCTGATGAATAGGTAAAGCAGACATGACTCGTGCCGCTACACCGTTTTTTTCCAGTGCATCCTGCAGAGCTAGGGAATTAATAACAGTAGCCAGCATACCCATATGGTCACCGGCTACCCGGTCCATGCCTGAAGCAGCCAGACCGACACCACGGAAGATATTACCTCCGCCAATAACAATACCGACCTGAACACCCTGGTTAATCAGATTCTTGACCTCTTTGGAAATGTAGGTCAGAACCTGCGGTTCAATACCAAAATTCTGTTCCCCCATTAAAGCCTCACCGCTGAGTTTTAACAGGATTCTTTGATATTTTACGCTCACAGGCTGCTCCTTTTTATTATTTGGGTCGATATTTGAATTTCTCTGTGCTTTCTGGCCATTAAGACCAGAAAGCGGGAGAGCAGTTAAGCGAAATTAACTGCCAATTTGAGCCATAACTTCTGATGCAAAATCTTCTGATTTCTTCTCAATACCTTCACCCACTTCCAGACGGGTAAAGCCCAGAACTTTAGCATCAGCATCTTTAACCAGTTTTTCAACGGTGATATCAGGATCTTTAACAAAAGCCTGACCCAGCAGAGTATTGTCCTTGATAAAACGCTTAATTTTACCTTCAACAATTTTCTCAATAATATTTTCAGGCTTACCGCTGTTAGCCGCTTCGGCTGCTGCAATTTCTTTTTCCTTGGCCAGTTCAGCGGCATCAAGAGAGGCTTCATCCAGACCCTTAGGATTACTAGCGGCAACATGCATGGCCACATCCTTAATCAGTTCTTCATTACTGCCCTGCATATCAACCACTACACCAATCTTGGTACCGTGCAGATAGGCACCCAACTGACCTTCGGTTTCAAAAGTCACAAAACGACGTACTGACATGTTTTCACCGATTTTTGCAATCATGGTTTTCAGTACCGTTTCAATGGTGTCAGAATCACCATCATTTAAAGGCATCTGCAGCAGTTCTTCAACATTAGCCGGATTAGATTCTAAAATACGCTTAGCCACAGCGCTGGCAAAATTACCGAACTCATCACCCATGGCAACGAAGTCGGTTTCACAGTTAACTTCCAGCATGACGCCTTTTTTATTATCATCACTGAATTCTGCAACCACTTTACCTTCAGCCGCGATACGACCGGCTTTTTTGTCCGCTTTTGCCAGACCGGTTTTACGCATATGTTCGATGGCTGCATCAATATCACCATCCATTTCAACCAGTGCTTTTTTGCACTCCATCATACCTGCGCCCGTACGCTCGCGCAGTTCTTTTACCATTGCAGCAGTAATTGCCATTGTTCTTTGACCTCTGTTTCTTTAATCAGCAGAAGAGAAAAGTCTCAACTTAGTTTCTACTCACTAATTTAAATTCTCAATAAAAATTGTCCGGCTTAAATCACCTGACTTAAACCGGACTTATACACTATATAATGCTTATGATGTCTGCTTTTCAACTTCTTCTGCAGCATCCACTTCAACAAAATCATCAGCAACCACTTCAGTACTGGCAGACTTGGCATCCAGAATGCTGTCAGCCACAGCCGATGTATACAGATTGATAGCACGAATTGCATCATCATTACCTGGGATAATATAATCAATACCTTCAGCTTTATTGTTGGTATCAACCACACCAATCACAGGAATACCCAGTTTATTGGCTTCCTGAACCGCAATTTTTTCATGACCGACATCAATAACAAACAGAGCCTGAGGCAGGTTATTCATATCTTTAATACCGCCCAGACTTTTTTCCAGTTTGTCCAGTTCACGGGAATGCATCAGCACTTCTTTTTTGGTCAGGGTATCAAAAGTACCGTCAGTAGAGGCTTTTTCCAGATACTTCAGGCGCTTGATAGACTGCTTAACGGTTTTAAAGTTAGTCAGCATACCGCCTAACCAGCGATGGTTCACATAAGACATATTACAGCGAAGAGCCTGTTCTTTAATTGCACGGCTTGCCGCACGCTTGGTGCCTACAAACAGAACCTTGCCGCGCTTGGATGCAACCTGGCTGATAAAGTTCATGGCATCATTGAACATTGGCAGCGTTTTTTCCAGGTTGATAATATGAATTTTATTACGCTCACCGAAAATATATTGACCCATTTTAGGATTCCAGTAGCGAGTTTGGTGACCGAAATGAACGCCTGCTTCTAGCATCTGGCGCATAGTGACTTTTGCCATAATTTTTGTTCCTTTAAATAAGGGTTGGGATCTCACCCGTATCCCATAAACCAACCCGTTCAATACCTTGCAGTACATCCCGAGCACCCGGATTTATGTGTCGATACAGGTTCGGATTAATTAAATTCACAGGGAATTTAAATGATTGTCCCTGAACAGATGCTACTAACTATATAACCTACATATAACTTTCCACACATATCAGGGCGTGCGTATTATTCCATAAAAGCCTGAAAACAACAATCTTTCTTTGCCTGTGAAAGCAATAAACTTTGAATATCACAGCAATAAAAGAGATAATGCCCCGAACTGAATATAACAGCCTAATTTGAGCCGCAAAAAGACTATATGAGTATCAATATAAAAACCCCAGAAGAAATCGAAAAAATGCGCATCGCCGGCAAGCTGGCCGCCGATGTACTGGAAATGATCACACCTCATGTTCAGGCGGGTATTACCACCGATGAGCTGGATCGGATCTGCCACGATTATATAGTAAATGAACAGCAGGCCATCCCTGCTCCGCTGGATTATCATGGTTTTCCAAAATCCATCTGTACCTCTGTCAATAATCAGATCTGCCACGGCATCCCCAGTGACAAAAAACTTAAAAGCGGTGATATTATCAATGTAGATATTACCGTAATCAAAGACGGTTACCATGGCGACACCAGTATGATGTTTATGATTGGCAAGCCTAAAATTCTGTCCGAACGCTTATGCCGGGTCAGTCGCGAATGTCTGTATATGGGTATAGAAATGGTCAAACCAGGCATTCACCTAGGGGATATCGGCTATGCCATATCCAGACACGCTGAAAAAGAGAATTTTTCCGTGGTCAGAGAGTACTGTGGTCATGGTATCGGGCTTAACTTCCACGAAGATCCCCAAGTACTTCATTATGGCAAACCCGGCACCCGCGAAGTTCTGGAAGAAGGCATGACGTTTACCATTGAGCCCATGATCAATGCCGGTAAGCGTCATGTCAGAGTGTTACCGGATAAATGGACGGTGGTGACCAAGGACCGCAGCCTGTCTGCGCAATGGGAGCATACCATTTTAGTCACCACTGACGGCTTTGAAATACTCACCCTGCGTGAAGGCGAAACCAGTCCGATTTAATTCTGAAACTAACCCCCCCCCCAACCTGATGGAAACTTATTGATGGAACTTACTGTCCCGCCAGCCATAGAACTGCTGTTTGATGTCAAAGCATTACAGACTGAACTGGCTGAAGCCCAGTCACCGGTCATGCCCTTAAAAAATGCTGTTAAATCCATTTACGATACTCAGGTTCAGCAATTTCAGAACCAGCATAATATTGTGCATCTGATCCATGAACGGGCCCAAGCCATTAATATTATACTGACCCTGGCCTGGGATTTTTACCATCTGGGTAATAATGCCTCCCTGGTTGCTGTGGGCGGCTACGGTCGCTGTGAACTGCATCCCTATAGTGATGTCGATCTGCTATTACTGCATGATGAAGAACATGATCTGGAATCCGATAATCCAGCCAATAAAGAATTTGTGGATAATCTGCATATGTTTATTGCCCTGTTGTGGGATATCGGTCTGGAAATCGGCCATAGTGTACGCACGGTGGAAGAATGTATTAGCGAAGCTGCGGGTGATATCACCATCATTAGCAATTTAATGGAATCCCGCCTGATCACCGGTGAGCCGGCTTTATTTGAACAGTTGACTTCTCAGCTCAGTCCGGACAATATCTGGCCCACCAGAGAATTTACCGAGGCTAAAATTGCGGAAAAACAGCGTCGTTACCTGAAATTTAATGAAACCGCCTATAATCTTGAACCTAATATCAAGGAAGGCCCCGGTGGTCTGAGAGACATTCAGATCATCGGCTGGGTAGCCAAGCGACATTTTAATGTAGACAGCCTTAAACAGCTTATCGGGCATAATTTCCTGACTCCCCAAGAATATGAGCAGCTGGAAAACGGCCAGAATTTCCTGTGGAAAATCCGCTTTGCCCTGCATATTTTATGCAAACGTCATGAAGAACGCCTGTTGTTTGATTACCAGCGTGAGCTGGCGGCACAGTTCGGTTATACCGATCAGGAAGGCAAACTGGCCGTTGAATGTTTTATGACCGAGTATTACCAGACCGTTATGGAACTGGAACGGCTTAATGAAATGTTGCTGCAATATTTTCAGGAAGTCATTATCTATGGTGATTCTGATGCCAAACCACAAAAAATCAACCGCCGTTTTATTAACTACAAAGGTTATATTGCGGCCGCTAACCAGTTTGTATTTCGTAACTACCCGTTTGCACTGCTGGAAATTTTTTTACTGCTCTGTCAGGATCCCGAGCTTAAGGGCATCAGGGCCAGTACCATCCGTCTGATCCGGGCACATCGTTACCTGATTGATGACAGTTTTCGTAAAGACCTGCGCTGCCGCAGTCTGTTTATGGAAATTCTGCGCCAGCCCTTTGGTATTACCCATGAAATGCGCCGCATGAACCGCTATGGGGTACTGGCTGAATATATCCCGGAATTTAAAAAAATTGTCGGCCAGATGCAACATGATCTCTACCATGCCTATACCGTAGATGAACACACACTGAAGGTATTACGTAATGCCCGCAGGCTGTTTGTACCGGAACACGATGATGAACTGCCGCTGGCCAGTAAAATTGCCAAAATGATCCCCAAACCTGAACTTCTGTACCTGGCCTGCCTGTTTCACGATATTGCCAAGGGTCGGGGCGGCAATCATGAAATACTGGGGGCCACTGATGCCGAGCAGTTCTGTCAGCGGCACGATTTAAACCTGAGCGATACCCGTCTGGTGTGCTGGCTGGTGCGTAACCATCTGGTTATGTCCATGACTGCACAACGTAAGGACATTAATGATCCCGCAGTGGTACATGAGTTTGCCATGGTCGTCGGGGATCACCTGTACCTGGATTACTTATACCTGCTGACCGTTTCTGACATTCGCGCTACCAGTCCCAAGGTCTGGAACAGCTGGAAAGCCGCACTGTTACTACAGCTCTATAACCTCACCCGTATCGCTCTGAACAAGGGGCTGGAAAACCAGCAGGAACAGGATGAAGTCATTAATAATGCCAAAGCCCTGGCTATGCTGCAGCTGACCCAACAGGGCTACAAGGAACAGGCGGTTAATGACTTATGGGCGACCCTGCCTGCTGAATATCTTATTAAACTACAGCCTGATGAAATCGTCGGACAGACCGCTGCTGTTCTGAATGGTCTGCAGAGCGCAGATTCAGAGAAAACAAAAAATACTATTGTTCTGGTTAATAACCATAATCAGCGCGGAGGTACGGAAATTTTTGTTTATACACCCAAAAAAGATTATGTGTTTGCCCTAGCCACTTCCATACTGTCTCAGCAGGTGCTGGACGTCTTTGAAGCCAAAACCTTTACCTCATCCAATGGTTACACCTACCATACTTATTTTGTACTGGATGAAAACGGCGATGCCATTGAAGATCCGGAACGGCGGGACTGTATTCGTCAGTCCCTGGAGGAAAAACTCTCACAGGAACAGTTTGAGTTACCTCAGTCCAGTCAACGACTCAGCCGGACTCAGAAACAGTTCTCTCTGGAAACCAAGGTGCAGTTTGATGAAGACCTGGAACACAACCAGTCCATTATGACCATTACCGCCTCCAATCGTCCAGCGCTGCTGTCCCGCATTGGTCAGGCACTGGTGGAACAGAATATTTCCCTGGAAAATGCCAAAATTTCTACTTTCGGGGAAAAAGTAGAAGACGTTTTTGTTATTCGCGATGAAAATCAGCAGATTATTACTGATATTAAGAAACAGGAACAGATACGGCGCAGCATTATCAAGCGGGTGGATGAACTGGAATAGCCGGCGACAAACTTATATCTGGATAAACTCCAAGCCGTTGCCGTCCGGATCCCGGCAGAACAGCGCCGGACGACCGGAACGGCTCATGGTAAAAGCAATCTCATGAGACTCAAGGCTGGATTTGATACTGTCCACATCCTGCACATGAATGGCCAGATGCCGGTCCCGTCCAGCATGTTCCGGTGGGCAGCTATCGGGATAAAACTCCGTTCTGGGCAGCTTTAGTAAATGGATCTGCTGGATACCGATATCCAGCCAAGCACCTTCAAAAACCATTTCCGGACGAAATCGGTTCTGCTGCATGCCCAGGATCCGGCAATAAAAATCAAGGGAAGCCGACAGATCCTGAATGACCAGGCTGCCATGGTGCAAAGCAATATAATTAGACGACTTAATCATTTAATTATTGTATTACCATTAAGCAAAATAGCAAAGATCATTTGCCTGTTATGATACTTTTCATTTATAATTCCGCGGTCAGATTTTGAGAGTCAGAGAATGAATCCAGCACTAGAGTTGCTAAAACCATATCCATTTGAACAACTAGCTAAATTAAAACAGTCTATCTATCCCAATGGGCAATTAAAGCATATATCCCTTTCCATTGGCGAACCCAAATATGAACCGCCCGAGTTTGTTTTTGATACTATTAAGAAAAACCTGGATACCCTGGCTCAATATCCAACCACTAGGGGCATGCCTGAATTACGTCAGGCCATTGCTCAATGGATAGAAAAACGCTATCACTTACCAGAAAACGGAATTGACCCGGAAACTCAGGTGTTACCGGTAAACGGCACTCGTGAAGCCCTGTTTGCCTTTGCCCAGGCGGTGATCAACACCAGAGAAAAAGATCCGCTGGTGATTATGCCCAACCCCTTTTACCAGATTTATGAAGGGGCTGCCATACTGGCCGGTGCCACGCCCTATTTTGCCAATGCCTGCGAACGGACCTACTATATTCCGGACTTTGACAGCATTCCAAAAAAAATCTGGAAACATGTGCAACTTCTTTATATCTGCTCACCGGGTAATCCTTCCGGTGAGGTAATGGACAAAATCCTGTTACAGCAGCTCATTAAAATAGCCCAGTATTTTAATATTATTATTGCCTCGGATGAGTGCTATTCAGAAGTTTATCAGGATGAAAGCCGACCGCCGCCGGGACTGCTTGAAGTCGCCAGTGATATGGGCATTACCGATTTTAAAAACCTGATAGCCTTTAACAGTCTGTCCAAGCGTTCCAATGTTCCCGGTCTGCGCTCCGGTTTTGTAGCCGGAGATGCTGATATTATTCAAAAGTTTTTTCTGTACCGGACCTATCACGGTTCAGCCATGCCCTTACCCACCCAGCATGCCAGTATGGCTCTGTGGCAGGATGAAGACCATGTACGTCAGAATCGTGACCTCTACCGTGAAAAATACCAGGCGTTTATAAAAATTCTCGATCCCGTAATCGATATATCCGCACCACCAGGATCCTTTTATATCTGGCTCAAAGTTCCCTGCGGGGATGATGAAAAATTTGCCTCAAAACTGTATGAAGAACAGCATATCACTGTACTTCCCGGCAGTTACCTGTCTAGAACAACCGGTCAGGCCAATCCCGGCCTCGGCTATGTAAGAATTGCTTTAGTGGCACCTCTGCAGGAGTGCATTGAAGCGGCTCAACGAATACGCACTTATTTAAAGCGTTACAAGGAATAATTATGACTGATATGCAAGAAGTAATCGAACAGGCCTTTGAAAACCGGGCTGAAATCACTCCGGCCACGGTGGATACCCATGTAAAAGAAGCCGTATCGGAAGCTATTCATATGCTTGATACCGGTCGCCTGCGAGTTGCTGAAAAGATTGACGGTGACTGGGTGGTTAACCAGTGGCTGAAAAAAGCCGTTTTACTGTCTTTTCGTATCGAAGACAACCATTTTATGAAAGGCGCTTCCACTAATTACTTTGACAAGGTTGAGTCCAAGTTCCAGGACTTTAACTCCAGAGACTTCCGTGAAGCCGGTATTCGTGTTGTGCCTCTTGCTACCGTTCGTAAAGGTGTTTATATTGCTCCGGGCGTCGTGCTGATGCCATCTTACTGTAATATTGGCGCCTATGTGGACAGCGGTACCATGGTCGATACCTGGGCAACTGTCGGCTCCTGTGCACAGATTGGTAAAAACGTCCATCTTTCAGGCGGTGTCGGTATTGGCGGTGTTCTGGAGCCATTGCAGGCCGGACCCACCATTATTGAAGACAATTGCTTTATCGGTGCCCGTTCTGAAGTGGTTGAAGGTGTTATTGTGGAAGAAGGCTCAGTTATTTCCATGGGCGTATATATTGGTCAGAGTACCCGTATCTATAACCGTATGACCGATGAAATTACCTATGGCCGCATTCCTGCCGGTTCGGTAGTGGTATCTGGTAATCTACCTTCTGCAGACGGTAAATACAGCCTGTACTGTGCAGTCATTGTTAAACAGGTGGATGCTAAAACTCTGGGTAAAGTCGGTATTAACGAGTTACTGCGTAATATTTAATACTCGATTCTACTGCCAGGTTACAAAAGCTACAAAAAACCCGCAATATGCGGGTTTTTTCATTATTTAAATCAGGAAACAAGCATGATCACTTTATACGGTATTCCCAATTGTGATACAGTCAGTAAAGCCAGAAAATGGCTGGCAGCCAGAGGCATAGAATTTCAGTTCCATAATTTTAAAAAAGACGGACTGGACAGAGACACTCTGCAGAACTGGGTCAAACAGCTGGGCTGGGAAGTTCTGCTAAACAAGAGGGGGATGACCTGGCGCAAACTGCCGGATGAGCAGAAAAAAGACCTTGATGAGGCCAAAGCTATCAATATTATGCTGGAAAACACCTCCATTATTAAACGCCCGGTACTGGATATTGGCGGCCAGTATTCTGTTGGCTTTAAGCCTGAGCAATATGAACAGATTCTACCATAAGTTTTTTTCCTTCCTTGCAGTACAGTACACCTCCTGCTTTTCAGATTGACACCTGACCTGTTTTCGGACTATATTAGGTCACATCAAGGAAATATGCTTATGAAACTTTCGAGTCAAATCAAACCGATCAGTTATCTGAAGGCTCATGCTGCGGATATTGTGCGTAACCTGTCGGAGCAGGATGCTCCTCTGGTCATTACCCAGAACGGCGAGGCGAAGGTTGTATTGCAGAACATCAAAAGTTATGAGCAGACCCAAGAGACCATGGCCCTGCTGAAAATTCTTGCACTTGGCTCACGTCAGATTGAGGAAGGTAAAATCCAGACCACCGGTGATGTTATTCAGCGACTTAGAGACCGGAACAAGCATCGGTAATGACTTTTCAGGTATTTCTGACCGATGATGCCCCGCAGGATCTGGAAGATCTATATGACTACATTGAGTCCCACGACGTGCCGGGAAAAGCGGATTATGTTCTCGATCAAATTGAGAAGATATTTTTGAGTCTCTCTGAAAACCCTGAACGAGGAACCTGGCCAAAGGAACTACTGACCATCGGGATTCGAGAGTACCGAGAGTTTTTTTTCAAACCCTACCGCATTATCTACCGGACCATAGCTGAACATGTTTACGTTATGGTAATTGCCGACGGTCGTCGCGATATGCAGACATTATTGCAGCGACGTCTTTTACAGGCATAACGCCCTATTTTAAAAAACCTTATCCAATACAAAATGAATAATATGCCCGAATTAAGCCCTACTATTGAACTGGCCCGACAGCTGATTGATATCGACTCTGTAACTCCCGATGATAAAGGCTGTCAGAAAATTATGATCCAGCGGCTGGAAGCCATTGGTTTTGATATACAGCTTCTGCGTTTTGGCGAGGTAGATAACTTCTGGGCCAAACGCGGTCAGAGCAAGCCGTTGTTCGTATTTGCCGGTCACACTGATGTGGTGCCCAGCGGCCCTTTAGGGAACTGGAATATCCCGCCGTTTGAAACCACCATTATTGACGGTCAGTTATACGGCCGTGGTGCCGCTGACATGAAGGGTTCCCTGGCCGCCATGATTACTGCCTGCGAACGATTTATCAAACAGTACCCGGAACATAGCGGCGCCATAGGCTTTTTAATCACCAGTGATGAAGAAGGTCCGGCGATTAACGGTACGGTTAAAGTGGTTGATTACCTGTGTGAACACAACGAGCCTATTGATATGTGTCTGGTGGGCGAGCCCTCCTGCACATCCGAGCTGGGAGATACCATTAAAAACGGTCGACGGGGTTCACTGGGTGCCGTATTGACCATACACGGCACCCAAGGCCATGTCGCCTACCCTCACCTGGCTAATAATCCTATTCATCTTGCCGTGCCGGCTCTGACTGAACTAACTCAGGCTGAATGGGATCAGGGCAATGAATTTTTCCCACCCACCAGTTTTCAGATCTCCAATATCCATTCCGGCACCGGAGCCACTAATGTGATCCCCGGTGATATTGAAATACAGTTTAATTTCCGCTTTTCCACAGAGTTAAACCAGGAAAAAATTACCGCCTGGGTTGAAAAAATACTTGATTCCTATGACTTTGATTATGATATTCAGTGGACCTTATCCGGCAACCCATTTCTAACCGATAAAGGCGAACTGGTGGATGCTGCCGTTGAAAGCATTAAAGACATTACCGGTATTGATACTGAACTCTCGACTGCCGGTGGTACTTCCGATGGGCGTTTTATTGCCCCCACCGGAGCACAGGTTATTGAATTAGGGCCACTTAATGCAACCATACACAAGGTTAACGAGTGTGTAGCCGTTGATCATCTAGATAAGTTATCCCTAATTTATGAAAAAATTCTGGCTAAACTTCTTATTAAATAAGACTGAGAAAACTATCAACTAAAAAGCCATTTCTATAAAGCTATTACCAGAAAAAAGAGAATAAAATGAAAATTTTAGTGACCGGCGGAGCCGGATACATAGGCAGCCATACCTGCGTAGAATTATTAAACAACGGTTATGAGGTCGTGGTGGTTGATAACCTCTGCAATTCCAGCAGAGAATCCCTGAACCGGGTAAAAACCATTACCGGTAAATCAGTCACTTTTTACAAACAGGATATTCTGGATGAAAGCGGTTTAAGCCGGGTGTTTAATGAGCATGATATTGATGCCATTATTCATTTTGCCGGACTCAAAGCTGTAGGTGAATCGGTGGAAAAACCGCTGGAATATTACCAGACCAATCTGACCGGAACTCTGGCGCTGTTTAAAGTAATGCGCGACCATAATGTTAAAAACTTTGTGTTCAGCTCATCAGCCACCGTTTATGGCGATCCGCATACCGTTCCCATTAAGGAAAATTTTCCTCTGTCTGCAACCAATCCTTATGGCCGTTCCAAGCTGATTATTGAAGAAATATCCAGGGATCTTTATATTGTCAATCCCCAGTGGAATATTGCCCTGCTACGTTACTTCAATCCTGTTGGTGCACACAAATCCGGTCTAATTGGTGAAGATCCTAATGGTATTCCCAATAATCTGGTGCCTTATATTTCCCAGGTTGCGGTAGGCAAGCGGGAAAAACTGTCGGTATTCGGTGACGACTACGATACGCCCGACGGTACCGGCGTACGCGATTATATTCATGTAGTGGATCTGGCAGTTGGTCATATTAAAGCCCTGGAAAAACTCAACAGTAAGCCGGGACTGGTGGTTTATAACCTGGGTACCGGCCAGGGTTATAGCGTTCTGGAAATGGTTCGCGCCATTGAAAAAGCATCCGGGGAAAAAGTGCCCTATCAGATTGTAGCCCGACGTCCTGGCGATATTGCACAATGCTTTGCCGATCCGGGCTTTGCCCTGCAGGAAATCGGCTGGAAAGCAGAACGTGGTCTGGACGAAATGGCTGAAGATACCTGGCGCTGGCAGAGTAATAACCCTGACGGTTACTCTAACAGCTGATTCTATTTAATGCGGGCCAATGCCCGCATTCCCCTTAAATCTGTCAGCCATCAGTTTTTTCCTACAAACCCGGATTTAAATAGTATTTTTTCTTTCCTGCTCATCTAAACTTGACTGATGTCAATGATAAGGAGAAAAGACCATGAGTGAAGTGTTTACAAAAACCATGGCCAGAAATATCTTTTACGGGGGAAGTATCTTCTTCTTCCTGTTACTTCTGGCCCTAACCTTTGATACGCAGGGAGTGCTACCCGAGCGTTCAAACGATGCAAATATCACCCCGGAGATAGTACTGGGCAAGAAAGTCTGGGAAGACCACGACTGTATCGGCTGTCATACCCTGCTGGGCGAGGGTGCGTATTTTGCACCTGAGCTGGGCAATGTCTACAAACGATTCGGCAACAGTAAAGAAGCCATAATGGGTTTCATTAAGAGTCGTCCTAAAAATGGTATACCCGGTCGTCGCAGCATGCCTCAGTTCAACCTGAATGATGAAGAGCTGAGCGCCGTTGCTGAGTTCCTGAAGTGGACCTCTGAGGTAAATACTGCCAACTGGCCACCAAACATTCAGGGTTAAGGGAGAGTAAGGACTATGCAATATCAATCACAATCTGTTGCGAAACTGTATTTTATCGCAGCCATTGGCCTGTTTTTAGGTCAAATCCTGTTTGGTGCCGTGTTAGGCGCCCAGTATATCTGGGGAGACTTTTTATTCCCGGCTATTCCATTTAACGTTGCCCGTATGGTACACACCAACCTGCTGATAGTCTGGTTACTGTTCGGCTTTATGGGTGCGGCGTATTACCTGGTACCGGAAGAATCAGAAACCGAACTGTTCAGTCCCATGCTGGCGACCTTACTGTTCTGGATATTCCTGGCGGCCGGTGCTGCGACCATTTTAGGTTACCTGCTGGTACCTTATGCCACTCTGGCCGAGATGACCATGAATGACCTGTTGCCCACCATGGGGCGGGAATTTCTGGAACAGCCCACGATAACCAAGCTGGGAATTGTGGTGGTGGCCCTAGGCTTCCTGTTTAATATCGGCATGACCATATTAAAAGGCCGTAAAACCGTTATCAGCATGATTCTGTTTATCGGCTTAACCGGTCTGGCGATCTTCTTCCTGTTCTCCTTTGTTAATCCCAGCAACCTGATTGAAGACAAATTCTGGTGGTGGTGGGTTGTCCACCTGTGGGTAGAAGGCGTGTGGGAACTGATTATGGGTGCTATCCTGGCCTTTGTACTGATTAAGACCACCGGTGTTGACCGTGAAATCATTGAAAAATGGTTATACATCATTATCGCCATGAGCTTAATCACCGGTCTGATTGGTACCGGACACCACTATTACTGGATTGGTACTCCTGAATACTGGCAGTGGTGGGGTTCTATCTTCTCAGCCATGGAGCCTATTCCTTTCTTTATGATGGTACTGTATGCCTTTAATATGGTGAACCAGCGTCGTCGTGAACACCCCAATAAGGCAGCCGTCTTATGGGCACAGGGCACAGCAGTAATGGCCTTCTTAGGCGCAGGTGTGTGGGGCTTTATCCATACCCTGGCACCGGTTAACTACTACACCCATGGTACCCAGGTCACTGCGGCTCATGGTCATATGGCCTTCTACGGAGCCTATGTAATGATTGTACTGACCATTATCTCCTACGCCATGCCTCTGCTGCGCGGTCGTGCGGCGGCCAACAGCAATCAGTCTCAGGTGGTTGAAATGTGGGCGTTCTGGTTAATGACCGTAGCAATGGTATTTATTACCCTGTTCCTGACTGCCGCAGGCGTACTACAGGTCTGGTTACAGCGTTACACTGAAAACCCAATGGGCTTTATGGAAGTACAGGACAAGCTGCAGGTATTCTATATGATGCGTGAAGTGGCGGGTATTGTCTTCCTGATTGGGCTGGGGATTTATATCTATAGCTTCTTTGTTAAGGGTGAGGAAGCGACAGCCTAAGAGCAGCGTTCAGCGCTGAACGCTTCTTTATTTTTCCCCCCCACTCCATTATAATTTCCGTCACTTACAACTGTGTCTGCTTAATCAAATAAAAAAACAACCCCGACAGGAATTTATACGCTTGAGTATCAGCAAACTATTTCAGCAGGAATTTCGTCAGCATTATCTGTTTCGTCGCCTTCCGGACGATGCTTTTAGTAATATTTTAAGCCAGTCCAATCTTATGTCTTTGCGCAGGAATGAAATCCTGTTTGATCAGGGTGATCCGGCCTCCCGGTTTTTTCTGGTACGGAATGGTCAAATCATGCTCTTTCAGACCTCTCCTGAGGGTAATGAGAAAGTTGTGGATATTATTGGTCCAGGACAAACATTTGCCGAAGCCGTTATGTTTATGGAAGGCAATCGTTATCCGGTTAATGCTAGGGCAACTACAGATACTGAGTTATTTTATTTTGATAATGCGGCTTTTATTGAAGAGTTGCAGAACTCCAATACCCTTTGTTTTGCCATGATGGCTGATATGAGTACCCGTCTGAAAGGTCTGCTGACAGAAATCAGTGAACTGACCATATTTAATGCCAAACACCGTTTAATCAGTTATTTATTAGGTCATATCAATGACTTACAGGAACAGCCTACGGTTAAGCTGACAGCAACCAAATCCATGATTGCTTCCCGGCTGTCCATTACTCCGGAAACTTTTTCCCGCATACTGTCCAAACTCAGAAAGGAAGGCCTGATCAATATTGAAGATGAGACGATTACCCTAGTTCAGCCGGAAAAACTCAAAGAACTTATAGGTGAATCCTTTGAACATAATAAAAAGGGCTGTATGTCCTAAGCTCTTTTCCAGGTCGGCTTGCTTATACTGAAAATTTACTGACCAGGTTGTCCATTTCTTTAACCAAGCTGTCAACTCTTGTGACCACTTCAGAACCGGTCACAATGCCTTGGGCAACCTCATTTATCATATTAACATTATTACTTCTTCCGTTGAACGACTCTGTTCAGTTGCCAGATCCGCAATTTTGGCATTCATCTCTGCAATCATGGCGACTGCAGATGAAATAGTAGACAGAGATTTTCCGGCAAGCGAAGCCTGGGATACACTGTGCTGAGCCTGCTCCTTGCCTTCACTCATGACGCTTACCGCCTGGTTTGAAGCCTGTTGCAGGCGCTCAATCATTTCTTCAATTTCCTTGGTGGATTCCTGAGTACGGCTGGCCAGAGTACGCACTTCATCGGCCACTACAGCAAAGCCCCTGCCCTGTTCACCGGCTCGTGCCGCTTCAATAGCCGCATTTAAAGCCAGCAGATTGGTCTGTTCCGCAATACTCTTAATCACATCAATAACGGTACCAATATTTTCACTATCTCTGGCCAGTTTTGATAAATTAACCTGAGATCTGGATAAGAACCCAGTCATTTACCTAAATACAGAGAGTTTTCATATCACTCTCATCTATTCTGATTGTCGGCTTGTCTTTTTTATGACAATAGGCAATCAGAGAACCAATAAGGTTCAACATAAAACCACTTACGCTTCTATGACGTGAATGTTCAATCTGTGTAATATTTTTTAGCTGATCATTAACCGTTTCAATTATAAAACGTTTTTTCAGCATAATCTTATCCCACAATGCAATGGCACGTGGTTTCATGTTTCGTCTGACATTGGTAATAAGCTCGACATCCTGTTCAAACAGTTCATCACTTAAAAGACTGGAGACATAGCCTTTGTCACCATAAAGCTTTCCATATAAGTCTTTGGCCATTTCAGGAACCGGTTTTCTGTCATCTACATTACCCGCCGTCAATTTAGTGGCCAGTATTTCACCTTTATGATTAATGATCAGGTGAACTTTAAACCCATAGAACCACCCCATGGTCGATTTGCCTCGCTGAGCAACACCATCAAAGACTTTATGCCTGGGTATGCGAATGTTTTGGCATACTTTAATGCTGCTCGCATCAACAAAGGCAATTCCGGTGGGCTTTCCTTTGCAATGAGTAAAGTAAGCGCATAATGGCACCAGTACCGATGACATCACTCACAGGAAACGGCTATAGCTCAATAAATTTGGAAACTCTTTCCTAAGATGTTGATGCACATGGCATAAATAATAACTCTTAAAATCTTTGTAATGTGACTGATGAAAGTTAATCAGGATAGTCATCAGTTCACCGGGGCTCATTACACCTTGTCGTCTTCTCTTTTTATCACCTGATTCCAGCAGTGTTTTTTCCCATTCAGGATAAAAGAACTGGTTGAAATCATCAATATTACAATACAATTCATCTATAGTAGTCACTTGCCTGTTCCTTGTTCAAATTCATTTGATTTGGTCATTAAATGATCTGATCGAGAAACAGGCATTTAGTTCAATATTTTTTAGTTCTTATCCAGAATTCAGGTTGATAACCCTCTTATCCTGGCAGATTTTAACCACAATGCAGTCCAGATAGACAATGGGGTAAACCGGCTCCAGTGGGCGTGACTGCCATTCCACTATCCGTTCCATGACGCTGCTGGTCACCTGAGAGACCAGGCGGGTGATATATCCACACCATACATTTCCTCAAAGGTATCCACAATATCACGGGTGCTCATGCCTTTGGCATACAAAACCATAATCTGGTCATCCATGCCGGTGATTTGGGTCTGACGCTTTTTGACCAGCTGAGGTTCAAATTTGGACTGTCTGTCCCTGGGAGTATTCAGTTCAAACTGACCGTGGTCACCTTTTAATTGTTTTCGGTTGTAGCCATTGCGGCTATTGCCCTCTTCCTCATCCAGAAAATAATCCATTTCAGCATTCAGAGCGGCTTCAACGGTCATTTTAGTCCTTTGGGCACTGAGGTCGCTTAAATCCTGAGGAGTTTTTAAATCTTTAGCCAGTTCATTGGCCAGGGCCTGTAACTTGTCTTTATTCATTGTCTTACTCATCGTTGTATTCCTTGTTATAGGGTAACAAAAGATGGTTCAGACCGGCAGGGGGTTAATGATGTCGACTTCAGTCGAAGAGAAATTCCGCCCCCATGGTGAGCAAATACCTGGAAAAGGCAGGGTGTCAAGGAGGAGTCCTGAAAGGAAGCTCCTTGATAGCCTGACTTTGGAAGGTAGGCTGTTCACTATGGAGGTGGTATTTCAGGTTTGTTCATTTAACCTCTGCTGACTTAAACCACCACAATGAGCGTTTACACAGTTATTTTTACACCCTCGGATCAGACCGTCTCTGCCCCAACCCGCTCCAGCCAGGATGAACAGTTGCTCCTAGATATCCTCAATGAAGAACACAAGTGCCTGTTACAGGTCACCGAATTACTTACCCAGAAACATGATGCCATTGTCCGGCATCATACTAAACAGATTCTGCAGATCCTGACTGGACAATCAGCCAATACTACCCAAACCTATAGTTACCTGGGCCAGACCAGTCAACAGAAAAAAGCAGCCCTGTATACCTCTGTTTAATTTTTTCAGGTATTATAAGATAACAAGCCAGTGACTTCACCGGGAGGAAAAATCATTCGTGTTTAAGTTTAAACTCCTCGCTTTTTTCAGTTCCTGGAATAAATCGAAAAAAACACTGCAAAAAAGTGTCATCGACACACCTCAGGACATTGCTCGCATGTTACGGAGGATGCAGGAACATATTGTTATTGTTACTGCCAGATTTGACTCCGATCCGGATACCTACAACACTTCTATTATTAAAGTAGATACCGGCAAAGAACTGCTTCACCTAGATGAGTTCCTGCCGTCTGTCGGTAATGAGCAGCTTAGAAAATTGAAAAAAGTCTCCTTAAAAAGCCGTCTGGATGGTGCCATTCTCACCATGGACGGCCTGTTAAAAAGTGCCGAACAGGAAAACGGCATCCCCTATTTTATTATGCACTTTCCTGAGCAGATCCGTTCCATTCAACGCCGTGAAAGCTATCGTGTCAGCATTCCTATCGGCAAACGCATTCAAGCCACCATGCAGACCGATGCCGGGCATTTTATTGCCGGTTTCCTGCATGATATTTCTTTCAGTGGAGTTTCCGTACGCCTTGAAGAAACACCAGATTTTGATTTAAAAACATGCATGAATATCCCTTTTTTAACCCTGCACCTGGATGAAGTGATTACCTGTTCCATGGAAATCAAACGTATTTCCTATGCCGTTGGCCATATTATCATCTCTGGCCGTCTGGAAGATATATCCCCCGTACATCAACGTAATATACAACAGTTTATTCTTCGTCTGGATCGTGAAAAAAGGCAACAGGAAAAAGAAATAGTTTAAACTAACCCCGTTTTTCAACAGAATTTATGGTAATATTACGCCCGTTGCCCCCGTAGCTCAGCTGGATAGAGCACCCCCCTCCTAAGGGGTAGGTCGGACGTTCGAATCGTCTCGGGGGCGCCATTAATTTAATATTTCAGTCCTTGATTTAACCTCCTAACCCCCCACTTCTAATAATAACCCTCTCATATGGAAAGGTACCGGGTAGGATACCGCTGATACTCTTTTCTGGTTTTATCGATATACTATAAGTATCATTGCAGTCAGGACACATTTTATGCCACATCAACTTACCTGGGAAAAGAAGGGGGTTTTATCTCAGTATTCCAGGCCGTTTACAGAGGCCCTCCATACTGAAGGGCTGCATAAACTTTTTGGTGACCCTAGAATTGACAACGTTAAATATATTATCGGTGATTACTCAGGTGTTAACGGCAATCTTTTAACAGAAGACTATATTGATTATCCTGTGACCATAACAACCGGAGCCACCAGATATTTAAGAGAACTTAAAGTGGCTCTGGTGGCCAGAGATTCGGATATTATCAAGTTATGCCACCAATTCAGGGAACTGGCAAACAGTATTAATGCCCACTGGGAATTTCAGATTTTTGAAGATATTGAAAGTGCTTGAAAAGGGATTAACGACAGCCTTTAATCCCTTTACAAGCTTATAATCCGGAATCAGAATTTTCTGTTGAATCCGGTGATAGCGGTTTTATATGAATGGCACCATAAGTATCCGTCTGAACAATTTCCAGCATACGCTGTTTGCTGAGTTCCAGTATAGCAAGAAAAGTCACAACCACACCACTGCGGCCTTCTTCAAAGGTAAACAGGGAAGTAAAACGGGTAAAACCGTCCTGATTGAGTTTTTCCAGTACAATGGTCATACGTTCCCGAACTGACAGGGTTTCACGCTCAATATTATGATGGGTAAACATTTCTGCCCGTTTCATCACATCTTTCAGAGCCAACATAAGTTCTTTCATACTGACATCCGGCTCTTTACTCGGCGTAGAATAATTAATTTCAGAGGATACCGGAAAGACGTCCCGCCCCATACGCGGTAATTCGTCAATATCCATGGCGGCTTTTTTAAAGCGTTCGTATTCCTGCAGACGGCGGATCAGTTCAGCACGGGGATCGGCCTCCTCTTCCTCTATATTTTCCGGTCTGGGCAGCAGCATCCTTGATTTAATTTCAGCCAGCATAGCGGCCATAACCAGGTATTCTGAAGCCAGTTCAAACTGAAAGTCGTGCATCATTTCTACGTACTTGACGTATTGCTCAGTAATATCTGCAATGGGAATATCCAGGATATCCAGGTTCTGGCGTTTGATCAGATAAAGCAGCAGATCCAGCGGGCCTTCAAAGGCCTCCAGAAACACTTCCAGAGCTTCAGGCGGGATATAGAGATCTTTAGGCAGTTCAGTAACAGGCGCCCCCTGCACATAAGCAAAAGGCATTTCTTCCTGCTGGGGATGTCCGCCATCAGTTATCTGAACAGATTGCTCATCTGGTGGGTTTACAGCTTTCACATCCGACTGTTCAGCAGACTCTACAACAGCTTCTGAAGTCTCTGTAATATCAGTCAAATTATCTGAAGTCTGCTTCATATCCGTGATATATAACTAACGGTACTGTATACCAATGGCTTGGCGCACTTCGTCCAGGGTAGCTTTGGCCAGATCCGAGGCAAACTCACGTCCTTCTGCCACAATATTTCTGACCAGCGCCCGGTTTTCACTGAACTCTTTAGCCCGCTCCTGAATAGGCTTTAATTCTTCCTGTATGGCTTTAATTAATGGACGCTTACAGTCCAGGCAACCGATACCCGCACTGCGACAGCCTTCCTGCACCCAGTTTTTCCGTTCTTCATCCGAGTATACTTCATGCAGCTGCCAGACCGGACATTTATCCGGATCACCAGAATCAGTCAGGCGTACCCGGTTAGTATCGGTCGGCATTTTACGCAGCTTCTGGTCAATAATGTCCATATCATCACGCAGGGAAATGGTATTGCCATAAGATTTGGACATTTTCTGACCATCCAGCCCCGGCATTTTAGAAGCCGGGGTTAATAAGGCCTGGGGTTCCGGCAGAATAATTTTTCCAGCACCTTCCAAATAACCAAACAGACGCTCCCGATCTCCCATGGTCAGGTTCTGCTGGCCTTCCAGTAATGCCTGAGCCGTCTGCAGGGCTTCATGATCACCCTGCTCCTGGAATCGGTTACGCAGCTGGTTATACAGTTTGGCCTGTTTTTTCCCCATCTTTTTAACAGAAGCCTCGGCTTTTTCTTCAAAGCCCGGCTCCCGGCCGTAAATATGATTAAAACGCCGGGCTACTTCCCGGGTTAGCTCCACATGAGCTACCTGATCTTCACCCACCGGTACCAAGCCAGCCCGGTAAATCAGAATATCGGCACTTTGCAGCAGCGGATAGCCCAGAAAGCCGTAAGTGGCCAGATCTTTTTCTTTTAGCTTAAGCTGTTGTTCCTTAAAGGAAGGCACCCGCTCCAACCAGCCCAGCGGTGTGATCATGGAAAGCAGCAGATGCAATTCAGCATGCTCCGGCACCTGGGACTGAATAAAAATTTTAGCCGAACCTGGATTTACTCCCGCCGCTAACCAGTCAATCACCATTTCCCAGGTATTTTCTTCTATATTTTCTGTTTCAGCATAATGAGTAGTCAGTGCATGCCAGTCGGCAGCAAAAAACAGGCAATCGTATTCATGCTGTAACTTAATCCAGTTTTTCAATACCCCATGATAATGCCCCAGATGCAGTTGCCCTGTAGGCCTCATGCCGGACAAAACCCGTTGCTGGTGAATTGGTACGACCAAAATAAACTCCTGTTACTCTTTAACGGTTAACGAATGATAAAATAAAAAACTTAATAAAATTATTGAATGGCATTTAAAAGACGGTAGAAAACTTCTATATCCAGACCGGAAATAGAAGACAAAACCATTAAAAATACGGCTATCACCGGGAAAATAATATAAGACAGAATACCTGTCATCATTAAAGCAATGATAATAAAGAAACCATAGGGCTCAATCTTACTGTACTGCATGGAAGCCCGGGGTGACAACAGTCCAGACATAATACGTCCACCATCCAGTGGCGGAATGGGTAATAAATTTAACACCCCCAGAATCATATTAATGGTAATTCCGGCAATTGGCATTAATAAAAAGAACAGGCTGATGGAAGAACGCCCGTCAAAAAACATCACCGATATATTTAAAAAGACTGCCCAGAACAGCGCCTGCAGAAAATTACTGACCGGCCCGGCAGCGGCCACCCACATCATGTCTTTTTTAGGGTTTCTCAGATTCCGGGCATCTACCGGTACCGGCTTGGCCCAGCCAAAGGCAAAACCTGTCAGTACAACCATCAGGACAGGCACTATAATGGTACCAACTGGATCAATATGTTTAATAGGATTAAAGGTTAGGCGACCTAACATTCTGGCCGTAGAATCCCCTTTTTTATCTGCTATCCAGGCATGTGCTGCTTCATGCAGAGCCACGGCAAATAATAACGGCAGGATCCAGATTGTAATTTTTTGTATTGTAGTTGCGTCCATCCGGGTAATTATATCATTTTTAAGTTAAAAGTTTTTGACTATTCAAACGGATCAAACGGAGCCGGATCACCAAGCCCCTTTCTGACCACATAAGAAACCTCTTCCTCAAAATCAACCACAGTCGTCGCCTCAAAACCACAGAACCCGCCGTCAATAATCAGATCCAGCTGGTGTTCCAGTACCCGGCGTATTTCATAGGGATCAGTCATGGGCAGTTCTTCACCGGGTAGGATCAAAGTCGAACTCATTAAGGATTCACCCAAATCTTCCAGTAATGCCTGAGTAATAATATTATCAGGAATACGGATACCAATGGTTTTACGTTTGGCATGCATCAGCCGCTTGGGCACTTCACGGGTGGCTTTTAAAATAAAGGTATAAGGGCCTGGGGTATGCGCTTTTAACAGACGGTACTGGGTATTATCAATCTGGGCATAAGTGCTGATTTCTGATAAATCCCGACAGACCAGGGTAAAATTATGTTTTTTATCCAGTTGCCGGATAGTCCGAATTTTGTCCATAGCCTGTTTATCACCAATATGACAGCCAATAGCATAGGCTGAGTCAGTTGGATAAACCACTACCCCACCCTGCCGAATGATCTCCACCGACTGATGGATTAGACGATGCTGAGGATTCTGCTCATGAATTTGAAAAAACTGGCTCATTTAACTGCTTCCATTTGGCTTTTATCTTTATAGCTTTTGCTAATATATTATTTATAAGGACATCTTTCAGAAAAATAAGTCCCACACTGGTTTGCACTGTCGTGGTAAAGGGGGTAACTGCCCCAGTTTAATCCAGGGAAAATCCGGATCATGGAAATCCGATCCAGCTGATGCATACAGATCAAAATCACTGGCATGGGCCGCCATGGTTTTGACTTCGTTAACATCATGACTGCCGGATACCACCTCTATGGCCTGACCGCCGGCGGTCATAAAGTCCTTTATTAATTTACGTAATTTAGTTCGGGTCAGCTTATAACGGGCCGGATGAGCAATAACAGCAATGCCGCCGGCACTAGTTATCCAGCCAACCGCCTCTTCCATACTGGCCCAGTCACCGCTGACATGACCCGGCTTATTCGCTACCAGGTAATGCTTGAATACATGACGGATATTTTTGGAATGCCCTCTTTCCACCAGAAAGTTGGCAAAATGCATACGCCCCAGCATCCGGCCTTCTGAAAAGGACTGGGCGCCTTCATAAGCACCGGGAATACCGGCCTTGTCCAGCTTATCCGCAATTTCCCGTGCCCGACGCTCTCGAAAATCCTGCAGTGCAGCAATACCTGTTTGCAAAGGACCGTAGTCCTGGTCAAAATTGAGTCCAACAATATGTACCGTGCGCTTATTCCAGGTAACTGACAGTTCAATACCATTAATAAAACGAATGCCTTGCGCCTGCGCCGTCTGACGTGCTGTTTGCAGACCATCCACGCCATCATGATCAGTCAGTGCCAGCACTTCAACCCCTGCCTGTGCTGCACGCTGGACTAATTCATCAGGCGGCAAGCGTCCATCAGATGCGGTGGAATGAGTATGAAGGTCTATCTGCATTTTACAGGATATTATTATAAAAAGAGGCTGATTTTACCTTATTTTGAGGCTGATTTTTATTCTTTATTGAATTTTGTTCTAATATTAGAGTCCAAAATATTCATTTTAAAAAGAAAGCGGTTTAAAAATGATTAAAAATCATCCATTATTTAAAAAGTTGTTCTTAATTTACATAGATGTCAAAATAGCCGTTTAGCGAATTTATAATTTCCATTAAAAAAACAGACCACCACAAAGAAAAAGCACACTTATGTTAAAGTTTTTATACGATTTTTTACCAATTATTATCTTCTTTGCCACCTATAAGTTTACCGGTAATGATATTTATGCAGCCACCACAGCAGCCATTATCGCCACCATAATTCATACAGCCATACAATGGTTCAGGCATAAAAAACTGGAAAATCAGCATATCATCAATCTGGTGGTTATCCTGCTTTTCGGCGGTGTGACCCTGTTGTTTCATGACGATACCTTTATTAAATGGAAAGTCACGGTGATCAACTGGTTATTTGGCCTGGTATTACTAAGCAGTCAGTTTATTGGAGATAAAAATATTATTCAGCGTCAGCTGGATCATGCCATTAGCCTACCCGATAACATCTGGGTGCGTTTAAATATGATGTGGGTGGCCTTTTTCTTCTTTTCAGGCCTGATTAATATTTATGTAGCCTTCTTTTACGGCTTGGATTTACCTGCAGAAGTCCGTCAGGAATTCTGGGTGGAATTTAAACTTTATGGCATGCTGGGACTGACTTTCGCCTTTATGATTTTTCAGATCTTTTACCTGCAGCGCCATATTATTCATGAACCCGCAGAAGATGAGGAAGTCTCTTAATGCTTTATGCCATTATTGCCAGTGATATTGAAAACACTCTGGACAAACGTTTAGCTGCACGGCCCGATCATCTGCAGCGACTGGAAGCCTTAAAAAACGAAGGCCGTCTGGTATTAGCCGGACCGCATCCAGCCATTGACAGCAATGATCCGGGCGAAGCCGGCTTTACCGGCTCTCTGGTGGTTGCAGAGTTCGATACCCTGGAAGATGCCCGAAACTGGGCCAATGTCGACCCCTATATTAAAGCCGGGGTTTATGACCAGGTTATCGTAAAACCCTTTAAAAAAGTGCTACCCTGATACCCAAAACTAATTCTTAAAATCTTATCAAGGAATGAAATAAAATGATCTTTAGTTCTAATTCAACAATTATGAAAAGAAATACAGCAAAAAAATCAGTATTCAAAAAAACGGCTTTAGGTCTGGCCTTATCGGCCCTCCTAATCAGTTCCTCAGCTCTGCTGGCAGAAGATAAAGTTATAGCCAATGTTAATGGTGAGGATATTTCAGAAAACCAGCTGGAAATAGCCGCAACTCAGAGCAAGGTGGATTATAAAAATATCACCCCGGAACAGAGAAAGCTGTTAACAGAGGCACTAGTTAACCGTCAGCTGGTACTGCAGGAAGCCATTAAAGCCGGTTTTGATAAAAAGCCCGAGGTAGTTGCACGGGTTAAGGCTTTAATTGACAGTTATATTGCTGCCAATTATCTGGCAACCATTGCAGAAAGCTTTAAGGTCAGCGATACAGAGATTAAAACGTTCTACGACAAAAACGTCTTACAGAACACCACCAAAGAATACAAGGCCCGTCATATTCTGGTTAAAACGGAAGCCGAAGCAGTAGTGCTTATCAGCCAGATTGAAAACGGTGCTGACTTCTCCAAACTGGCCAAAGAAAAATCAACAGATACCGGCTCCGGCAGCAAGGGCGGAGATTTAGGCTGGTTTAGTGAAAAAGATATGGTTCAGCCCTTTGCTAAAGCCGTAGCGGACCTGAAAAAAGGTGAACTGTCCAAAAAACCAGTTCAGTCTCAGTTTGGCTGGCATGTCATTATTCTTGATGATGAGCGTAAGACTACGCCTCCACCACTGGAGAGTGTGAAAGCAGAGATTGAGAAAATCCTGATTAAGGAAAAGTTAAATCAGTATCTGAATGATTTAAATGCTAAGGCGAAAATTACTTTGAAGTAGTTTTTTATTTTCCTGTTTTTGCCTTTTTTCCCTCACCCTAACCCTAACCCTCTCTCGGAGGGAGAGGGAATTGTGGAATACTTATTTAGTCCACCCTGAATAAAATATATAGCATTGATTTATAAGGAAATATTGCTTGATTATGGGTGTTAAATTTGCAGGTTTTTGGTAAAATAAGCCTTATTACCTTGCAAATTTCCAGACCAGAATGAAGCCAGAGAAACAGCCAAAAATACCTCAGGAAGACCTGTTCAGGATGCGCCTTGAAAACATGCTGGACATAAACCATGAGTTGATTAAGTTATCAAAACACATAGACTGGGAAAGTCTTGATAAAGAATGGGGTGCTCTGTTTGTATCCACTAAAGGTGCTCCTGCCATACGCACTCGATTGATTGCAGGATTGCATTACCTGAAACACCTGCATGATTTATCGGATGAACAGGTAGTAAAAGGCTGGACAGAAAATCCGTACTGGCAGTATTTTTGTGGTGAAGAATACTTTCAGCATAAAATGCCCATACACCCTACGACCATGACCAAATGGCGTAACCGGCTGGGTAAATCAGGCAGTGAAAAATTACTGATTGAAACCATTAAAGCCGGACTAAAGAGTAAAACCATAAAGCCTGGCAGTTTAAAGAAAGTCACGGTAGATACTACCGTACAGGAAAAGAACATCGCTTTTCCAACCGATTCAAAGCTCCTGAACAAAGCCAGAGAAAACCTGGTTAAACTGTCCAAAGAGCACGGTATTAAACTGCGCCAGAACTATAATCGGGTTGGGCCGCAATATGTACTAATGGCCAGTCGTTATGCACATGCAAAACAGTTTAAACGCATGAAGAAAATGAACAATAAACTGAAATCCCGTTTAGGTCGTGTTAAACGGGATATTGAACGACAACTGCCCAATTATTCTGTCGATATTCAGTCATTGTTTGAAGTAGCTCTAAAACAGGCTCAGAAACTGATTGAGCAGGAGCAGCACAGTAAGAACAAGCTTTACAGTTTACATGCACCGGAAGTCGAGTGTATCAGTAAAGGCAAAGCTCATAAGCCTTATGAATTTGGTGTTCAAACCAGTATCGCAGTAACTAACAAGGAAGGCTTTGTTATTGGCGCTCAACGTTGTCCGGGCAATCCTTATGATGGACATACCTTGCTGCCACAACTGGAACAAATAAAACAGTTTACAGCCGTACAACCGGAACAGTGCTTTGTTGACCAGGGTTATCGTGGACATGAGGTAAAAGATACGAAAGTTTTTATCTCAGGTCAGAAGCGAGGCGTTACCCGAAGTATTAAAAAGGCATTAAAACGGCGCAGTGCGATTGAGCCTGAAATCGGTCATATGAAAAACGATGGCCGTTTAGACCGCTGCTACCTCAAAGGTGCAGTCGGTGATGCCATTAATGTGGTTATGGTAGCCGCTGGTCATAACTTAAGAAAGATCCTCAATAAGCTCCGGCTTTTGTGGCTCAAAATTATTTCCGGTTTGATGGGGTCTTTTATCAAACCGGGGCAATCAGCTGCTTTAAACCTGGCTTGATGTCAGGCTTAAAACGGTATTATTCAGGTTGAACTATTTAGCTACGGCATTCAGATCCGCATCGGGATTGTCAAAGCCTAGCTTATAGCCTAAAGATACATGGTGGAAACGGCCCAGACTGTAGTCATCGTGGATGGCAAAACCAAAGTTATACACCTTATCCAGTTCTAGGCTTAAATCAGATTCTTTATCAGATTTAAGATCCCGCACCATTTCCACTGTCCACATACTATTTTCCAGAGTGGCGTTAAAATCGACTTCCTTACCACCTATCATTTCACGTTCTGCCAGGATAAAACCGTTCTGAGAGATTTTTTCACTGGCTTTGTAACGATGCAGATCCATAAAGTGACCAGCATCCAGTTCGGCCTGAATTTCATCGGGTGTTTTGAGTTTATTCCAGCCACCGAGCACCTTACCACGACGGCCTTTAATTTCCACATGGGTACGACTTTCAGTAATATACTTGGTAATACCTCTGCTCATATCAATCTGCTGATCTTTGGCATACTCATCAATGGTCGCCTGATCTGGTGCATTAGGCATATCACGGTTATCGATATGACAGGTACCCCAGCAACCGGCACGATCAGCATATTCCACATCATCCGTAGCAAACATAACGGCCAGCTTCACCTTATTAGCCGGATCCATTTTACCGCCATCTGCAAATGGTATAGGTGCATGCTCAGTATCCTGCCACTGGAAGCGCATATACAGCTTGTCATTATCATGCATGGTCTGCACAGTAACCGGGATACTGCCGCGCTTGCCGGGTATAGGTGTAGGCTCCAGTTTTTCTCCGGTAACAATTTTCTCACCCATATCTGCAGTTTCCTTATCATGGCAGCTGGCACAGGTTTCACCACTCATAAAGGGGCGTTTACCGCCATGCTCACTGCCTTTGAAAATCCACTCCATGGCCGCCTGTCCGGGATAGAAAATAGTAATTTCACGCTCTACAGCCTTACTCCAGTCAATACCAGATCCGCCACCAGAAGAAGCTGAGCTACCACCCGCAGGGGCAGCGGCTGGTGCAACCGCACTGTCTTCTTTCTTAACGGCATTGATATCCGCTTCAGGATTATCAAAGCCCAGTTTATAGCCCAAGGAAACATGATGGAAACGACCATTGGTGTAATCATCATGAATGGCAAATCCCAGGTTATAGACCTTATCCAGCGCTAATGGTATATCCATTTCAGCGCCGCTGTTTAGCTTGCGTTTTACCTCAACCACCCAGCTATTGCCCTGTTTGGAGGCTTTGAATTCCACTCCACCTTCAGGCAATTCACGGTCAGCCAGAATAAAGCCGTTTTCAGCTTTTTTGGTACCCATTTCATAGCGATACAGGTCCATAAAACGCCCGGCTTTTAATTCCTCTTTGATTTCTTCCGGCATTTTCAGCTTGTTCCAGCCGCCTAGAACTTTACCGCGACGACCTTTGATTTCAACATGAGTACGACTTTCAGTAATGTACTTGGTAATACCATTACTCATATCCACCTGATCTTTCTGATGATATGCATCAATGGTTGCCTGATCTGGTGCATTAGGCATATTGCGGTTGTCAATATGACAGGTACCCCAGCAACCGGCACGATCAGCGTATTCCACATCATCAGTAGCAAACATCATGGCCAGCTTGACCTGATTATCGGGATCCATCTTGCCACCGTCTGCAAATGGTATGGGATGATGTTCAGTGTCTTCCCATTCATAACGCATATACAGGTAATCATTATCATGAGCTGCCTGAACTTTAACTGGAATACTGCCGCGCTTACCTGGAATAGGTGTGGGCTCCAGTTTTTCACCGGTGACAATTTTCTCTCCCATATCAGCGGTTTCTTTATTATGACAACTGGCACAGGTTTCACCGCTCATAAATGGGCGTTTACCGCCATGTTCGCTGCCCTTGAATATCCATTCCATGGATGCCTGCCCAGGGTAGAACACAGTGACAGTACGCTCAGGGACATCACTCCAGTCAATACCAAAACCTGCAGCTCCGGCAGAGGCCTGAGGTGCAGAAGTATCACCGGCTTTACATTCAGCAGAAGGTACTTCCTTAATTACTATTTTAGTGATGACTTTGGGTTTAGGTGGATTATTAGACAGTTCCAGTAACTTTTCCTGTTTGGCATTCACAGGTGCTCTCAGAGTAGCATCAGGTTTTGCAAGTGCTGGATCTGGCTGTGAAAACTCTTCCAGCCACTCTTCATCCAGTCCTTCTGGAAGATGATGGGCAATCCCCTTATGACAGTCAATACAGGTATTACCATTCTGTAAGGCAAACTGATGCTGTTTTCTGGCTCTGGGTCTTTGGTAGGCAATACTCATGGATTCAAAATCATGACAGTTACGACATTCTCTGGAATCACTGGATTTCATGCGTTCCCATTCATGCTTGGCCAGGTTAATACGTTCGTTAAGGAATTTTTCGCGGGTATTAATAGTACCCATAATTTTATGATAGATTTCATTGGAAGCCTGGATCTTACGCTTCATTTTGTAAATCCATTCCCGTGGTACATGGCAGTCCGGGCATTTAGCACGAACACCGGAACGGTTGGCATAGTGAATAGTAGTCTTGTATTCCTGATAAACATTATCTTCCATCTCATGACAGGAGATACAGAATTTTTCAGTATTGGTCATTTCAAGAGCCGTATTAAAACCACCCCATAAAATAATACCCAGGACAATAAAAAAGATGGCTGCACCGACAGAAACTCCCATAAAAAGTTTACGTCGAAGAAAGCTTGGTGAACTCATAATCCCTACCCGTTTTTTAATCAGGAATGTTTAAGAAAAACTTAACAATAGAATTACTTAATGATCTCTCTTTAAAAAAGAAATATCCTTGATTTAAAACAATATTCATTATTTTTTTAAGGTTTTTTCTGTATCTGTTTAAAAACAATAAATGAATGTTTTTAAAGACAAAAAAAGCGGGTATAGATTTCTCTATACCCGCTTTCCGGATTAAATGTTTATGAACATTTTAACCACCTAACGCTTAGGTTTTGTGGTTCATACGATTATAAACATTGAACTTACCAGTAGGAGTCGTCAGACCTTTAATGCGCGCTTTCTCTTTCAGAGTCAGTGCATCATAGACTACGATTTCACCAGTTGGGTTCTTGTTGTCAGAACGGTTCCAGACAGAAACCCAGACTTCAGAGCCGTCATCATTAAATTCCATATGCAGAGCAGCCTTACCTTTCTCTTTAGTTACACGAATGGTTTTAACAATTTCACGAGTCTTCTTGTCAATAACCTGAACACTTTGCTGTACTTCCGGCTCAGGATGTTTCAACTGGTCAGCCCATACATAAGGTGAATCTTCATGGGTACGGATAAAGGCACCAGCACCATCTGTTTCAACCTTGTAACAAACTTTCCAAGCATTATCAGGATGTCCTTTTGGATCATTACCCCAGACAGTCACTATACCTACACCCAGGTGAGTAGTACCGCCGACAGGTCCGCATTTTGGATCAATCCAGTTAGCACCAGGTCCGGGATGAGGCAGTTTATCCACATCAATTAATGCTTCCAGGCTACCACCGTCTTTGGTGTCAATGACAACCATCTTGTTAGAGGCATTGGCTGCAATCTGGAAGTAACGGCCCGTTGGATCATAGAAACCATCATGCAGGAACTTGGCTGAATCAATCTGGGTGATTTTCAGAGCATCCAGATCGGTATAGTCTACTTCCCACATCTGACCTAACTCTTTGGCCGCAACCAGGAAGGAGCGCTCGTTTGGATTGGTGTAAACCGCAGCAACACGAGATTCTTCTACATAATTACCGTCAATATTCATACCACGGGTAGAAACCACTTTCAGAGGCTGCATGCTTTCAGCATCCACGATTACAAAATGTGGCGGCCAGTAACCACCGGCAATCACGTATTTACCGTCACCGGAAACCGCAACATCACGTGCATCATAAGCAATCTGGGTTTCAGCAACCAGCATCTTCTCAGGCTTCTGCCAGAGGTCAATCTTGTTCAGTTTACCGTCACGACCGATGGTGTACCAGAAACGACCCACTTCATAGCTGGGATGATCCAGTTTATGATGCTCATTACCCTTAATTACGTGTACTGCGTAACCACTGTCGATATGGGTAACAATTTTCTTGGTGTCACCGTCAATAACCGCAACCTTACCGGCATCACGTTCAATGACAATAAAGAAGTTTTTCCAGTTCAGACCATGCAGAGGTTTGGTTGGGTAATCTTTTGGATCAACATAAACCTTGGTACGTTCTTTCATCAAGGAGATTGGCATTTCAGGTGGCACAGGTGGATCCATCTGAATATAGGTCGCCATTAATGAGATTTCATCCTTGGAGAAAATATCATTAAAGTTATTCATACCGCCTTCTGTACCATAAGTCAGAATCTTTTCTAAACGTTTCTGACCTTTTTTCAGGGTATTTTTAGGTTCCAGGTTTTTACCTGTTGCACCTTTTCTTAAAACACCATGACAGCCAGCACAACGCTGGAAGTACATTGTTTTAGCTTTTTCAAAATCAGCTTCCGACAGTGTCGGTTGCTTTGCAGCAGCAGCCATAACTGACGGTGTGGCAATAACAGTTGCTAATGCAACAGCAGCAGTTAATTTACCCAGTTTAAAAATATTCATTATTTTTCTGTCTCCCTGGAAGAAATTCTTATTACTTATCAGTTTGTTACCAGTTTTTATCTAACGGTATAAAGGATACCGATAAATAACCCTCTGGCGCAAAAAAATAAGAATTCTGAAGAAAATTATTTTTGAGCACGGTGTAAAGATAACCCTGTCAAAAGCTAGGCCACCTTGATTTAGATCAACCTTAAATAGGTTTTTTATCATGCTTTTCTGGCAAATTCAATAACTTACAGCAAATTACAGCCGATATTTGGATTAAATTTTTATTAAGATCGGCCACTTTAATGATCTAGATCAATAAAAAAACACCCGTAAAATTGAACTTTTTTTCAGGTACTTAAATTGGGTTTTGTTCATTTGATCTATATCAAAGCACATAAGCAGCATGTCAGATAATGTGGGTTTCAAATTAGCGGGAGTTCACCGTCTGCGGAGCTTTTTATTCATAATGTTCAGAAAAACATACAACAGCCGGAACCACACTATGGCATCCGTTAAGCGGTTACTGCTGGCATTTGCCGTGACCAGCGGGTTTCTGGCGCCTCCTGCATTATCCAGTGCTGCCGATACGCTTTCCACGCAACGGCAACAGGAACTGAAATACATGGTGCAGCAGGATTGCGGATCCTGTCATGGCATGACGCTTAAAGGCGGTCTGGGTCCTTCGCTGTTACCGGAACGGATTGCAGTATTACCGGAACAATATTTAATTGAAGCAGTGACTCATGGCAGACCAGGGACACCTATGCCGCCCTGGGCACCCATTTTAACGACTGCAGAAATACGCTGGATTGTTGAACAGTTAAAATCCGATCAACTGGCTCAGACCCGGGCAGATTAAGAGGCAATAATGAAGCAACACGGTTCCCTTTATACAAGTGTCAACAACCATACAAGAGTCAACAAAAGCCTGCTCTTTATCCTGGTAGTTCTGTGCAATGTCTTTTTCTATGCCAGTGCTTGGGCAGACTGCACTATGCCTGATGATCTGCCTACTGGCGATCTGGGTATTATTATTGAGCGCATGGACGGTTCAGTCCTGATCATTAACACCACCTCTCAGTCCGTGCTCTATGAAGTTAGCGGTCTGGGTGATTTATCTCATGCTTCAGCCGTTTTCTCCCGGGATGAACGTTATGCCTATGTGTTTGGCCGCGATGGCGGTCTGACCAAAATTGATTTATTAAAAGGCCGGATTGCCAAACGCATTATGCAGTCCGGTAACTCCATTGGCGGAGCTATTTCCCAGGACGGTCAATATATTGCCGTGTCCAATTACACACCCGGCGGAGTAAATATTTTTTCAGCGCAGGATCTTTCCTTGGTGGCAAAAATTCCGGCCACTTATGGTGACGGTCATTTACAGTCTAAAACAGTGGGACTGGTGGATGCCCCCGGAAACCAGTTTATTTTCAGTCTCTATGATGGTAATGAAATCTGGCAGGTGCAAATGGAAAACACACCAAAGCCTGCAGCTAAGGTTATCCATAAGTATAAAAATGTCGGTAAAGCCCCTTATGACGGCCTGATCAGTGCCAATGGCCGTTTTTATATTGCCGGTCTGTTTGGTGAGGATGGCCTGGCTCTGCTGGATTTATGGCATCCTGAAAAAGGAGTTCAGAGGATCCTGGATCATTACGGTCGGGGTGAAAAAAAATTACCGGTATATAAAATGCCCCACCTGGAAGGCTGGGCCATTGCCGGAGATAAAGCCTTTTTACCTGCCGTCGGCCACCATGAAGTACTGGTAGTTAACACCGAAAACTGGCAGGAAATCAGCCGGGTTAAAGTGTACAGCCAACCAGTTTTTGCCATGGCCAGTCCTGATGAAAGACAGATCTGGGTAAACTTTGCTTTTCCGGATAATAACACCCTGCAGGTTATTGATACCGAAACGTATAAAATTATCAAACAGTTTCAGCCCGGTAAAGGCATACTGCATATGGAATTTACCCCTCGCAGCGAACATGTCTGGGTATCAGTAAGAGATATTGATACCGTGATTATTTATGACACCCAGACTATGCAGGAGATAAAACATATTCCGGCTAAAAAGCCCAGTGGTATATTTTTTACTTCACGGGCACATAAGATTGGTTTATAGGTCTTTGCAAATGTTATCAGCACTTGAAAAACAGTTATTGAATGATTATCAGCAGGGTATGCCACTGGTGTCTGAGCCGTTTGCTGAGATGGCCAATGAGCTTAATCAAAAAGGTTTTTCAGTGTCTGAGCAGAACGTTATGGATTGCCTTGGGCAGCTGCAGGATAAAGGTTTAATTACCCGTATCGGTCCGGTTTTCAAGCCTAAGAGTGTGGGCGGCAGTACTCTGGCCGCACTATCGGTGCCTGCTGAACGAATGGGAGAAGTAGCTGGGATAGTCAGTGCTTTTGAACAGGTTAATCATAATTATAAGCGGGAACATGAGTATAATCTGTGGTTTGTGGTTACGGCCAGTACCCAAGAAGAAGTACTACAGGTATTAGCAGAGATAGAATGTTTAACGGGGCTGACGGTGCTGAATCTACCGATGGAGCAGGATTATCATATTGATCTGGGGTTTCCGCTTTGGTGTTGAAATCAGCGTTCAGCGTTCAGCGTTCAGCGTTCAGCGTTCAGCGTTCAGAAAGAGCTTAGAGAATTTTTAGTTTACATTCAATTTTTTGTGCGGTTTTTTATAAGGCAGCTATTATGACATTGGATCTTTTGGATCAAAAGCTTATTGCTCTTATTCAGGATGGTTTGGCATTGACCAGTAAGCCGTTTGCGCACATTGCCCGGCAGATGGGTGTGTCTGAGCAGCGGGTTATTGAGCGGCTGCAGCAGTTAAAGGATGAGGGGACCATTAAGCGGCTGGGTGTTGTGGTGCGTCATAAGGAACTGGGGTTTAAGGCCAATGCCATGGTGGTCTGGGATATTCCCGATGAGCTGGTAGAGGAAGTGGCCCGCAAGATTGCCTCGTTTAATTGTGTCACTCTGTGTTATCAGCGTCCCCGTCGTCCTGAGCAGCAATGGAACTATAATCTGTTTTCTATGATTCATGGTAAGGATCGTAAGTCAGTTCTGCAGCGGCTTGATGATATTGTGAATATGCTGGAACTGGATAATATTCATTACCAGCCATTATTCAGCACCCGTCGTTTTAAACAGCGTGGTGCCCGTTATATTGATCCGCAGCAGTTCAGCCAGCCTGAGCCTGCTGCACACCAGTCGGCTGGTTGTTCCGCAGATAATAATTTTGGCCTGCCCCGGGTTGCCCAGCACGTCTATGGATGAAACTGACCGTCTGATCATTAACTCCCTGCAGGGCAATTTTCCCATTAGCGATCAACCCTATCTTGAAGTTGCTCAACAACTAGGTATTTCTGAGGACGAGTTATTATCGCGTCTGCAAACCATGCTGGACAGCCGTACCCTGACCCGTTTCGGCCCCATGTATGATATTCAGAAACTGGGCGGTAGTTTCAGCCTGTGCGCCATTCGGGTGCCTGCAGAACGCTTTGAGGAAGTCACTGAAATTGTCAATGCCTTCCCGGAAGTGGCTCATAATTATGAACGGGATCATGAATTTAATATGTGGTATGTGTTAGCCACCGAATCCCCTGAACAGATCATCCAGACCAACCAGGCAATAGAAGCCAGAACCGGTTTAAAAGTGTACAATATGCCCAAAATTCAGGAATTTTTTGTAGGCCTGCACTTTCAGGCATAAACCGGAGACACGGCTCTTACACGCCTTATGGATGAACTCGACAGAAAAATCATTACCGCTACCCAGGCCGGCCTGCCGCTGGTAAAAAAGCCTTATACCGCCATTGCCGAACAACTGGGCATTGACTCCGAAACCGTTAAACAGCGTCTGCAGAACATGTTGGATAAAGGACAGATCCGCCGTATAGGCGCAGTACCCAATCATTACAAGCTGGGCTATAAGGCCAATGCCATGTCGGTGTGGAATGTACCGGATGACGAAATAAAGGAACTGGGTGATCAGCTCAGTGCCCTGCCCTTTGTCAGTCACTGTTATGAACGGCCGCGTTTTTTACCCGAATGGCCGTATAATCTGTTTACCATGCTGCATGGTAAAAGTCGCGAAGAAGTGGCTGACAAGGTTCAGCAGGTAGTGAAATTGCTAGGCGAATATTGTGTCGGCTATGAATTACTGTATAGTAAGCAGATTCTAAAAAAGACCGGTTTACGCTTAAAAGCAAAAGACTAAAAGAGCAAAACTAAATACTTATGTTCAGAATCTCCCAATACCTCAAAGAAGTCCTTAATCCAACACCCATAGGGCCTAAGCGTAATCCTCCCGGTCCGGTCGTGATCTGGAATTTAATCCGCCGCTGCAATCTGACCTGTAAGCATTGTTATTCTATTTCAGCCGATACCCATTTTAAGGGGGAATTATCCACCCAGGAAGTGTTTACTGTTATGGATGATTTAAAGGCGTATGGCGAACCGGTACTCATTCTGTCCGGCGGTGAACCCTTACTGCGGGATGATATCTTTGAAATATCTCATCGAGCCAAAGACATGGGCTTTTATGTCGGCCTCTCCACTAACGGCACCTTGATCACTCAGGACAATATCCGGCAGATTGCCGATGTTAATTATAATTATATCGGGATCAGTATTGATGGTGTAGAAGCCACCCATGATGTATTCCGTCGCAAGGAAGGCGTCTACCAGAAATCCATGCAGGGTATTCGTCTGTGCAAGAAACATGATATTAAAGTCGGGCTGCGTTTTACTCTGACCCAGGACAATGCTGAAGAACTGCCTGATTTACTGCAGTTAATGGAAGATGAAGGGGTGGACAAATTTTACCTGTCTCATCTCAATTATGCCGGTCGGGGTAATAAAAACCGCGAAGATGATGTTTATCATATTGCCACCCGAAAATCACTGAACACCCTGTTTGAACATTGTATTAACGAGCTAAAACAGGGGATTGAGCATGAATATGTGACCGGCAATAATGATGCCGATGGCCTGTATCTGTATCACTGGGTTAAACAGCATTATCCGGAACGGGCAGAGCATATCAAAGCCCGGCTGGATCAATGGGGCGGCAACTCCTCAGGTGTCAATATTGCCAATATTGACAACTTGGGCAAGGTACATCCCGACACCATGTGGTGGAATTACGACTTGGGCAGTGTCCGTGAGCGGCAGTTCTCTGAAATCTGGCAGGATACCTCTGATCCATTAATGGCGGGTCTGAAACAACACCCCCGGCCAGTTGAGGGCCGTTGTGCGAAGTGCCAGTATCTGAATATCTGTAACGGCAATACCCGGGTAAGAGCCTGGCAGACCACAGGTAATTTCTGGGCTGAAGATCCAGCCTGTTATCTGAGTGATCAGGAAATTGGACTGAACCCTTAAGCCCATTTTATAAATTGTTGTAACTGCTCAGCGTATTTAGATTTTGTGTCAGTTCAAGGCATTTTCGCACGGAAAATGTGAGCGTATATTAATACGTGACCATTTGAGTACGAAAATAACGCCGAAATGGTGCAAAAGATGAATACGCTGAGTAGTTACAAATTGATATGAATCAAGGGTATCAATAACTTAGCATGCGTATAATACAATTATCATCGTCCGGCACAACCTAAAAAAATGACCAGAACGCTCTTCTTATTACTTATAGCAGGTTTTATCCATAGCACGGCTTATGCCGCTACGGCTGTGACCGGCAGCAATACCAATACGGCACCGGTACTAAGCCTGTTTAAAAAACACTGTGCTTCCTGTCATGGTGAAAACCGGCTGGGTCTGGTGGGTCCTCCCTTAATTCCCCAAAGCTTTAAACGTCTGAAACCGGAGGCTGCTGCCCTAGTCATTAAAAACGGCCGTGCAGCTACCCAGATGCCTGCCTTTGGAGAGACATTGTCCAAACAGCAGATCAGTCCGCTGGTTGACTATATCTACACCAAACCCGAGCAGATGCCGGTATGGGATATGGCTGACATTAAAAAAAGCCATGTTATCAGCAACCCGCCGGGCACCTTGGGCGATACTCCGGTTTTCAAAGCCGATATGCAAAACCTCTTTCTGTTGGTTGAAATCGGGGATCATCATGTCACCCTGCTTGACGGTGATACCTTTAAACCCATTTACCGGCTTAAAACCCATAATACCCTGCACGGCGGGCCAAAGTATTCCAGAGACGGACGCTATGTCTATTTTGCTTCCCGTGATGGCTGGATCACTAAATTTGATATTTACAATTTAAAAGTCATTGCCGATATTCGGGTGGGTATTAATACCCGTAACCTAGCCGTCTCTGATGACGGTAAATACATTATTGCAGGCAACACCCTTCCCCATACAGCAGTTATCCTCAAAGCCGATGATCTATCCCCTGTAAAAGTGATTCCAGTGGTCAATGACGAAGATAAAAGCTCCAGGGTCAGTGCCGTTTATACTGCAGCACCGCGCAAAAGCTTTATTCTGGCTTTAAAGGATTTTCCTGAAGTCTGGGAAATACCTTATGTGGATAAAAATATTTTTGTCCATGACTATCGCTATGAAATGCCTGAATACAGCGGTAAACCTTTCAGTATTCGACGCATTAAATTAAAGCATTATCTGGATAACTTCTTTTTTGATCAGTCCTATGAACACATTATTGGCGCCGCCCGCCCGGAAGGCGAGCGTTTACCTCAGGGCATTCAGGTCATTAAACTGGCATCGGGCCGAAAAGTGGCCGATATTGATCTACTTGGTATGCCTCATCTTAGCTCGGGCATCAGCTGGAAGTACCAAGATACCCGGGTTATTGCCACACCCAATATCAGAGAAGGTGTCGTATCCATTATTGATACCCGTAACTGGAAGATTATCAAAAAAATAAAAACCCAGGGCCCCGGCTTTTTTATGCGCAGCCATGAAAAAAGTCCTTATGCCTGGGTTGATGTATTTTTTGGTCCCAATAAGGATCTGGTTCACATCATTGATAAAAAGACCCTGGAAATTGTTAAAACACTCAAACCTGAACCGGGAAAAACCTCGGCACATGTTGAGTTTACCAAAGATGGGCGCTATGCTCTGTTAAGCATCTGGGAAAACGAGGGGGCTGTTATTGTCTATGATGCTCAGACACTGGAAGAAGTAAAACGTCTGCCGATGAAAAAACCTTCCGGGAAATATAATGTCTATAACAAGACACATCTGGAAGAAGGTACCAGTCACTGATTAGTGACTGCATATCAAATAATTTATTTATATAATTAAACAACTTTTAAGTATTTTGTCTTTAGGAGAATAAAATGTTCAAGTCAATGGGAACGTTTGGTCTGGTTCTGTTAACTGTAACCGCAATAGTTATGGTCGGACTCGGCTTTTTAATGGGCCCCACTCACCCACTGCCCTGGATTATGCTGGTTATTCTTATTGCCATTCCATTTATCCATAATAAGATGATTTCCAGTCAGTATATGGTCTGGAAAGATGAGTACAGCGTCGGCATTGAAGCCATGGATAATGACCATAAAAAATTACTGAACCTGATTAATCAACTGCAGACAGCCGTTAACTATTACACAGGCAAGGAGTTTGAACAAAAGGCACTGGATGAGTTAATTGACTATACCAAAACCCATTTTGCCCGGGAAGAAAAGTTAATGGAAGAAAATGGCTATCCTGATCTGGAAGCCCATAAAAAACAGCATAAACAATTTATTGAAAAGGTTAATCACCTGGTTGATGAATACCAGAAAGATTCTGATGTAACCATGGTGGATGCACTTAACTTTCTGAAAAACTGGCTGGTTAAACATATTAATGGAACTGACAAAGAATACGGCAAGGTTCTCAATGAAAAAGGGATCCACTAAATATGAGTAAGGGTATGGCAAGACTGGGCTGGATTTTATTTTTTATAATGGCGATTATCACTGCGGTAATGGCCTGGCAGTTTATCTACACCGGTAAAACTGAGCTTTCTGCAGACAACCGCAAGGCTCTGATTCTGGATGATTTTGAAAAAGATTTTCTATTAGCAGAAATGCGCGGCTTCCTGAATTCTGTGCATCAGATTGTCGATGGCATAGAAAAAGATAATATGGAACAGATTACTAAAGCGGCCAAAGATTCCGGTTTCTCCGATGTAGCTAATGTACCCGCCAGTTTACGGGGTAAATTACCCCTGGAAATGAAAAAAATGGGCTTTTCTGTGCACCAGGCCTTTGATCAAATGGCACTGGATGCCGAGCAGTTAGGGGATAAGGAGCATACCTTGCCCCAGCTTAATGAAATATTGGCAACCTGTACGGCCTGTCATGCTTTGTATCGGGTCAGGTAAGAGAAAGTGTTAAGTGTTAAGTGTTAAGTGTTAAGTGTTAATAAGAGTTTGGTGGTTTTTGGGGCTTTTGTAAACCTTATTTATACCGGATTAGTAGTCAGATTGGCATATAGGATTGGGAGTTTCTGGGGGAGCTGTTCCGGTTTGCGGATAATGGTGTAGCCGTTATTGCCGAAAATATGGGGCAGGTATTCTCCGCCCTGATCATCAATAGTAATACAGAATGTCTGCAGCCCTTGTGCTTTGGCTTCATGGATAGCCCGGCGGGTATCTTCAATGCCGTAACGGCCTTCATATCGGTCCAGATCATTGGGCTTACCGTCTGTTAGAATCAATAGTAAACGCTGCTGGGAATCCTGCTGTTTCAGTTTGGAGGCTGCATAACGAATGGCAGCACCCATGCGGGTATAAAAACCTGGTTTAATGGCCTGAATTCTGGAACGCACCTGGCCATTATAAGATTCTGAAAAAGTTTTTAAGGTATTAAAACGGATATGTCCCCGGTTACGGGAAGAAAAGCCGTAAATGGCAAATTGATCGCCGGTATTTCTTAAGCTTTCACTAAACAGGAACAGGGAATCGCGGATCACATCAATAATACGGGCATCATTAGACAGCCAGGTATCTGTGGACAGGGAAAAATCCGCCAACAGCAGGGTTGACAGGTCCCGCTCACTGGAGCGCAGTTGCTGATACAGATCAGGCTGTTCCACTTTATGACCGCTGCAACGCTCACCAATATAGTTTATATAGGCATCCAGATCCAGTTCACTGCCCTCGCTCTGATGCCGATGCCAGACACGTTTAGTGGTAAGGGCTTCGAGCTGCTGACGCAGTTTTCTGGCAGTACGGCGTAGGTTCTCCGGTAGAACCCCCTCTTCTCCCGCCAGGTGAACAAAGTTAATGACTGAACAATAATCCGGCTGCAGTAACTGTTTTTTATAATCCCATTCCGGTAGCTTAACATCACTTTCCAGCACCACTTCATCCACGGAATCCGCCGGCAGATCCAGATCAAATTTGACCTTACCACCCTTGCTTTTGCTGTCTCTTGCAACAGACAAAAAATCCATATCATCGGCATTTTTATCTGCTGAATCCTGGTCGGCTTCTTCATCATCGTCAGTGCTGCGATTGATATTCAGAAATTCTCCATAACCAAAAATACTTTCAAAACGATGCAGGATCAGGCCGTCTTTACCATCGGGCATATCCACCCGCTCGGCGTTACGACGTTTATTTTCCTTCTCATTTTTTTTAGGTTTTGAAGACTCTGAGGCTTGCTCTTCATCCTCATCTTCATCATTTTCCTGGGCGTTTTTGCAGCTGAAATTAGCCACTTCAGGCGGATTGGGATGGGGCCAGAGCATAACCGGTTTAGGTGCAAAACCAGTTACCGGTATGGAATCAATACTGCCCGGCTGTTTTAATGCCTGGGCAATAGCATCTTCCTGTGCCTGTTCCTGGTCAGTAAATTTGTCGTCAATATTGCGAATGGCCAGATAAGCATCTACCAGACGCTGATAACGGGGCGCAAGGCCTGGAAAACGTTTAATAACATCCAGAGTCAGTGTCTGACAATAGCCAAACCAGCCCTGCAGACCACGGCTACGTGCCGATGGATTTTCCAGTACCTGGGCACTGATGGCTGCCAGCCAGTAGTACAGATCTTTATTTAATTCTATGGTAGGAAAAACATCAATCTGTTTGGGTAGATGCAGAGTATCTTCATCCTGCCAGCTTAATTCCACATATTTTCCGGTGCCGGCCAGCTTTTGTTTCCAGTTACGCTTGGCATAATGCTGGGTGGCTGTTGATTCCACAATTCTCAGACCATTATCACCGCCCAAAGCACGAAAAAATATGCCCAGTGGTTTACTGATCTGCGATAACTGTACCGCTGATTCCTTAAAACTTCTGTCTGAGATACGGGTAACCAGTTTGTCCCATATCTGTCCTACCTGTTCTTCCATTAGCGATAATTACCCTGTTTGTCTGCTCTTATTTACCATAGTTATTTACCAAAAGAAGCATAGACCACTTCCATCAGGGCACTGATGACTTCTTCTTCATCACTTAAGGGTTCCACCAGACCGGCAAGACAGGCTTCCACGGGGTCAAAACCGGACTGAATCAAACGGGCGGTGTAAACCAGCAGACGGGTACTGACACCTTCTTCAAGATCATGATCTTTTAACTGACGCAGAGCATTGGCCATAGCCACCAGACGTTGGGCCATATGGCTGTCAATACCGGTTTCCTTTTCAATTACCGTCTGTTCCTGCTCCGGCTTGAGGTAATTAAAACTCATGGAAATAAAACGCTGACGGGTACTGGGCTTAAGCCCTTTCATCATACTCTGATAACCCGGGTTATAGGAAACCACCAGCATAAAATTTTCCGGAGCATACAAGGTTTCACCGGTTCGATCAATGGGCAGAATACGTCGGTCATCGGTTAAGGGATGGATAACTACCGTGGTATCTTTACGGGCTTCAACCACTTCATCAAGATAACAGATGCCACCTTCCCGTACAGCCCGGGTCAGGGGGCCGTCATTCCATATTGTCTCACCATCACCAATAAGGTAACGCCCGACCAAATCAGAGGCCGTTAAATCATCATGGCAGGAAACGGTGTATAAAGGTACGCCCAGTTTGGCGGCCATATGAACAATAAAACGTGTTTTACCGCTACCGGTAGGTCCTTTTAACAGGACCGGCAACTGGTTTTTAAAAGAATGTTCAAACAGGGATTCTTCATTGCCCTGGGGAAAATAAAAAGGCAGATCGGATTGTGTGTCGGTGGTCATTATTTATCCATATGATTAAAACGAATTTTTTATTAAAACGTAAGTGATGAGCTTAAAACATAACCGGTATAAATAATAGCCGGTATGACAAAAATAAAACCGAGCATGGCAAGACGCCAGAAACCTCTGACATTTTTCAGCCCCATATAATAATCAATAATCATCTGACCCTTGATAATTACCGTCAGCAAAACAAAGCTGACAATATATAAACCGGATAATTTAAAGTAGCCCACCAGGGCTGAACTTAACGTCAGAATTATGAGTATTATCCATATAATGGTCAGTTTTTTACTTGATGTAAATCTAGCTTCAGTCATTATTTTTAACCTGTTCAGGAACTTGAATACAATATTTAACGGATAATATAAACCAGCGGAAATAATACAATCCACACCAGATCCACCATATGCCAGTACGAAGCACCGGTTTCTATACCCTGATGATTTTCAGCACTATAGCCCCCCTGCCTGAGGTAATAGTACAGAGCCCCCAGAATCACCATGCCCATCATGACATGCATAAAATGAAAAAAGGTCAAAGATATATAAAAGGTATAAAAGGTATTGGTACTCAGATGAATACTGGCACCAAAAATATGCGAATATTCCCAGATTTTAACAATCAGAAACACAAACCCCATAGCCAGAGCCAGCAGCAGCATCCTGCCCGTTTGTTTAATATTATTATTTTTAATAGCATGCACCCCCATAGCCACAAAATAACTACTGGTAATTAAAGCAATGGTATTAATGACCCCAGCTTCCCGGTGCAGCTCAAGCTGATAGGTATTAAACAGTTCCAGATTATTACTGCGCACAAACACATAAACAATAAAAAACACCCCAAACACCAACAATTCAGCCATAATAAAAAACCAGATAGCCAGATCCCCCGGCAAAGGTTCCTTCTCTTCTAAAACATCACCAACCACTTCAGACATAACAACCACCTGAAACCTGAAACCTGAAACCTGAAACCTAATGTACAATTCAACAGCTATTTTATATGCAACTCACATCACATAAAAGCCACAATATATTGATTTACCAATAAAAAAAGCGAAACCCCAAAAGAGATTTCGCTTTTTAATTTTTACACCCGGAGCATTCAGAAGAACAGAAAGCGCTCTTAGCTCTTGCTCTTTCTGAACGCTGCTCTTAGGCTGTCGCTTCCTCACCCTTAACAAAGAAGCTATAGATATAAATCCCCAGCCCAATCAGGAAGACAATACCCGCCACTTCACGCATTATATAGAATACCTGCAGCTTGTCCTGTACTTCCATAAAGCCCATTGGGTTTTCAGTGTAACGCTGTAACCAGACCTGTAGTACGCCTGCGGCAGTCAGGAACAGGGTAATAAATACCATTGCTACGGTCATTAACCAGAACGCCCACATTTCAACCACCTGAGACTGATTGCTGTTGGCCGCCGCACGACCGCGCAGCAGAGGCATGGCGTAGGAGATAATGGTCAGTACAATCATTACATAGGCTCCGTAGAAGGCCATATGACCATGAGCCGCAGTGACCTGGGTACCATGGGTGTAGTAGTTAACCGGTGCCAGGGTATGGATAAAGCCCCACACACCTGCGCCTAAGAAGGCCATTACTGCTGTGCCCTGTGCCCATAAGACGGCTGCCTTATTGGGGTGTTCACGACGACGCTGGTTCACCATATTAAAGGCATACAGTACCATCATAAAGAAAGGAATAGGCTCCATGGCTGAGAAGATAGAACCCCACCACTGCCAGTATTCAGGAGTACCAATCCAGTAATAGTGGTGTCCGGTACCAATCAGACCGGTGATTAAGCTCATGGCGATAATGATGTATAACCATTTTTCAATGATTTCACGGTCAACACCGGTGGTCTTAATCAGTACAAAGGCCAGGATAGCACCCATAATCAGTTCCCACACGCCTTCTACCCACAGGTGGACAACCCACCACCACCAGAATTTGTCTTCAATCAGGTTGCTGGGATTAACAAAGGAGAACAGGAAGAAGATCGCCAGACCGGTTAAGCCGATAAACAGAATCATGCTGATAACGGTTTTACGGCCTTTTAATATGGTCATGCCGATATTAAACAGGAAGCCTAGGGCCACCACCACAATTCCCAGCTTGGTTATCGTGGGCTGTTCCAGAAATTCCCGCCCCATGGTGGGCAACAGGTCATTCATGGTCATCTCGGCCAGAGTGGCATAAGGTACCAGCAGGTAACCTAAAATGGTCGCAGCACCGGCCGCCAGGAATATCCAGAACAGTAAGGTCGCCAGCATGGGACTGAACAGTTCGGTTTCTGATTCTTCCGGTACCAGGTAATACGCCGCACCCATAAAGCCGAACAGTAACCAGACTATCAGCAGGTTGGTGTGTACCATACGGGCAACGTTAAATGGAATAGCCGGGAATAAAAAGTCTCCCCAGATATACTGGGCGCCTAACACGGCACCAAACAGGATTTGACCTAAAAACAGGCCAATGGCTGCGATAAAATACAGTTTCGCAACAGATTGTGATTGATATTGCATAGTCCTTACTCTCCCTTAACCCTGAATGTTTGGTGGCCAGTTGGCAGTATTTACCTCAGAGGTCCACTTCAGGAACTCAGCAACGGCGCTCAGCTCTTCATCATTCAGGTTGAACTGAGGCATGCTGCGACGACCGGGTATACCATTTTTAGGACGACTCTTAATGAAACCCATTATGGCTTCTTTACTGTTGCCGAATCGTTTGTAGACATTGCCCAGCTCAGGTGCAAAATACGCACCCTCGCCCAGCAGGGTATGACAGCCGATACAGTCGTGGTCTTCCCAGACTTTCTTGCCCAGTACTATCTCCGGGGTGATATTTGCATCGTTTGAACGCTCGGGTAGCACTCCCTGCGTATCAAAGGTTAGGGCCAGAAGTAACAGGAAGAAGAAGATACTTCCCCCGTAAAAGATATTTCTGGCCATGGTTTTTGTAAACACTTCACTCATGGCATACTCCTATTATTATGTAAGCGTAAGTATCCTTTAAACCGTATTTTCTCTCCTTGATGTACATCAAGTTTATACGGCGTAAGGGAACTATTTCACAAAATAATTGTCATTAAGGACTCTTTTACAGGAGAATCCAATAGTGGAGTAAAAAGCAGACCAGAACTTACAGGCTTAAGTCCATAAACTCAATTCGGTGATTACCACAGGGGTTTTCTTTGGAAGGCCCCTGTGCCAGTACCGCAACACCTTCCGTAATATGGTTGTTTCTAAACCAGTCGCGTAAAAACGGCGACCACTCCGGCAGATCCTGTTTCACTTTGACTGGAAACACACCATAGGAAAACTGCAGAGACTGACAGGTTCGCTCTTCTGTGCTTAAAGCCGTGATCCAGACCGGCAGGCGGTAACGGGCAACATTACGAGCCATGGAGCCAGAGCGGGTGGGAATAATAACCACCTGCGGATCAACACTATTAACCGCCAGCTGAATATTATGCGCCACCAGATCAGCCAGGGCTTTTTTATCACCCAGACGTTCCAGTTCCCGATTGGCCTTGCGGTAAGGTTCCGTCCGGGCAGCAATATCGGCCAGCATACTGGTCGCATCCACCGGGTATTTGCCCATAGCCGATTCACCGGACAACATGACTGCATCGGTACCATCTAAAATGGCATTGGCCACATCAGTGGCTTCTGCCCTGGTAGGACGCCGGTGTTCCGTCATAGACTCCAGCATCTGGGTAGCCGTGATCACTGGCTTACAATAACTGGCCGCTGTGGCCATAATCTGTTTCTGAGCCACGGCAATTGAGGAAATAGGTATTTCCACCCCAAGGTCTCCCCTGGCTACCATAATGCCGTCTGAGACTTTAAGAATTTCTTCCAGGTTGTCTAAGGCACCGGAACGTTCAATCTTGGCAATAACAAAAGGTCTAAAACCTAGGTCGGTGGCCGTCTGTCTTAAATCCAGTATATCTTCCTTATGGGCAACAAAAGACTGGCTTACGGCATCCACACCCTGTTTTAAGGCAAATTCCAGGCAATCCCGGTCATGGGCAGTAAAGGCACTGAAACCCAGATCGATGCCTGGCAGGTTCAAGCCCTTACGGGAACGCAGTTCACCTCCGGAACGGATTTCACAGATTATATCATTCCCCTCAATGGCTTTAACCTGCAGAGAGATCAGCCCATCATTAAGAAACAGTTTATCGCCGGACTTGACCGTCATGGATAATTCTCTGAAACTCACTGAAACCCGTTTTTCATCACCTACAATAGTATCTGTAGTCAGGACAAAATCATCACCCGTTTTCAGTTCAAGGGGTTCAACTATCAGCTCACCAATACGCATTTTCGGCCCGGGAAGATCCGCCATTATGGCCAGCTGGGTACCGGTTCGCTCTGATGCTTCTCGCAATTTTTTTATGGTTTCACCATGGCTGTCAAAATCACCATGAGAAAAGTTAAGCCGGGCCACATTCATTCCAGCCCTTAACAGGGCATCCATCATTTCAGGAGACTGGGTGGCCGGACCAATGGTACACACAATCTTGGTTTTGTTAGCAGGGTATCGCATGGAGAAGGGCATTCCTTAGTTCTGTCACAGGTAGTGAAACGAATACTATTAAAGTCATTATTAAAGCATCTTTTATGAGATATATCAAAAGAAACACATTTAACAAAAAGCCATAAGAAATTGGCTTATAACTCTGAAATTAAAACCTTTTTTAAGCTACAAAGCACTTTAAATGCGACATTAGCATAATCTTAAATAGCTTCCATTCATTTAAAAAAACTCTTAAATCTGATAAATTACCCGCTCCAAGATTTAAGTCATTGGCAATACAAAGGTATTTTATATGGATTTAACAAAATCATTAGGTTTACGCAGCAGCGACAACAAACTGGAAGCCGAAGAAGAAAAAAAGCGTCTGCAGCTTTATATTAATCTGAAACTTCATTCTTCCGGATTACCTGCCTGTGAAGCTCATGATTGTGATAATGATTTTTTCTCCATCGCAGATGATCTGCTGCAGAGTTATCGTGAAAAATCCCGCCTGTTATCTCAGTACCTTTGTCCGGTTGACCAGCGCGTTCAGGATTTTCTGGATGATTACCTAGCCGACAGCGGTTGTGAACAGCATCCAGTCCTGCCTTCCAACACCCTGATCCTCGATCGCCATGGCGTAGCTCGGGAGTTATCCCTACCGGCAGAAAGTGACTACTTCGAGTCAGAATTTGTTAAAAGTTATCGAGTGAACCAGGGGGTATTGCATAATACCTCCCGAGACAGAAGAACCACTGCCGGTTCATTTCATATTGCAGAAGGCGGACTACCGATCCCCGGTGACAAAAAAGCCGTTCCCAAAATTGCCTATGCCAACCTCCTTTGTGAGGCACTCAATCCACCTGATGATTTACTGACTATCCCGTTTACCTCCAGACAACAGCAAAAAGCACACAGTTTTGTATCCATATTACTGCGCCCAATTGTCTGCCCTGCTATTCCAGCAAAAGACAGTGCCCTGTCTGAAGTAGAAAAGACCATGGAGATCCGTTTCTTTGCGCCGGGTTCTCTAACCAGTAACCTAGATTTTGTGGAAAGTATTTTCGGTAATGCCGGCAACCCCAGTCTGGCAGAAAACGATGCTGGCCTGGACATTGAACACTGGACCGGTCATACCGGCTGTGTCATTCTGGCTCCCCACCTGGTACGTATGAGCAAGAAACAGCTCGGTCTGCCGCATATCAGTGAAGCCACTGAGCGGCTGAAAAAAGACGGTATGTGCTGGGAACAGGATGACGAACTGTATAATAACGGTCAGCCCTTTAAAATCACGGCCCGTGATAAACGCGGCGTTATAGTGGCCATTCTGGCCGATAACTATTTCGGTTACTGTAAAAAAGAAGTCAAAACTCAGATCAGTTACTCTGCCAACCTGTTCGGCCTGGCAGAAGAAGAACATGCCGGCGGCGCGCTGGCTTTTCCACGCCATAATCATGGTGAAGAATTTGGCAAGGATACCCGCACCAAAAATACCGAATACGATTTTAATGAAATTATTGAACGATATGGCGATATTATGGACCTTCAGGAAGAAGGTTACGGCATTGATAAAAATTTCCCGAATATTATCTATGTACCTTCTGAAAACCTGCAGATGGATCTTAATGAACAGACCGTTACCTGGACATACCAGGGCAAACCTCAGACTATTAAACTAAAGCCCGGCAATATTTATATGCATCCCAGCGGTTATAAAATTGCCATGGAAAAACACCCAAAAGCACCTTCATGGCGTATTGTAGGTACTGATGCAGAGGGTACTTTCTGTCATAAACCCTGTACCGTATCCGGCGGCGGCAAATCCGAAATCTCCAAAGCCATTGATGATGCCGTTATTTACGGACCACTGTTTGTCGGTGACCTGAATGAGTCACTGGAAAAGGTCAGGGAAATTTTCGAGTATGATTATTCACTTCGTTACAAGCCAGAATTTGCACCGGATTATACCGACAATCCTCATCGCCCACCGCTGAGCATGAACCGCAGCCTAGGCTCCATGATTAAGATGCTGACTCCGTCAGAAGAAAAATTTACCCCGGAATATAATGCCTGGCTGGAAACTATCCCCAGCTCTATTAAGGCTCTGGCCTTTATGATCAAGCGTTTTTATCGTCCTGAATGGGGCAATAACTGGGCAAAACACTTTTCTGTAGACATGATCGACGGTGTCCAGGGACATGAACTGAAATTTGATGATCGGCAGTTAATTATGTCCTACCTGCGTGTCGGCTTTGACTGTGAAGGTGCTTGGAAAATCTATAAAATGCGCCAGGACTACGTGGTCGCAGAAAAAGTCCAGATGGAAGATGATATCACCGCTTCCGTTGTGGTACCGGCCAAAAAACTGGTTAATATGCCGACAAAAAACAAACATGAATGCATCAAGCTGATCAAGAACTGTGAATACCGCCTGTTCCAGAGACCAGATGATGCCATTATTAAGGGCTTTGATAAACAGACCGAACTGGAAATGTCCCAGCCGGATAATTTCCTTGCTAATTACCAGCCCTTAACCACTGAAGACCTGAAAGAAATTACTGAAGACCAGGTCGAGTTTGATAAATATACCCAGCCCATGCGTGACTTCCTGCTTAAAAGCCTGGAAGAAGGCAAAATGGCCGTATCTTCAGCTCATCCGTTGATTGTAGACGGTGCTCCAAGTAAGAATCCCCGCTACCTGCAGCTGCGTTCTGATCTGGCTAACACCATAAAACGTTACCTGGCAGAAATGAGTGCCCGTTTCCACCGTCGTGCACCCCTGGATGAACCCATTAATTTCCCGGTTGATTCCGTCTTAACCGGCCGCAGGAATAATCCACCGGATAAAAAAGCCGGTATCCGTTCTCTGGCTGTTTACAACCCCATTCACTATCAGGAACTGCCTGAACTGTTTATGGACTTTATCTGCAGTCTGACCGGCAAGTCACCTTCTACCACTGGCGCTGGTTCTGAAGGCGCTCTGACCAAGGGGCCGTTTAATGCCCTGCTGCCTACTGCCGATCTGAATAACGCCCTGGTTTCCTATATTCTTACCGATTATTCCGGGTTCAGCAGTGCAGCCGGTTTTGTCGGACCAAATAGTAAAGTCAATCATGATATCAGTCTTATTGTTCCAGAGATCTGGGCTCAGTTAAAACCTGAGAAACGCCGCCCAGCTTATTTAATAAGCAAAGGTCAACTGGAAAAACTGGAAGACTTTGAATATGAAGGTCAGAAAGTTCTGGCCAGCCGTCTGGGTTATCGAATTACCAGTCTGTTTGTGCATGGCTTCTTCGGCAAGATTTTTGATAATCCCTCTGCGGTATTTGATGAAAGTATCCTGCGTCCGGAAACCCAGAGTATGGAAGACTTTGTGGATGGTATCAATAATATTGTAGAAGCCCAGCAGAAAGTTGCTCAGACTTATATTGAAGACGGCTCTGTTGAACAGGCCTGTCCACCCATTAAAGCCCTGCTGTATATTATGGCTACCGGTAAATATGAAGGTAAGGATGCCCATCATCCTGATATTCGCGCCATGTTCACCCGTGAAGCGCTATTATCTTCAGACTGGTATCACAAACGTCTGGAAGTTAAACAGCAACGGGATATTCAGTTATGGCAGCGTCATATTGACTATCTGGCCGACTTCCTGGAAAAAGACAGCCATGCTGATGAAGCTCACCGCCTAGATATTGACAACCAGTTGAAACGGGCCAGAGAAAAGCTGCAGCATGTCTCCTCTCCTGCTTACCTGGAGGAACTGGTCGGGACTCTGGGTGCGGATCCCATGGAATAGCCGTTTTTATATTTAGCTTTATTCACAGGGCCAATGTTTCAGGACACTGGCCTTTTTTATTTCTCTCTGGTGAGAATAGCCGGTACATGATATATTTAAACCATGTCAATCAGTTCCAGCATTATTCAATTTTGTTATAAGTTTGATGATTCCAAACATTATAAACGTATTAAAGGATTCTTTTATGATCTGATTGATAATCCGCGTTCCCGGATACGTCCCTATTTTGATGTCGCCATGATTACCCCGGTGGTTTCCAGTGTATATCTGATCATTTATGAAGTTAATCTGAATTCTGGATAAGAACTGGATGTAAACGTTAATACCTTACATACCTGGATAAGCAAATATACTCGTCCAGGCAAAGAAAAACAGAGCAAAACACGAACGGATGAACATATTTACGATGAAGTAAAGCGTCTGAAAAAAGAACTGGCCAGGGTAACCCGGGAGCGTGACCTGTTAAAAAAAGCGACGGCATATTTCGCCAGAGAAATCGAGTTAAATATGCCTGGATAAAGCAACACTCTGTAGATTATCCTGTAGCAGAATTATGCCGGTTTATGTCAGTATCACGCAGTTCCTATTATGACTGGCAGGCAGCCCCTAAAACTGTCCGTGAAGAAGAAAATGAGACACTGACAGAAAGGCTGAAGAGCTTGTTTAAGCAAAGTCGTGTAACTTATGGCAGCCGTCGCCTTAAACGAAAGCTGTCAGAACAGGGGTTTCAGGTGAGTCGTCGGCGAATTATCCGCCTTATGAAAAAGGCAGGACTTTACTGTAAAACCAGAAAGAAATTCAGGGCAACGATAGATTCTTCCCATAATAAGCCGATTGCAGATAACCTGTTAGACCATCAGTTTAATGTTACAGAGCCTGACCGCTACTTTGTAGGTGATATCACCTATATTGCGACCGATGAGGGCTGGTTATATCTGGCTGTTGTTATCGACCTGTTTTCCAGAATGGTTATTGGCTGGTCAATGGATAAAACAATGAAAACCCAGTTGGTTAATGATGCTTTGTTCATGGCCATATGGAAACGAAAACCATCTAAAGGGCTTGTCTGGCATACCGACAGAGGCAGCTAGTATGCTTCGGATAGTCATCGTAAATTATTAGGTGACCATGGCATTATTCAGTCCATGAGTCACAAGGGTAATTGCCGGGACACTCAGTTTATAATACCCATGAACGTCATCCCAATCTGACCCATGCTGGGATTGGCCTTGTTGCCTTTGTATTGACCTGTCGATTGGAGTTGACGTTCCCCAGGCGTCACTGGGCCGATTACTTGTGACCTAATAGGAGCTTTGTTTTGCATCTTGAGTGTCCTGTCCTGTAATTCGGATTGGTGATACCTGACTTATGCTTTTTTGGGAGGTGTTGGCCATGAACAAAAAACTTCAAAATGAAGTTATCCCTGGTGTTGATACCCATTTGGATAAACATATTGCAGTGCTCATTGATGGATTTGGAAAATATCTGGGAAATTTATCGATAGAGACGAATACTACGGGTTATCAGCAGTTATTTAAATGGGCACAATCTTTTGGTAAGCTGCGACGAGCAGGCATTGAAGGTACAGGAACTTATGGTGCGGGTTTGGCACGATTTATTTCTAAACAAAAAGTTCAGGTCTTTGAAATTAATCGACCTGACCGTTCAATGCGTCGCTTTCGTGGTAAGTCCGATCCAACAGATGCAGAAAGTGCTGCACGCACTGTTTTATCGGGTAACGTATGTGCAATACCTAAATTACACTCTGGTGCTGCTGAAGCTATGCGGATTGTCTCTGTTGCCAGGCGTAGCGCCGTTAAGGCACGGACACAGGCCATTAATCAGATCCGGGCTTTGCTTATTTCTGCCCCTGATAATATACGTTCAAAATTATGGAAGTCAAAGCCTGCAGAATGTGTTAATAGCTGCGCTTACCTGCGAACACCTGGAGAATCAAGTTGGTTAGTTACATTGGCTACCACTCTCCGTTTATTAGCGAAACGCTGGCTCTCCCTTACAGAAGAGCTGAAAGAACTGGATAAAACCCTGGAGCAATTAACAAAACGCGGTGCCAAACGAATGCCGGAACAATTTGGTGTTGGCCCTCAAACAGCGGCAACATTACTGGCCGTTGCTGGTGATAACCCAGAACGTCTACGTAATGAAGCAGCCTTAGCTTCATTATTTGGTGTTAATCCTTTAGAGGCTTCCTCGGGTAAAACCGTTCATCACCAACTTAACCGTGGAGGTAATCGGGATGCTAATAATGCATTATGGACGATTGCCATGGTTCGTATGCGAAGTGATCCACGTACCCGGGAATATGTCGCTCGAAGAACATTAGAGGGTAAATCATTAAAAGAGATCCATCGATGTTTGAAGCGTTATATTATTAGAGAGTTATATCCAATTATTCTGGCTGATTTGAAGGACGCTGCCTTGCTTACTTGACATAGGAGCGTCAATGCTGTATCAGAAAGCTTTTTCCATACACTGAAAACAGAGTTGGTGCATCATCAGAAATTCAGAACCAGGGATGAAGCTAAACAGGTGATATTTGAATATATTGAAGTCTTTTATAACAGGGAAAGACTGCATTCTGCCAATGATTATTTATCACCTAAAGATTACGAAGAACTACAGAAAATGGCTTAAAAAAAGTGTCCGGTTGGACTTGACCAGTACATTGAAATGTGGTTAAAGTAATATGGATTAAATGTAAAATTTAAAAAACTCAAATTTTACAAAATGTTGCTTGACATTAAATTTAAAATCAATAGAATATGCATCGTTGTCCAAGAGCGATGCCTCAAAGACAATAACTATTCCCCAATAGCTCAGCGGTAGAGTAGGTGACTGTTAATCACTTGGTCGCATGTTCGAATCATGCTTGGGGAGCCAAACACCAAAACCCTTGTATATCCATTTGATTGCAGGGGTTTTTTATTGGTTATTTTAAATAAAACTTAAAACACTACTATTTTATAAATATTGATATCATCTTTAAGCGGAAAGGATGCAAAGCATGACAACGACATTAAACATTATTAAATCTATTGCTATAGCGGGTGCTGCTTTAATTGCACTACTGGCTATTGGTTTGATTTTTAATATCACAATTTAATAATATATTTAACCCACTTAATTCATAGGGTTTTAGAAACCGCTGTACTAATTAACCTGAGATCTGGATAAGAACCCAGTCATTTACCTAAATACAGAGAGTTTTCATATCACTCTCATCTATTCTGATTGTCGGCTTGTCTTTTTTATGACAATAGGCAATCAGAGAACCAATAAGGTTCAACATAAAACCACTTACGCTTCTATGACGTGAATGTTCAATCTGTGTAATATTTTTTAGCTGATCATTAACCGTTTCAATTATAAAACGTTTTTTCAGCATAATCTTATCCCACAATGCAATGGCTCGTGGTTTCATGTTTCGTCTGACATTGGTAATAAGCTCGACATCCTGTTCAAACAGTTCATCACTTAAAAGACTGGAGACATAGCCTTTGTCACCATAAAGCTTTCCATATAAGTCTTTGGCCATTTCAGGAACCGGTTTTCTGTCATCTACATTACCCGCCGTCAATTTAGTGCCCAGTATTTCACCTTTATGATTAATGATCAGGTGAACTTTAAACCCATAGAACCACCCCATGGTCGATTTGCCTCGCTGAGCAACACCATCAAAGACTTTATGCCTGGGTATGCGAATATTTTGGCATACTTTAATGCTGCTCGCATCAACAAAGGCAATTCCGGTTGGCTTTCCTTTGCAATGAGTAAAGTAAGCGCATAATGGCACCAGTACCGATGACATCACTCACAGGAAACGGGTATAGCTCAATAAATTTGGAAACTCTTTCCTAAGATGTTGATGCACATGGCATAAATAATAACTCTTAAAATCTTTGTAATGTGACTGATGAAAGTTAATCAGGATAGTCATCAGTTCACCGGGGCTCATTACACCTTGTCGTCTTCTCTTTTTATCACCGGATTCCAGCAGTGTTTTTTCCCATTCAGGATAAAAGAACTGGTTGAAATCATCAATATTACAATACAATTCATCTATAGTAGTCACTTGCCTGTTCCTTGTTCAAATTCATTTGATTTGGTCATTAAATGATCTGATCGAGAAACAGGCATTTAGTTCAATATTTTTTAGTTCTTATCCAGAATTCAGGTTTATTACTACGAGCGACAAAAAGCTCCTACAGCGGTTTTTTATTTTCAACACTCTTCCGGGCTATCATTGCCCCATTTAAATACCAGATTACAAGCCTATATTTAAAAAATATGGCTAAAGTCATCTCTGCCCTACAAAATTACCCCCATAAAATAAGTATTTAGTAATACGCCTAACCTAGATCAGGGTTAACCCTAGGTTGTCATCCTAAAATATAATCAAATTTAAAGATTTTAAACGTATTTTAAACATAGCTCCGTTTATATAACGGCAGGAGGAATATGATGATTATCGACTCATTATCATTAATAGCCATTTTAACTACAGTTTCTATTGTCATGTTACTGATCTGGAACTATTGCCAAGGTGGCTGCAAAAATAAATAAGTAAGCATTGCTGTTAGTTAGACTCTAGGTTTAAGACTCGAAACTGAATATAATAAACCATTCTTATATTCAGTATTTCGAGCCTTATGACCACAAACAAGCCTGATAAGGGCAGTTCCACTCAACATACGCCAATGATGGCGCAATACCTTAAGATTAAGGCTGAGTTCCCCGATATGCTGGTGTTTTACCGCATGGGGGACTTTTATGAACTGTTTTTTGATGACGCAAAAAAAGCCTCTCAGTTACTTGACCTATCCTTGACTGCCCGCGGTCGCTCCGCCGGGGAACCCATTCCCATGGCCGGCCTGCCCTACCATGCAGTAGACAATTACTTAAGCAAGCTGGTTAAGCAGAATCAGTCTGTGGCCATCTGTGAACAAATTGGTGATCCGGCCACGTCTAAAGGTCCGGTAGAACGCAAGGTGGTACGCATTATTACCCCCGGCACCATTACCGAAGACAGTTTACTGGAAGACCGTAAAGATAACCTGCTGGCTGCCATCAGCATTAATGATAAACACTCACCGGCCTATGGTCTGGCCATACTGGATCTCACCAGCGGTCGTTTTAACGTGTCCGAACTGGACAGTCAGGAAGCCCTGCAGTCAGAACTGGAACGTCATAAACCCAGTGAACTGTTGCTGGAAGAAAACAGTCCATATAAAACCGCACTGAAACAGCAGCTGGGTAAACAGACTGCCTTTACTGAACAGCCGCCCTGGTGGTTTGATGAGCAGGCTTCCCGGCAGTTGCTTAATGAGCAGTTTGGCACACAGGATCTGTCCGGTTTCGGCTGTAATGATTATCATAGTGCTCTGTGTGCCGCAGGCTGTTTACTGCAATATGTGCAGAACACCCAGCGCATGGCTTTGCCGCATATCAATACCTTAAAGCCGGAACAGCATGACTCGGCCGTGGTGCTGGATACCATCAGCCGCAGAAACCTGGAAATCACTCAGGCACTGAGCGGCAATCCTGAACATACTCTGCTGGCAGTCATGGATCACACCGCGACTGCCATGGGCAGCCGCTTATTGTGCCGCTGGCTGAATCGTCCTCTGCGTGATCATACTATTTTAAAACAACGTTATCTGGCCATTGAGCATCTGCAGTCAGACAGCAGCTATGAACTGATCCAACCCTTATTAAAGCAGATAGGTGATATCGAGCGGGTACTGACCCGAGTTGCCCTGAAAACCGCCCGGCCACGGGATTTTGAACGGCTTAAACATTCTCTGGCGGTATTACCGGTATTACAGAGTGAGCTGACTACTATAAAAGACTCGCTGATTCAGCAACTGGCTCAGACCATTGCTGTTTTTCCCCGGCAGCAGCAATTACTGGAACAGGCCATAATAGACAATCCCCCTGTTCTGATCCGTGACGGCGGAGTCATTGCTCCAGGTTATGATCAGCAACTGGATGAGCTGCGTAATATCCAGAAAAACGCCAACCAGTATCTGGTAGACCTTGAAGCAAGGGAAAGAGAACGCAGCGGTATAGCCACTCTTAAAGTCAATTATAATAAGGTGCATGGTTATTATATTGAGGTCAGCCGTACCCATTCTGAACACTTGCCGGAAGATTATCAGCGCCGCCAGACCCTGAAAAATAATGAGCGTTTTATTACTCCCGAATTAAAAGCCTTTGAAGATAAGGTGTTCAGTGCTAATGAAAAAGCCCTGAGTCGGGAAAAAGCATTATACGAACAACTGTTTGACAAACTTTCACCGCAATTACTGCCCTTACAGTCCAGTGCCAGGGCATTGTGCGAACTGGATGTATTATGCAACCTGGCAGAATGGGCGGTCAGTCTTGACTGGTGTAAACCGGAACTGGATAACGGCACTCATCTGAACATTGAACAGGGACGCCATCCTGTAGTTGAGCAGATCCAAGACAGCCCTTTTGTGGCCAATGATGTCTGGCTGGATGCTCAACGCCGGATGTTATTAATTACCGGGCCAAATATGGGGGGCAAGTCCACCTATATGAGACAGGTCGCCTTACTGACGGTCATGGCCCATATCGGTAGTTTTGTTCCGGCCCGTTCTGCCAGTTTTGGTCATATAGACCGGATTTTTACCCGCATTGGCGCTTCAGATGATCTGGCCGGCGGCCGTTCTACCTTTATGGTAGAAATGACTGAAACCGCCAATATACTGCACAATGCCACAGAATATTCTCTGGTACTGATGGATGAAATCGGTCGCGGTACCAGTACCTATGACGGCCTGTCGCTTGCCTATGCCTCAGCTCACTATCTGGCGGAAAAAATATCAGCCTTTACCCTGTTTGCCACCCATTATTTTGAACTGACTCATCTGGCTGAACAGTTCACACAAATTGTTAATGTCCACCTGGATGCAGTTGAGCATGGCGAAAAAATTGTGTTTATGCACAAGGTAGAAGAAGGCTATGCATCACAAAGCTATGGTATCCAGGTCGCCGCCCTGGCCGGTGTTCCGGCACAGGTCATTAACCTGGCTAAAAAGAAACTGGCCATGCTTGAGTCTATGGAGAGTTCTGATACCCCTTCTGTCAGGAACAGGGAAAATCAGCAGATTGAATTAACACTGGAAAGAGAGCCTGACTATAGTGAGTTAATTACTGAACTGAACAGTATTGATCCGGATAATCTAACACCCAAAGAAGCATTAGATATTCTCTATCAACTTAAGGGTAAATTATAAGACGATTACTTTTATTTTTTTCTGATTCTATTCGAGACCCGCAATTAAGGCCAGTCGGGCCAGCTCGGTAACGGAGCGGGTCTGCATTTTAGTCATCATATTAGCTCGGTGCAGTTCTACAGTTTTAATACTGATATTTAATTCACTAGCAATAATTTTATTAGGCGTGGATTCCAGTACCCGTTCCAGGACTTCTCTTTCCCGGGGTGTCAGTTTATCCAGATTCTGCCGCACTGCATCAATACGCTTCTGCTTTTCACGTTTATCATTATCATAATTCAGAGCATTCTGAATACGCTGCAGCATCAGGGTATTGTTATAGGGTTTTTCAATAAAGTCATACACTCCGGCTTTCATGGCCCGCACAGCCATGGAAACATCAGCATGACCGATCATAATAATAACCGCCAGAATAACTCCCTGTTCGACCAGACGCTGGTGCAGATCCAGGCCATTAATATCCGGCATTCGCACATCAATAATGGCACAAGCGGGCTGTTTTTCAGTATAAAAATCCAGAAACTGCTGGCCATTTTCAAAAGCCCTGACAGGGATATGCATTGAGTCTACTAAATAGCTGATCCTAAAAGGTATCCACCCTATAACCTTTTCTGTTGAATTTCAGAACCAGGAAACGGGGACACATTATTCATAAATTTTCTAACATCTTCCATCAGGCTTTTCATTCAGGAATGTCGATTTACTTTCCCATTCTACCCAGACAACCTGACCTGTTTTAGCATTCAGGGCACCGGCCAGATAATTCTTCTGGTTTTTACCAAGAGTGGGTATTCTGGTTTGTTGTCCTTTTACAGACCAGAAACTGCCGATACGTGGATTTAAATCAACATCGGCTTCATCCACATAAAATACAGAATGCTCAGCATTGGCTGATTGCAAGGCTTTCTCTATCCTCTTAATTTTACGAGCTTTTTCCTTATCCTGTATGCATAGTGTCGGGCTGGCTCGTTTCCATTTTATACCCGGTTTAGGTAATAACCTCCGGATAGTAGAAGAATGAATATGGGTCTGAAATTCCTCGTTGACCTGCCGGGTTAATAATTCCGAAGTCCATCTTGAGTTAAAACATCCAAATTCTTTCGGCTGTGTCTGAACCAGTTCCAGTAACCGGGTACTAATGGTTTCATTGATACTATAGGGTGTTCTGCCACGGTTTTCCGGAAACAGGGCTGATTCACCAAATTGTTCAAAGCGTTGTACCCATTTTCTTATGCTTGTTCGGCTGGCATTCAGTAATTGGAAAACCTGTTTCCTACTGTAGCACTGATGCAGGAGTAAAATAGCTTCAGCCCGACTTCTGTAGTTAACCTGAGATCTGGATAAGAACCCAGTCATTTACCTAAATACAGAGAGTTTTCATATCACTCTCATCTATTCTGATTGTCAGCTTGTCTTTTTTATGACAATAGGCAATCAGAGAACCAATAAGGTTCAACATAAAACCACTTACGCTTCTATGACGTGAATGTTCAATCTGTGTAATATTTTTTAGCTGATCATTAACCGTTTCAATTATAAAACGTTTTTTCAGCATAATCTTATCCCACAATGCAATGGCACGTGTTTTCATGTTTCGTCTGACATTGGTAATAAGCTCAACATCCTGTTCAAACAGTTCATCACTTAAAAGACTGGAGACATAGCCTTTGTCACCATAAAGCTTTCCATATAAGTCTTTGGCCATTTCAGGAACCGGTTTTCTGTCATCTACATTACCGGCCGTCAATTTAGTGGCCAGTATTTCACCTTTATGATTAATGATCAGGTGAACTTTAAACCCATAGAACCACCCCATGGTCGATTTGCCTCGCTGAGCAACACCATCAAAGACTTGTGAGCGCCAATTAATCCCACATTGATCTGCTACCCTACCTACTGTAACGCCTGAATTTTTTCAGCACACAGCCAGGGCAGTAAATCATCAAATGCTTCAGGCTCTGCATGACGCCCCAGCCTGGGTAACTCTGTCAGAATGTAACGGATATAAGCAAACGGCTCCGGTTTATTGGCTTTAGCCGTTTCAATTAAACTGTAAAGCGTCACACTGGCCATAGCACCATTGGGTGTCTGACTGAACAGCCAGTTTTTTCTGCCAATCACAAACGGTTTGATGCGCCGTTCGGCGGCATTATTATCAATCTCCGGATGACCATCTTCAATGTAGCAGGTTAACTGAGTCTATTGATTTAAAGCATAATGAATGGCCTTGCCCGGAAGTTGTTTGGGCGGTACCTGCTCAGCGGATTTATCCAGCCATTGCTTAAACTGATTTAATATGGGCTGACTTTTCTTTTGACGAACCAGATAACGCTGCTCTGCACTCATAGTTTTGCACTGCTTTTCAATGGCATACAGTTTGGCAATGGTGTTAAGTGCCATATGAGCCTTGCCGGGTTTCACGTTTTTACCCTTAAGGGCTTTAATCACCTCATCAAACTTACGCCGGGCATGAGCCCGGCAACCGACAGAGACAATGCCACTTTGCGGGGTACACACCTGGGCATAACCACTATAGCCATCGGTTTGAAGATATTGACCTTTAAAATCCTGCAGGTAGTTTTTGGCAAACAGCCCACTGCGCCCGGGCTGATAATCATAAATAATAACAGGTGGAGATACACCGCTACTGCCACTTTGGTACAACCACATACAGGACTGACTTTGTGCCTTTCTTCCCGGTTCATTGAGCACCTGAACCGGAGTTTCATCGGCCTGGATAATGGATTGCTGTAACTGATAATGAATAAGTCGTTGCAACAGAGGTTGACTTAGTTGGGCTGTTTTTATCATCCGGTTAGCCATGCTGGTGCGGTTAATATCAATGTTCAGACGTTTAAATATGGCTTCCTGTCGATACAGGGGTAAGGCATCGGTATATCTGGCAACGGCAATATGGGCCAGTAAGCCAGGTGATGCAATACTCTTTTCAATGGGCTGAGCCGGTTCAGGCGCTGTTTTAATGCCATTGTCACACTGACGGCAGGCGTATTTGACCCGAATGTGTTCTATAACTTTAATCTGCGCCGGAATGATATCCGGTTGTTCAGAGGTGTCTTCTCCGATTTCATGCAAAGCATGACCACAGCCGCAAACCTGCTCGCTTTTGGGTAATTCGTAACGAATTTGCTCTCCGGGCAGGTCTTTGGGTAAGGGTTTGCGACCGGGCTTTTTCCGGGTATAGGTAATGGTGATTTGAGCAGAGTCTGCTTCTGTATCATCCTGATGGGCGCATTCTTCTTCTACTATAATGCTTTCGGCTTCATTAAACAGCTCGGCCTGTGTATCGGGCTTTTCAGAAGAACGACCAAAGCGTTTATGTTGTAACAGGTTAAACTGCTCTTCATAAAACCGGACTTTGGTTTCTAAATCCACTATCCTGAATTGCAGTTGAGCAATGGTTTTGTCGGTTGATGCGGCAGTGGATTTCATGGGCTGCATTGTACTACAGCAAGTATAATGTTTCACCGTTAAATCAATGCATCACCTTGTTTTTGTTTGGTTTTTTCTGCGCTTATTCAATGCTTCAGCCGTAGTTTTGTCAGCCAATATGCGTATAGTTTAGTCGGGGGTGAGCCTGAACTTTTTCAATGTTTAAGCCATCCGGAAGCCAGTTTAATTCCCGCTGAGTTAAACTGACAGAGGTCTGTCCTCTTAACTCAGGCCATTTAAAGCGCCCCTTTTCCAGACGCTTATAATACAGCCAGAAACCATTATTATCCCGGTGCAGAATTTTAAGTTTATCCCGGCTACAATTACAAAAGACAAACAGGCTGGCGCTGAAAACATCCTGCTGCAGAACTTCAGAAACCAGCAGGCTTAATCCGTTTATGCTCTTTCTCATATCGGTGGCACCACAGGCCAGGTAAACCTGAGTGTTTTGATTAACACGCAATATTAAGCTATTTCAGTAAAGACAGTACTTGCATAAAGGTTGGCTGCTCAAAGCCTGGCTGGATTTCCAGACTTAAACCATTGGGCAGGTTTAAAATCAGACCTGAAACGGTCTTATCCTGAACAACCTGCACCGGTATTAAGCTCTCACTATCATCTGACTGCCTCAGAAATTTGGCTTTGTAGTAACTGAACATATGGGTTTTAAGGTTGTGCTGCTGACAGTATTGCTTCTGAGTCAGGCCGCTGGACTGCCAGGCCTGTAGGTGGGTGCGCATTTCTTCATCTCGTTCGTGGGGCATAGGGTTACCTTTTATGATTATGAAATTATAAAAAGTAATAGTTTGAAGGATTTTAAGGGGTGGGGGTAGGTGGGATTATTTGGCGCTTACGTAGATACTACCGTACAGGAAAAGAACATCGCTTTTCCAACTGATTCAAAGCTCCTGAACAAAGCCAGAGAAAACCTGGTTAAACTGTCCAAAGAGCACGGTATTAAACTGCGCCAGAACTATAATCGGGTTGGGCCGCAATATGTACTAATGGCCAGTCGTTATGCACATGCAAAACAGTTTAAACGCATGAAGAAAATGAACAATAAACTGAAATCCCGTTTAGGTCGTGTTAAACGGGATATTGAACGACAACTGCCCAATTATTCTGTCGATATTCAGTCATTGTTTGAAGTAGCTCTAAAACAGGCTCAGAAACTGATTGAGCAGGAGCAGCACAGTAAAAACAAGCTTTACAGTTTACATGCTCCTGAAGTTGAGTGTATCAGTAAAGGCAAGGCTCATAAGCCTTATGAATTTGCTGTTAAAGCCAGTATCGCGGTAACCAACAAGGAAGGCTTTGTTATTGGTGCTCAAAGCTGTCCGGGCAATCCTTATGATGGACACACTCTACTGCCACAACTGGAACAGATAAAACAGTTTACAGCCGGAACAGTGCTTTGTTGACCGGGGTTATCGTGGACATGAAGTAAAAGACACTAAAGTTTTTATCTCAGGTCAGAAGCGAGGCGTTACCCGAAGTATTAAAAAGGCATTAAAACGGCGCAGTGCGATTGAGCCTGAAATCGGTCATATGAAAAACGATGGCCGTTTAGACCGCTGCTACCTCAAAGGTGCAGTCGGTGATGCCATTAATATGGTTATGGTGGCCGCTGGACATAACTTAAGAAAGAACCTCAATAAGCTCCGGCTTTTGTGGCTCAAAATTATTTCCGGTTTGATGGAGTCTTTTATCAAACCGGGGCAATCAGCTGCTTTAAACCTGGCTTGATGTCAGGCTTAAAACGGTATTATTCAGGTTGAACTATCTAGGGAGTGTTCAAACAGGCGGTAGGACTTGCCGGCTTTTTCCAGCAGAGCCTTGATTTCAGGGGTATTACCCTGATAATTATTCAGGTATTCAAGCCCCTCAGTAAACTGTTTACGGGCTTTGGCCAGTTTATCCAGATAGAAAGGCTCTGTAAAGCCCCGGTTACGCAGCAGATAAAACAGTTCAATACGCTGACTAAGCATCCGCTGACGTCCGGAAACATTGACCACTTTACCCAGCTCCTTACCGGAGAGATTTTCCAGATCCAGTACGATCTGGTGTGATAAGGACAGTAGTTTTTCATTCATTTTAACCAGTTCAGGTACTTTAGCCCGGGTTGGTTCACCCAGAATCATACTTTTATACAGAGGCCACATAGCATTGATTTTCTGCAGTGAGTCCTTAACGCCGGGCACCTGTTCAAAGTCTTTTAGAAAATCCAGACCCTGCTCATAGCGTGTTACGGCATCCTGTAATTTCTTGTCCGGTTCTATATAAAACTGATCCTTTCCCAGTTGAGCGTAGGACTTTAACATCCGCTGAGTGAGCATACGCTGTAAACCGGCACGGTTAATGGCGTTATTAAGCTTTAGTTCACTGATTTGCTGCATTGCCATAGTATCTGGCGAATACACGATGCCCAGCAGCATAAAACTAAACAGTAAAATACTTAAAAACTGGCTGGTAATATAAGCTCGGAATCGATCTGTTTTCATTTTTATAACCATAAATTAAGAACGGCTCTTCCACGCTTTGATGAGTGAAAAAAGATGTCAATACTCACAAAACCTGTTGAAATAATTACATTAAACAAACACCATGAAACGGTACATATCCTTTGCAAAAGAGATAGACGCAGGAAAGCCATAGATCCCTTAACCGGACAAAAAGGCTCGATCAATCGTTATGTAAAAAGGCAGATTCGGGATATCCCATTTATGGGTCATCTCTGTTATGTGGAGATAGAATTAGCTCAGGTTTTTCTCAGTAAAAATGAGCGCCTGATTGAACAATGCGATTTTGTTGATAAAGGTTGCCGTTTTATACAAAGGTTCTGCCATATGAACAGCGGACTTTGTCGTCATATGAGCATACAGGCCGTATCCAGACACCTGAATATTCGCTGGGACACCATTAACAATATTGATAAGGCTTATCTGGAAAAGACATTACCGGCATTGGAGCCGGAACACTTAAAGGATTTAAAATATATTGGTGTTGATGAAGTAGCCAGGGCAAAAGGCCATAATTATATGACCGTGATTTATGACATGGTGAAAGGTCATTTGATTGGTGTAGAAACAGGACGTACTGCGGATGTTTTTAGTGCATTTTTAAAGATAATACCGAAGGAAATCACTGAAAAAATAGAGGCTGTAGCTATGGATATGAGTCCATCCTATCAAAAGTCTGTAAGAGAAATGCTGCCTAATGCGGATATGGTTTTTGATCGATTTCATGTTATAAAAAACTTTTCAAATGTGATCAAGAATCAGCGCAGGATTGAATTTAGAAAAGCCAATGCGGCAGGAAAAAATTTACTCAAAGGCAGTCATTACCTGTTGTTAAAAAACAAACAGAAGCTGACAGAGAAGCAATCAGGGCAATTAGAAAACATACTGAATGAAAACCAGAATTTGAACATACTCTATTTGATGAAAGAGCAATTACAAGCCTTATGGGACAATACAGAAGTTAATGCCATGAAGAGTGAACTCGAACTATGGTGCAGCATTGCTGAACAAACCAAAATGACTTATTTAAAAACATTTGCAAAGTCACTGAAAAAAAACAAAGATGGCATTTGCAATTATGCAAAACATCAACTGACATCAGCCAGAATTGAAGCTGGCAATGTCAGTATTGGCTTAATAAGAAAAAGGGCCAGGGGTATTCGGGATACTGATTATTTCAAACTGAAGATCAGGCAAACCTCTATCCCTGATGAGCAGAGTATGTTCTATTTTGGACAAAATCTCACTCATTAAAGGAGGGTGTAAAAATAACTGTGTAAACGCTCATTGCGGTGGTTTAAGTCAGCAGAGGTTAAATGAACAAACCTGAAATACCACCTCCATAGTGAACAGCCTACCTTCCAAAGTCAGGCTATCAAGGAGCTTCCTTTCAGGACTTCTCCTTGACACCCTGCCTTTTCCAGGTATTTGCTCACCATGGGGACGGAATTTCTCTTCGACTGAAGTCGACATCATCAACCCCTGCCGGTCTGAACCATCTTTTGTTACCCTATATCAAGGAATACTGCGATGAGTAAGACAATGAATATCTGGACTGCATTGTGGTTAAAATCCGCCAGGATAAACGGGTTATCAATAAAGCTGTTTATCTGGCTCCGGGGATTAACCTGGAGGGTAAAAAAGAACTGCTGGGTATGTGGCTCTCAGAAAATGAAGGGGCTAAGTTCTGGCTCTCTGTATTGACTGAATTACAGAACAGAGGCTTACAGCATATCTTAATCGCCTGTGTGGATGGCTTAAGCGGTTTTCCTGAAGCAATTAATACTGCCTACCCTCAGGCCAGAGTTCAGTTGTGTATTGTGCATATGGTCAGAAATTCACTGAAGTTTGTGCCCTGGAAGGACTATAAAGCAGTTACAGCGGATTTAAAGCAAATCTACCAGTCTGCAACTGAGCAGGAAGCAGCACTGGAATTAGAGCGGTTTGCTCAAAAGTGGGATGATAAATACCCGCAAATCAGCCGGTCATGGAAGGCGCACTGGCCCAACCTTATCACGCTGTTTGATTATCCTGAGGATATCCGGCGGGTTATTTATACCACCAATGCCATTGAGTCAGTGAACAGTGTTATTCGCAAGGCTATTAAGAACCGGCGACTGTTTCCTAACGATGATTCTGCTATGAAGGTGATTTATCTGGCTATCCAGTCGGCTTCCAAAAAATGGACAATGCCCATCAGAAATTGGAAAGCAGCTATGAATCGATTTATAATCGAGTTTGAGGAGCAGTTGGCTCCTTATATTTAAATAAGAGCGGATACACAGTTTAATTTACACTGTCCATTAAAGCATGGAACAACCTTAAGAACTTCTTACAATAGGATGGATAATTGCAGCAAACTTAACATTTAACTAGGCATTATCCTCTGATTTAAATCAAACCATATATAAATCTTGTCTTTTCTTGCCACTTTAATTTTAGCAGTTTAATTTAAGTGCTGTTGATTTTATTTATATCGGACCGATTTTTCAGGTTCACCCAGTTTAATATAGCTCTGTTTTATAACTTTGTAATTATTTGACTTTAATTTCTGGTTATTTTTTGCCAGATTATTGGATTTTAATGCCTGTTGAACCGCCTGCTGATAATCCTCACGATAAAATTGTAACACCGCCATATTGTGCCAGAGCCAGGCATTATCCGGCTCAATTCTTAACGCCCTTTTTAGCAGACTTTCCGCTTCATCGTAATTACCTTGATCAATAGCCGCTTTGGACGGCTTAAGGAGATCAAGCACCGCACTACGACTGGCTGGCGGCTTAGCCGAGGTTCGGGGAGATACTGTGCCCTGACTGACCGCCGCTGTAGTAATCACTTTTGGCTGGTACACCTCTTCAGAGCCAGCTGCTTCCTGGGGACGGCTTTGTTCAATAACCGGAGGAGCACTGCCGATAGTCCTGTCTCGGGAATAACCAACTGAGCTGCAGCCATTGATAATGCTGATAATGAACAGTACTAAAAGATAGATTTTAAACATTGACGGCCTCAGTGGTTGTAACAAACAGGGAGTTACAACTATTTTACACTATTGAAACAAACGTTGTAGCCAGTTGTTTGAAAAACGGCCGGTTTCACATGCCTCTACCCTGGCAGGTTCCGTCCCCTTGATAAAAGGCAGGTATTCAGCATTTTTACAGCGTCCGGAAAGCCGTACCTGCTGCAGGGAGTCCACCCAGAACCATTTAATATTCTGCGGCTGATTCTGTTCCAGCACACCAACGTCCAGTTTCTGCATCATCCTGCCCCAGACTTTTAGAGCACCGGAGGATCCGGTCAGACCAGCCGGAGTATTATCATCCCGCCCCAGCCAGACCACGGCCAGCAGATTACTGCCAAATCCGGCAAACCAGCTGTCTCTGAGCTCATTGGTGGTACCGGTTTTTCCAGCCAGCTGATAACGGGACGGCAGGTAATGACTTAAGCCTTTCGCGGTACCCATACTGACGACTTCCTGAAGATTGGCATTAATAAGATAAGTCAGGTCTTCACTGATCCGCTGTTCCACGCGCAAGGGGTATTGCTGCAGAGCATTATTCTGCTCGTCCTGTACCGATAAAATTGTATGCAGGGGCGAATAAAAGCCCTGGTCTGCCAGGGTCTGGTACATCTGGGTAACCTGTAACGGCGTTAAAGTCAGAGAACCCAGCAGCACCGCTGGATAGGGCAATGCATCAGTCTGCGCACCCAGTGCCCGAACAGTATTAAGTACTTTGTCCACACCAACATCCATACCCAGCCGGGCTGTGGATAAATTATAGGACTTGGCCAGAGCCACATGCAAAGGCACTATACCGTGCTCTTTATGATCAAAGTTTTTAGGCTTCCATAATTTGCCCTTTACACTTTTGGCCGTAAATGACTGGTCTTTTAACAGAGAGGCCAGGGTATAACCCTGCTGCAGTGCGGTCAGATAAATAACCGGTTTGACCAGTGAACCAATAGGACGTTGAGCATGCATAGCCCGGTTAAAATCACCTTCCTGACTCTTTTTACCACCGACTATGGCCAGTATCTCTGCAGAATTGCGGTGACTGACAATAATAGCGCCCTGCAGTTGTTTAGCACGTTTTTTCCCCATGCTTTTTAACTGGCTGCTCAGAGCCTGTTCCGCAGCCCATTGTACCTGCGGATTAAGCGTGGTAAATATTTTTAGGCCTTTATCAGTTAAGTCATCCTGGTTATAGCTTTCCTGCAACTGTGATTTCACACTGTCCAGAAATGCCGGGAAAGGTGATGAGCTTAAAGAAATACCCTGACTGTTTCCCAGGCTTGAGGCAATGGCTTTTTTATACTGCTTCTCAGTAATAAGCTGTTGCTCCAGCATCACTTTAAGCACGGTATTTCGACGCTTTTTCGCCCGTTGCGGATGCTTGACCGGGTTGTACCAGGACGGTCCCTTGACCAGCCCCACCAGCAGGGATATCTGCGACAGACTGAGCTGACTGATGGGCCGTCTGAAATAATATTCACTGGCCAGAGCAAAACCATGAATGGCCCGACGACCATCCTGACCTAGGTAAACTTCATTGATATAAGCAGTAAGAATTTCATCCTTGCTGTAATGGTATTCCAGCAGCAGAGACATAATGGCTTCATTGAGCTTGCGGATCAGGGTGCGCTCTCTGGTTAAAAAGAAATTTTTAACCAGCTGCTGAGTCAGCGTACTGCCGCCCTGCACCGTTGCACCGGCTTTAATATTAGCCCACACAGCACGAATAATGCCTTTGGGATCAATACCGTAATGCTGGTAAAAGTTTCGGTCTTCTACCGCAATCAGGGCTTTTTTTAATTTCTGCGGAATTTCATCCTGCGCCAGCAATACCCGGTCTTCATGTAAACGTGGGTGGATACCGCCAATCACTGCCGGATCCAGCCGAGCCAGAGACACAGAGCGTTTACGACTTTTGTCATAAATCCGGCTGACAACATTATGTTTAAACTGAATACGCAGCTTATGAGACGCTTCATCTCCATCGGGAAAGCGGAACTGACGGCTGACCAGATCTACCTGATTGCCTTTACGGGAGAAGCTGCCCTGTGTAGAGGGGGATTTGTCCTTGCGATAACCGGCCAGACGGAGCTCTTTTTCCAGCTGGCCGGCACTGAGCTTAACACCCGGGTAAATTTCCAAAGCCCGGGCATACACCTTGGCAGGAATGGACCAGCGGCGGCCTTCAAATTTATCTTTAATAATGCTGTTAAGATAAAGTGTATAAAGCGTCAGGCCGATGGTGCCAAAAATCAGCAGGTACAGGAACGTTTTTTTAATAAAACGTCCAGAACCTGATGACTTTTTTCTTTTACTGGAAGATTTCTTTTTTCTGGATTTAGCCATAATTTAAATCACCCGGAGATCCTGATCACTGGCCTATTTCCTGCGCCAGCGGGTACCTTTGGGGGTATCTTCCAGCAGGATATCCGTAGCCACCAGAACATCACGGATACGATCCGATTCGACCCAGTTTTTATCGGCCTTGGCCTGAGCCCGTTGAGCAATCAGATCATTAATTTCATCATCCGATAAACCGCCCTCACCGGCTCCGCTTTGTAAAAACGCCTGCGGATCATTTTCCAGCAGACCCATGATATAGGCAAGGTGTTTGATCTGGGCTGCCAGTTCCTGAACCTGAGCCTTATCTGATTTTTTCAGGCGGTTTAATTCATGGCTCATATCAAACAGCACAGAAATGGCTTTGGGGGTATTAAAGTCATCGTCCATAGCCTGAAAAAAACGTTTGGCATAATCACTGTTTTCATCCAGTGGGGCATCAGCCGGTTTAATATCCAGTAATGACTGATACAGTGTGCTTAAAGAGGCTTTCGCACGATCCAGATTTTCATCGGAATAATTCAGCGGACTGCGGTAATGGCTGTTAAGAATAAAATAACGGATCACCTCCGGTGCATAATTCTGCAGAACATCACGGATAATAAAGAAATTGCCCAGGGATTTGGACATTTTTTCATCATCCACCCGCACAAAACCATTATGGATCCAGTAGTTAACAAACTTATGGCCGGAGCAGCCTTCTGACTGGGCAATTTCATTTTCATGATGAGGAAATTTCAGATCCAGACCACCGCCGTGAATATCGAAATGCTCACCCAGACAATGCTTGGACATGGCGGAACATTCAATATGCCAGCCGGGACGACCTTGGCCCCAGGGAGATTCCCAGAAGGGTTCACCGGGCTTGGCCATTTTCCATAATACAAAATCCGCCGGATCCCGCTTGGCCTGTTCCACTTCTACCCGGCTGCCGGACTGCAGATCTTCCAGGTTCTTTTTGGACAGTTTGCCATAGTCCTTAAACTTACTGACCTGATAATAAACATCTCCGTTGTCGCCCTGATAAGCAATACCTTTATCTATCAGGGTCTGGATCATATTGATAATATTATCCATGTGCTCGGTAGCACGGGGCTCAATATCCGGATGCATTACACCCAGGGCATCAGCATCTTCATGCATGGCATCAATAAAGCGTTGGGTCAGAGTGTTGATGTCTTCGCCGTTTTCAATGGCCCGGGCAATGATCTTGTCATCAATATCGGTAATATTGCGCACATAGGTGACATTTTCATCCCCGTACAGTTTACGTAGGTAGCGGTTAATCACATCAAACACCACCAGCACCCGGGCATGTCCAATATGACAATAGTCGTACACGGTCATGCCGCAGACATACATTTTGACCTTGCCCGGTTCGATAGGAATAAATTGTTCTTTTTTTCCGCTCAGGGAATTATATATCTGTAACATATCAGCTCTTGCCACCTATTTTAGCCCAGGAATCTCTTAAACCTACAGTGCGGTTAAAAACCAGTTTGTCCTTTGTGGAGTCAGGATCAGTGGTAAAATAACCTTCCCGTTCAAACTGGTAGTGGTTTCCCGGCTGGGTATCAGCCAGGGACAATTCAGCACGGGCATCGGCCTTAACAATCAGTGAATCCGGGTTTAGAAAGTCCAGAAAATGGCTGTCTTCATCTTCATGTTCCCTGGCCGCTCCGTCAGGATTTTCCACACTGAACAGACGGCCGTATAAACGCACTTCTGCCGGCATGGAGTATTGCTCCGATACCCAGTGGATAACGCCCTTGACCTTACGCCCTTCCGGCTTTTTACCCAGGGTATCCGGATCATGGGTACAGCGCAGTTCAATAATATTACCTTCATCATCCTTAATAACCGAATGGCATTTTATAACATAGGAGTTTCTTAAGCGCACTTCTTTGTCAATCGTGAGCCGCTTGTACTTGGGCGGTGGGACTTCTTCAAAGTCACTGCGGTCAATATAAATCACCTGGGTCATTTTCAGCGCTCTGCGCCCCATGCTTTCATCCTTGGGATGACGGGGAGCCGACAGATCTTCGACCTGATCCTCAGCAAAACTTTCAATAACCACTTTCAGGGGATCAATAACACACATGGCCCGTGGGGCGGTATGTTCCAGATCCTCACGAATACAGAATTCCAGGGTGCTCATATCCACTACCCCGTCCACCTTGGTGACACCAATACGATCACTGAAATCACGCAGAGAGGCCGGTGTATAGCCGCGGCGTCTTAAGCCCGATATAGTAGGCAGTCGCGGATCATCCCAGCCGTGCACATGCTTTTCATCCACCAGCTGTTTGAGTTTACGTTTACTGGTAATGGTGTAGTTAAGATTAAGCCGGGCAAATTCAATCTGCTGCGGATGACAGGGGATCTGCAGCTGATCCAGCACCCAGTCATACAGCGGCCGGTGATCTTCAAACTCCAGGGTACATAGGGAATGAGTAATGCCCTCAATGGCATCCGACAGACAGTGAGTGTAGTCATACATGGGATAAATACACCATTCGTTACCGGTCTGGTGATGTTCTACCTTGCGGATACGGTAAATAACCGGATCACGCATATTGATATTGGGTGAAGCCATATCAATTTTAGCCCGCAGAACCTTCTCCCCTTCCTCAAATTCACCCTGTTTCATACGCTCAAACAAAGCCAGGTTTTCCTCAACACTTTGATCCCTGTAAGGACTGTTTTTACCCGGCTCGGTCAGAGAACCACGATACTGACGGGCTTCTTCCGGTGACAGGGAGCAGACATAGGCCTTACCCATTTTGATTAGTTCAACGGCATATTCATATAACTGCTGGAAATAATTTGAAGCATATTTCGGCTCTCCGGCCCATTCAAACCCCAGCCAGCACACATCTTCCATTATGGAATCAACATATTCCACATCTTCTTTTTCCGGATTGGTGTCATCAAAACGCAAATTACAGACACCATTGTAATCACGGGCCAGACCAAAATTCAGGCAGATGGACTTGGCATGACCGATATGCAGGTAGCCGTTGGGTTCTGGAGGAAAACGAGTGATAACCTTGCCGTTGTTTTTGTTATTCTTAATATCCTCATCAATAATATGCCGAATAAAATTGGAAACAATTCTGGACTCGTTATCGGATGAAGCTGGCGCAGGCGTATTACTCATTTTTGTGTAAATTCCATAATGATGTGAAAAAAATCTTTGCAAGCGGTGATTTTAATGAATTGGCGAACAAAAATAAATCAAATACTCTTTAATAAGAACATTAAAACCGTTATATTAATCAAAAATTTACATATTCCCTTTACATAACACAATGTATTCGTACATTAAACCCGTACATTTAAACAGGTATAAAAAAATATGGCCATGATAAAACAATTACTTCTGAGCATAATTCTGCTCTCCCTGTCGGTTACCACCTTTGCCGAAGATACCATTAAGGTTAAAATGACCACCACCATGGGCGATATCGTGCTGGAACTGTATCCGGATAAAGCCCCGGAAACCGTTAAAAACTTTGTTAACTATGTTGAAAACCATTTTTACCGCAAAACCATTTTTCACCGCATCATTGACGGTTTTATGATTCAGGGCGGTGGTTTTACTAATGCCCGTGATCGAAAGAAAACCCTCAGCCCTATTAAAAACGAAGCGGACAACGGCCTGAAAAATGATCGCGGTACCATTGCCATGGCCCGAACCAGAGACCCGCATTCTGCCACCGCACAGTTCTTTATCAACCTGAAAAACAATGACTTTCTTAATCATACCCGTAAAACCATGAATGGCTGGGGTTATACTGTATTTGGTAAAGTTATTAAGGGTATGGATGTTGTGGATAAGATTGCCAAAGTTAAAACCACCCAGGTAGCTGGACAGCAGAATATTCCGGTTGATCCGATTTATATTGAAGATATAAAAGTTATTAAGTAATACCTTCTGACAGGGCCGGATCATACTTTGGTTAAAATATATTCAAAATGAAATTTATACCTTCTGAGTATCCATTGACCGTGCTTCTTGATGAAGTTTCGGCAGCAGGGATGCTGCCGAAAAGCCTCCATGGATGGATTCACGGCGTCTTCAGCAAGGAGTACGGTCAGTGGATGCGGTATTTGCGTCTAAATGAGAATCATTAAAAGTATGCTCCCGCCCTGTACCTTCTAACACTCAGGACGAGGTTGAAATTAACAATCATTACCCCAATAAAACGAACTAAGTCATTCAATAACTTACAATACTAATACAAAAAACGGAAAACTTATGATTAAAATGCAAACCAACCATGGCACCATTACTATTGAACTGGACCATGAAAAAGCACCTGAAACTTGTAAAAACTTTGAGCAGTATGCCAAAGACGGTTTTTATAACGGCACTATTTTCCACCGTGTAATTGACGGTTTTATGATCCAGGGCGGCGGTATGGAACCGGGCATGGATGAAAAAGAAACCCGCGGTAATATTCAGAACGAAGCCAATAACGGCTTAAGCAATGAGCGCGGCACCATTGCCATGGCCAGAACACCGGATCCTCATTCTGCTTCTTCCCAGTTCTTTATTAATGTAAAAAACAACAACTTCCTGAATTTTCGCAGTGAAACACCGGACGGCTGGGGTTATTGTGTATTCGGCAAGGTTGTAAACGGCATGGATGTCGTTGATGCCATTAAATCCGTAGCCACAGGAAGCAAGGGCTTTCACTCTGACGTACCCGTTGAAGACGTTATCATTGAAAAAGTTACTGTCAAATAATCGTTTAATAATAATTAAGCTATTATCAGGGCTGCTGTTCCGTACAGCGGCCCCTGTTTTATGAAACTGCTTTTTATTTCCGATCTTCATCTCGACCCCGCACGTTCGGATATTCACACCTGCTTCAATCAATTTATAGCTTCCTGTCTGGAACAGGCAAACCAGATCAAGGCGCTTTATATTCTGGGCGATTTATTTGAAGTCTGGCTGGGAGATGATGCTTCCCTGCCCTTTTACCAGAATGTTATTGAAAACCTCAGACTCCTCAATGAACAGGGTATTGAGGTTTATATCATGCACGGCAACCGGGATTTTCTACTAGGCAGGCAGTTTGAACAGGCTGCAAAATGCCAGTTAATTCCCGATCCCTTTCCTCTGGACATTGAGACAGAACAGGGTAGGGAAACCATTCTGCTTTCTCATGGAGATAAGCTGTGTACCGATGATAGCGATTATATGGCATTTCGAAAAATGGTCCATAATCCGCAATGGCAACAGGATTTTCTGTCCCGCTCTATTGAAGAACGTATTGCCATAGCCCATTCCATGCGCGAGCAAAGCAAACAGAGAGGTCAGCAAAAACCCACACAAATCATGGATGTAAACCAGCAGGCCGTGGAAAAACTAATGCTTGATAACAATACTTTAACACTCATTCACGGTCATACCCACAGGCCAGATCTGCACCATTTCAATCTCAACAACCAAGCAGCCAGACGCATAGTACTGCCGGCCTGGAATCCTGATGCCAAAGCCTGGCAGATAGAACTAAAAAATTAAGCAAACGGTATTAAACCTTTGAGAAACAGGCTCTCTTTAGACAAAAAACTAGCTATGCTATAATAGAGAGCTTTATTAATTACTATTAATGATTAACTATTTCAGGTCAATCTTTAGAGGTTTCAATCATGTTAAACAAATTATTTCCTGCTATCTTATTATTCGGCTTCTTCAGTCAGAGCTATGCTTTTCAGTTCCCCCTGGAAATTATTGACTACATGGATGATGCAACCATTATTGTGTATGCCAAAAAAGATGATATTAACAATACATCTGTCTGGATCCCCGGCAAAGGCAATGTACCTTTAGGCATTAATGAGCTGGTAAGCAAGGTAAACAGCTGGTTAAAAACCCAGCCTGAAATGACTGCCCTGAAAATCAATGAAATTGAATTAAAGAAAGTAAAAAAACATGAAAAAGAAAACTACTGGTATTATCTGCTGCAGTTAAAAAATCACAATGATATCCAGTACCTAGCGGTATTAATGAATGGCCAGATCCTGCCAGCAATTAAAGAACCAAAATCCTATAAATAATGTATCCTTTTTTATCAATTATTTTATAACTCAGTAAAACAAGGGGTATTATTCAGGCTCTGAGTCCAGGGGTTACTGAATACCCCTAGTATTTTTCTGCTATACAGGAAGTAGCAATGAATTTAATGACTCTGTTTCCGTTTCTCAGATGGTTCAAGTTAATTAGTCCGACCTGAATAAAACATAGTACATTGATTTATAAGGAAATATTGGCGAATTATGGGTGTTAAATTTGCAGGTTTTTGGTAAAATAAGCCTTATTACCTTGCAAATTTCCAGACCAGAATGAAGCCAGAGAAACAGCTAAAAATACCTCAGGAAGACCTGTTCAGGATGCGCCTTGAAAACATGCTGGACATAAACCATGAGTTGATTAAGTTATCAAAACACATAGACCGGAAGTCACGGTAGATACTACCGTACAGGAAAAGAACATCGCTTTTCCAACCGATTCAAAGCTCCTGAACAAAGCCAGAGAAAACCTGGTTAAACTGTCCAAAGAGCACGGTATTAAACTGCGCCAGAACTATAATCGGGTTGGGCCGCAATATGTACTAATGGCCAGTCGTTATGCACATGCAAAACAATTTAAACGCATGAAGAAAATGAACAATAAACTGAAATCCCGTTTAGGTCGTGTTAAACGGGATATTGAACGACAACTGCCCAACTATTCTGTTGATATTCAGTCATTGTTTGAAGTGGCACTGGAACAGGCTCAGAAACTGATTGAGCAGGAGCAGCACAATAAGAACAAGCTTTACAGTTTACATACTCCTGAAGTCGAGTGTATCAGTAAAGGCAAAGCTCATAAGCCTTATGAATTTGGTGTTAAAGCCAGTATCGCGGTAACTAACAAGGAAGGCTTTGTTATTGGCGCTCAAAGTTGTCCGGGCAATCCTTATGATGGACATACCTTGCTGCCACAACTGGAACAAATAAAACAGTTTACAGCCGTACAGCCGGAACAATGCTTTGTTGACCGTGGTTATCGTGGACATGAAGTAAAAGACACTAAAGTTTTTATCTCAGGTCAGAAGCGAGGCGTTACCCGAAGTATTAAAAAGGCATTAAAACGGCGCAGTGCGATTGAGCCTGAAATTGGTCATATGAAAAATGATGGCCGTTTAGACCGCTGCTACCTCAAAGGTGCAGTCGGTGATGCTATTAATGTGGTTATGGTAGCCGCTGGACATAACTTAAGAAAGCTCCTCAATAAGCTCCGGCTTTTGTGGCTCAAAATTATTTCCGGTTTGATGGGATATTTTATCAAACCAGAACAATCAGCCGCTTTAAACCTGGCTTGAAGTCAGGCTTAAAACGGTATTATTCAGGTTGAACTAATTACCGAACAGCGGTGGCTAAAGCCCGCTTTCTGAATGGCCAGTCGGTATGCTTTGTCTGGTGTGAGTTTGAGGACTCTAAAGGGAAAAAAAGACCACGTCTATTACTGTCAACAGATATGCAGTTAAGTGGTCTGGATATTATTGTCGCTTATGAAAAGCGCTGGTCAATTGAGCCCTTGTTCAATCAGTTAAAAAATGACTGGGGCATGAAACAGACCTGGCAGAAAACCTGGAAGGTGTTACATCGATGGGTACACATTATTGCTCTGGGGTATATTATACCTCAATTGCGGGCTATTAAATGTCCGGACCCGGTATTGCGCTTAATTGATAATACGCCCTGGCGAAAGAATACACCCATTACTGCCGGAAGAATACGAATGGGACTGATAAGGTATTTTTCGCAGGTTAGAGTCAGGGACTGGTGGGATAGTAAGTCCCAAAAATTCCACCCGCCGGATACGGATATTTTAAGGCGATTTGAAGATTTGTTATAAAAACAATTTCAAAACAGCTGGTTACAAACAAATTGTTAAAGAACGTATGAGTGAAACAGGACTCTCAAGGGTGAGCTGTCGCTCTAAACTTTAGTCGCACTAATTACTATGTGATAATTATCACTGCCACTATCAATGGTTCAGCCTATAATCTTCCACAATTAATTTAATATTAAATAAGCAGGAGACAATAATAATGTATGAAATGCATATTACTTTAAACGGCAGTTTTAGTCAGGTTAAAGAAAAAGTTCTGGTTACTCTGGTGGAAGAACAACTGGGTGTCGTTAGTGAAGTTGATGTTCAGGCAACCATGAAGAAAAAACTGGATGTCAGCATTCCTGCTTATCAGATCCTTGGTGCCTGCAATCCCAAACTGGCACTACAGATTATTGAAGCGGATCCCAATGCTGGTAATTTATTACCCTGTAATTTTATTCTGCGTGAAGCAGAGGCTAATCATGTAGTTGTCAGCTTTATGGATCCTGTTACTGTATTAGGACTGGCAGATTCAGAAACAATTAATACCATTGCCCATGTTGCCAGAGAAAAGATACAGCGTGTTTTAGATAAGCTTGCCTGAAACTCCAAGCCAGATATCATTTAACGTTTTATTTACTGCTCTGTATTCTGGTAAAAATGATAGGTATTTCTACCCTGCTGTTTTGAACGATACATGGCGGCATCCGATTTTTTTATTAATTCTTCCGGATCTTCAGAATCGTCAGGCAACAGGCTAATGCCAATACTGGATGTTATAAATAATTCATGAGTATTGATATTAACGGATTGCTGTAAAGAGTGGTTGAGTTTTTCAGCCACTTTTTTTACATCTTCAATACTGCTTACTGATTCCATAATAATAAATTCATCGCCGCCAATTCTTACAACCGTATCCATGGCCCAAACACTGTCCAGCAGACGTTTAGCCACTGATTTCAGTACTTTATCACCAGCATTATGACCCAAGCTATCATTAATTTCCTTAAACTTATCCAGGTCAATATATAATAAGGCGGTGCATTTTTTTATCTGCTTGATTTTCTTAATAGACTGTTTCAGACGATCCAGCAGCAAAATACGGTTAGGCAAACCAGTCAGAGGCTCATGATGAGCAAGGCGTTGCAAAGACCGCTGGTTTTTCAGCATTTTCTGCCTGGACAGTTCACGTTGGGTAACATCAACCAGTACGCCCTGATAATAAGCAATATTACCATGTTCATTAAACACACAGGTAGAAGAATCATCCACCCATTTCACCATTCCGCTTTTTGTGATCAAACGGTAAGGTTTATGCAAAAACTGCATACTACCACATTGCTACAATCATTGTCGATTCTGGCAACAGATAATGATCAGCGTATGCGCAAGTCTTCGAGATCTGCTCGAAGCCTATGGTATGCAATGCTCTGTGGCAGAAAATGGTCAGCAGGTTCTGGAACTGATCAATCACAGTCATTATGATCTGATTTTACTGGATCTGAACCTGACCATGGTGAACAATTTGCAGTTATTGCGTAAAGTACATAGTCCACCCTGAATAAAACATATGGCATTGATTTATAAATAAATATTGCTTGATTATGGGTGTTAAATTTGCAGGTTTTTGGTAAAATAAGCCTTATTACCTTGCAAATTTCCAGACCAGAATGAAGCCAAAGAAACAGCCAAAAATACCTCAGGAAGACCTGTTCAGGATGCGTCTTGAAAACATGCTGGACATAAACCATGAGTTGATTAAGTTATCAAAACACATAGACCGGGAAAGTCCTGATAAAGAATGGGGTGCTCTGTTTGTATCCACTAAAGGTGCTCCTGCCATACGCACTCGATTGATTGCAGGATTGCATTACCTGAAACACCTTCATGATTTATCGGATGAACAGGTAGTAAAAGGCTGGACAGAAAATCCGTACTGGCAGTATTTCTGTGGTGAAGAATACTTTCAGCATAAGATGCCCATACACCCTGTGACCATGACCAAATGGCGTAACCGGCCGGGTAAATCAGGCAGTGAAAAATTACTGATTGAAACCATTAAAGCCGGACTAAAGAGTAAAACCATAAAGCCCGGCAGTTTAAAGAAAGTCACGGTAGATACTACCGTACAGGAAAAGAACATCGCTTTTCCAACCGATTCAAAGCTCCTGAACAAAGCCAGAGAAAACCTGGTTAAACAGTCCAAAGAGCACGGTATTAAACTGCGCCAGAACTATAATCGGGTTGGGCCGCAATATGTACTAATGACCAGTCGTTATGCTTATGCAAAACAGTTTAAACGCATGAAGAAAATGAACAATAAACTGAAATCCCGTTTAGGTCGTATTAAACGGGATATTGAACGACAACTGCCCAATTATTCTGTCGATATTCAGTCATTGTTTGAAGTAGCTCTAAAACAGGCTCAGAAACTGATTGAGCAGGAGCAGCACAGTAAGAACAAGCTTTACAGTTTACATGCTCCTGAAGTCGAGTGTATCAGTAAAGGCAAAGCTCATAAGCCTTATGAATTTGGAGTTAAAGCCAGTATCGCGGTAACTAACAAGGAAGGCTTTGTTATTGGCGCTCAAAGTTGTCCGGGCAATCCTTATGATGGACATACCTTGCTGCCACAACTGGAACAAATAAAACAGTTTACAGCCGTACAACCGGAACAGTGCTTTGTTGACCGGGGTTATCATGGACATGAAGTAAAAGACACTAAAGTTTTTATCTCAGGTCAGAAGCAAGGCGTTACCCGAAGTATTAAAAAGGCATTAAAACGGCGCAGTGCGATTGAGCCTGAAATCGGTCATATGAAAAACGATGGCCGTTTAGACCGCTGCTACCTCAAAGGTGCAGTCGGTGATGCCATTAATGTGGTTATGGTAGCCGCTGGTCATAACTTAAGAAAGATCCTCAATAAGCTCCGGCTTTTGTGGCTCAAAATTATTTCCGGTTTGATGGGGGCTTTTATCAAACCGGGGCAATCAGCTGCTTTAAACCTGGCTTGATGTCAGGCTTAAAACGGTATTATTCAGGTTGAACTATTTAATGATTTTAAAAAAACACGGTTTATTACACTGGTATGACCCCATGGATCATGTGACCTGTGGTTTTTTTATTTTCGGCTGGCCACACAGCTCAGCCGTCATGTGGGAAATTAGACACCTCGAACGTGAATATGCTGTGGATTCCTGGTTTGAAGATAACGGCAAACCGCCCCATATTATTCCCCTGAAACTCTGGCGTGACGGCTGGGAACCACAGGACAGAACCTGAACTATGAAGCAGAACCAGAAACTAACAAAGACAGATACACCGGTTATTGTCGGCCTGTCCGGCGGCGTGGATTCATCCGTTGCTGCCTTATTGCTCAAACAGCAGGGTTATGACGTATACGCTGTATTTATGAAAAACTGGAATGAGGATGACAATGAGGGCTATTGCCCGGCAGAAGAAGATTTTGCCGATGCCCAAAGTATTGCAGCCGAGCTGGATATTCCTTTTCACGGGGTAAATTTTGCACCGGAATACTGGGATAATGTGTTTGCGTATTTTCTGGCTGAATATAAAGCCGGACGCACACCCAACCCCGATATATTATGCAATAAAGAAATTAAATTTAAGGTTTTTCTGGACTATGCCCTGGCTCAGGGCGCAGAAAAAATAGCCACCGGCCATTATGCCAGGGTCAAAGAAGAACAAGGTCAGTTCTATTTACTGAAAGGTAAGGACAATAATAAGGATCAAAGCTATTTTCTCTATACTCTTGGCCAGTATCCACTGTCTAAAACCCTGTTTCCGGTCGGTGAACTGGAAAAGCCTCAGGTTCGCCATCTTGCAGAAACCCGTCAACTAGCCACCTGGGATAAAAAAGACTCTACCGGGATCTGTTTTATTGGTGAACGGGACTTTAACCAGTTTCTCAGCCGTTACCTGCCGGCTCAGCCCGGCGATATGGTCACACCTGAAGGTGAAGTCGTGGGTCGGCATAAAGGACTGATGTATCATACTCTGGGACAGCGTAAAGGTCTGGGTATTGGCGGTCGGCGTACTTCCGACAAAACGGACAATCAGAACAGCGCCCCCTGGTTTGCTGCACAGAAGGATTTACAGAATAACCACTTAATTGTAGTACAGGGAAAAGATCACCCCCTGCTATACAGTCAAAACCTGACGGCATCAGATTTACACTGGGTCAGCGGTCAACCACCACAAACCCCATTTCGCTGCAAAGCCAAGACCCGTTATCGTCAGACCGATCAGGATTGTGTTATTACCACCATTGAAACGTCCGCTCAGAACAGTCAATGTATGGTAGAATTCGACTCACCGCAATTTGCAGTAACCCCCGGCCAGTCAGTGGTTTTTTACGATGGCGAAATCTGCCTGGGCGGTGGGGTAATAAATTAACCAAAAATTACAAAGACTATTTACAGCACTTTTTACAATCAACTGACAGTCATTCATAACAGGTTTTAGCTTTGACAAACGAACAACTCAGCAATCTGGAACAACGCACTCTTGCTCTGGCCGGTATTTTTCAGAACTGCCACCAAGTACAGCAACTGGCCAATAGCGGTCAGATTGATCGTTTTTATCTTAATATCGCAGTTAAAGCCATTATAAATACCGAACCGGATAATGCTCTGGAAGTCTTTGACGGACTGCTAGGGATACGCGAAGGACTGCAGCTTATTGTTCAGCAGTTAAGCGGTGACAGCAAAAAGCGCAGTGCCGATCTAACCCGCTACAGTATTTCTGTTCTGTTCCTAGCCGGCAAACTGCTTAAAAATCCGGCCATGCTCAATGAGCTGAGCCAAGGCATTGAAAAAACCCGGGCACAGATAGAACATTTCGGCATTGACCATGCTAATATTTATGCCAGCTTGGGCGGTCTGTACACCGACACTATCAGCAAGTTAAGTCCCCGTATTATGGTCTCCGGTGAGCCAACAGTTCTTAATAATACCGACAATACCAATAAAATCCGTACACTCTTATTATCTGCCATTCGTTCTGCAGTACTCTGGCATCAGCTGGGTGGCAGCCGCTGGCAGCTGCTGTTTCAACGTAAAAAAATTGTTAATACCGCCAGAAATCTGGCATAAAAAAGCATTCATAAGTACAGCACTGAACTTTTAAAATTCAATTCTGTCTATAACAGCAAATTAGTCCCTGTCTTCTTCTCCCTGCTTCGCTCCTGCAGAAAGGTGAAGATAGAGACTAATATTACCCTTATACTTGTTTTTTACCTTTTTATACCAAAATTAACAGACATATCCTGTTCCCTTGAAATGGAAATATAAGGATATCAATTCAATATTTTAGAGATGAACAATAAAACACTATGAGTCTATTTCAGCAGATCACACAAGCTAAAGATTGCTTAAGAAAAAAAATTATTGGCCAGGATGCCCTGGTCAATAAACTGTTTATTGCCCTGCTTGCCGACGGACATTTACTGGTCGAAGGAGCACCGGGACTGGCCAAAACCAGAGCCATTAAAGAACTCGGCGATTTAATTGAGGCTGATTTCCATCGGGTACAGTTTACCCCGGATCTCTTGCCTGCGGATTTAACCGGTACGGAAATTTACCGCCCCCAGGACGGCAGCTTCCACTTTCAGCAGGGGCCTTTATTTCACAACCTGTTACTGGCCGATGAAATTAACCGCGCACCAGCTAAAGTTCAGTCCGCACTGCTGGAGGCTATGGCAGAAAAACAGATCACCATTGGTAGAAAGACCTATCCCCTGCCCAAACTGTTTATGGTGATGGCTACCCAGAACCCTATTGAACAGGAAGGCACTTATCCTCTGCCGGAAGCACAGCTGGATCGTTTTTTAATGCATATCCGCATTAACTATCCGGAACAAAATGCTGAAAAATCCATTCTGGCTCTGAACCGTCAGGAAGCTCAGCAGTATCTCGTTAACACCTCAGGCAGCAAAAATACTGATGAGGATAAATTTGTTATTTCCCAGCAAGTACTGTTTGCCGCCCGTCATGAAATATTAAATATTCATATGAGTCCAGAGGTGGAAGACTATCTGCTTAAAATTATTCTGGCAACCAGAAATCTGAAACCTTATGATGAGACACTTGCCAACTGGGTAAACTATGGCGTTAGCCCTAGAGCAACTATTGCACTGGACCGATGTGCCAGGGCACATGCCTGGTTATCCGGTAAGGACTATGTTGCACCGTCAGATATACAGGCCGTAGTAGCCGATATTTTCCGGCACCGGATTTTATTATCCTTTGAAGCCGAAGCAAACGGCATTGACCCGGATTATTTTATCAGTAAATTACTGGGCTATATTGCAGTTCCCTAAAGGCGGGTCAATATGAGTTTCTGGCAAACACTTTTTAATACACAGGATCATTCCGCCAGTACCGAGGGCATGACTCGTGCCTCCGGTATTGCTCAGGAAGGATCCGAAAACCGGGCAACCCATGTGGATCTGCAGGGTTTGATTCACCTGCGTTTTCATTCATCCCAGATTGCCCTGGGATCACAGCGCAAGGCCTTTTCTGCCCTGGCCGGTCAATACATGTCCCCTTTTAAGGGACGAGGTCTGAATTTTGATGAGATACGCCCTTATCAGCCCGGCGATGATATACGCAATATCGACTGGAATGTCACCGCCCGCACTGACCGAGTACACACAAAGGTTTTTAAGGAAGAGCGGGAACGTCCGGTCTTTATTGTAGTTGATCTCAGCCACAGTATGTATTTTGGTACCCGCCATTGTCTTAAATCAGTGACGGCAGCCAAGGCCGCAGCTCTATTTGCCTGGGCCGGAGCCGATAATCATAATCGTATTGGCGGTGTGGTATTTAATGATTCTGATCATCGGGAAATGCGTCCCATGGGTGGTCATCAGGGGGTATTACGTTATCTGAAAATGCTGACTGATTTTCATAATGCGCCCCTAGAAAATAAAGTATCAGAAACGGACAGTTTCAATAATGAAGCTCCCGGTGTAAGCAATAACCACAATATCAATTTTAACCGTGAATTTTTATTTGCCCGGTTACAGAAACTCATTCATCCCGGCAGTATTGTATTATTTGCCAGTGACTTTATGAATACTACGGAAACCGCTTTAAAACACATTCGACATATCGCCCGTCACAATGATTTATTAATGGCGCATATTTATGATCCCATTGAAGCCGAGCTGCCCCCGGCTGGCCGCTATGCCATCAGTGACGGTGAACATTACCAGCAAATTAATACCGGCGATCCATCCCTGCGCCAGGCCTTTCATCAATCCTTCAGCCATAAGGAGCAGGAAATAGAACAGTTCTGTATACACAACCAGAGTAATCTGATTAAACTGGCTACTTACGACAAAGTGCCGGAATGCTTTATTGCCGCCTTGGGCAGAGACACTACTACTCGCAGAATTGCCAGGAGTCGCCATTAATGCCTGTTACGCCCAATAATCCAGTTATGACACCAGCCGCACCGGGAAACGGTTTTGATCCGGCACAACTGGCCGATATTCATTTACCACAAGCTGTCAGTTTCTGGCCCATTGCACCGGGCTGGTGGTTCAGCCTCGGGGTACTGGTCATTCTGCTTATCGCCATCTGGTTATGGAAAAAACAGCATGACCGGGATCCGGCCGTGCTGAAAAGCCGTCGTTTAAAACGCCTGAAAACTGAAGCACAAAAAGAACTGGAAAGCCTTGAACAGCAATTCAGAGAACACAACAATGCCCATCAGAGCATAGAAGCCCTGTCGGTTTTTCTACGTCGTTTTGCCCTGTCCGTTTACCAGCGGGAACAGGTCGCTTCGCTGACTGATGAACAGTGGCTGAAACTGTTGAATCAGCTATCCGGGACAGAGGACTTTTCCAGCCGGTTTAAAGAATTATTGCTTGAAGCGCCCTATCAGGCACCGGACAAAGTCATTGATACCCAATTACTGGAACAGTTATTTGCTGCCATAAAATCTTTGCTGGACAGAACCTTACAACAAAAGCTGAGCTCACAGAAAGCTTACGGAGGCCAGCATGTATAGTTTTGACTGGCCCTGGATGTTCCTGCTTCTGCCCTTACCTCTGCTGGTTTACTGGTTCAGCAAACCCTTAGCCAGTACTCAGTCAAAAGCATTAAAGGTTCCGTTTTACGATAAAATAAATCAGCTTAGCCGCCAGACACAATCGGCCGGTAAAGCCCGTTTTTCCCCGACACTGATACTGGCTTTACTGGCCTGGATATTATTGATCACCGCCAGTGCCCAGCCCAAATGGTCCGGAGAAGCCATATCCATTCCTGTCAGCGGCCGTGATTTAATGCTGGCGGTGGATATTTCCGGCAGTATGGAACAGACCGATATGTTTTTTGCCCAGGATGCGGTGGACAGACTGACTGCAGTAAAAGCCGTTCTGCTGCCTTTTATTAAGCAGCGCAAAGGCGATCGGATCGGACTGATTCTATTTGGCGATCATGCTTATCTGCAGACCCCTTTAACTTTTGACCGTAAAACTATTGAACGTATGCTGCTCGAATCTTTTATCGGCATGGCCGGACAACGAGCCACGGCAATTGGTGATGCCATTGGTCTGGCCGTTAAACGTCTGAAGGATTTGCCCGCTTCTCAAAGCGAATCCAGGGTATTAATCCTGCTCACTGACGGTTCAAATAACGCCGGAATTGCGCCTTTAACCGCTGCAAAACTTGCCAAACAGATTGGTATTAAAATTTATACCATTGGCTTTGGTGCTGATGAAATGATCATGCGCTCCTTTTTTGGCCGGCAGCGGGTTAATCAATCCAGAGATCTGGATGAAAAAACCCTAAAGGAAATTGCCCGCATTACCGGCGGCCAGTATTTTCGTGCCAGAGACACCCGAGAACTACAGAAAATTTACCAGACCCTGGATCAACTAGAACCGGTTGAATCCGATAACCTGACTTATCGTCCGACTAAATCCCTGTTTCATCTGCCGCTGAGCCTGGCCTTTGTACTGGCCGTTATTGTATATTTACTGCGCCAGTTTTATCAGCCCTTTTATAGTCAGAAGGGAGGTCAATAATGTTAGCCGATTTTCATTTTTTACGATCTGAGTGGCTGCTGGCTGTCCCTGTAGTAGCTATTATACTGATCCTGTTTTATCATCGTTCCAGACAGAGTATCGGCTGGGAGAAAGTCTGTGATCCAGCCCTGCTGAACTTTCAGCTAACCCGTACCAGAGAAGCCGTTGGTTCTGCTTCACGCCTGTTGATATGGCTGGTACCTTTAATGTTTCTAATAACCATTATCGCCCTGGCCGGTCCCAGCTGGCAGAAAAAGGTTCAACCAATCTTCCAGAAAGATTCCGCTCTGGTTATTGTGCTTGATCTGTCCCTGTCCATGAATGCCAGGGATGTTAAACCCTCTCGTCTGGAAAGAGCCAAGCTTAAAATTATTGATATTTTAAAACAGAAAAAAGAAGGACAGACCGCCCTAGTGGCCTATGCCGGTGATGCCCATACGGTTAGTCCCTTAACCATTGATAACAAGACCATTATTTCCCTGCTGCCGGCTCTAGACTCTTCCATTATGCCTCTGTCCGGCTCACATGCTGCAGATGCGATAAAAACTACTAAAGAACTTTTAGTAAATGCCGGTTACAGCCGGGGGGATATTTTATTATTTACCGATGGTATTGATGCTTCTGAACAGCAGAAAATGAAACAACTGGTTAAACAACTTGAACAACAGGGCTATCATACCTCTGTTATCGGTATCGGCACTCAGGCCGGCTCCCCTATCCCCATTCCCGGTCAGGGAGGTTTTATCAAGGATCGCTCCGGCCAGGTTATTTTAAGTAAACTGGAAGAACAGCCTTTAAAGGCCATTGCTCAGGCTGGAGGTGGTTTTTATCATCGCCTGTCACTGGATGACAGTGACTTTAAGGAGATTCTGGAACAGAAGTTTATTAATAAGGATAAAGTTAAACAGCAGGATGAAGAACTGGAGCAATGGATTGATGCCGGGGCTTATGTCACACTGCTGGTTATACCATTGGCCTTATTTATGTTTCGTAAGGGTGTACTCAGTCTATTAGTGGGTTCCTTACTGCTTTCATCCTTGCTGTTGCCGGCCTTTTACAGTACTCCGCTTATGGCAGAACCTTTATCTGAAACTGCTGCTAAAACAGCTTCTGCTCAGCACCCCGGCAAGTCCGGTTTTAACTGGAATGATCTCTGGCTGACTCCGGATCAGCAGGCCGATAAAAGTTTTAAGGCACAGAACTATCAACAGGCGGCAGAAACCTTTAAAGATCCGCTCTGGAAGGCCTCTGCTTATTATCGTGCCAGTAAATATGAACAGGCCTTACAGCAATACAGCCAGTTTGACAGCGCTGATGCCTTATACAATAAGGGTAATTCCCTGGCCAATCTGCAGAAGTTCCCGGACGCCATTAAGGCTTATGAGCATGCCTTAAAACAAAACCCAGAACTAAAGGATGCTAAAAAGAATCTTGAGTACCTGAAAAAACTCCTGGAACAGCAAAAACAGCAGTCCAGACAGAACTCTCAGGACCAGCAGGATCAAAGCAATCAGTCTCAACAGAAAGATTCACAACAGAACCAGCAACAGGATCAGTCCGGTAATAAACAGAATTCTCAATCTGACAAAGAGTCCGGCGGTGACAGTCAACAGCAGGATCAGGAACAACAGAACGATACCGGGAAGAACCAGGATAAGTCTGAAAATTCCGAATCCGAGTCAAAATCTGACTCACAACAGGAGTCCCCTAAACAGGATAAAAATCAGGAACAGAAAGACCAGTCTTCTGAACAGCAACAGCAGGCGGATCAAAATGCTCAGCAGGAAAACAGGGATCAGCAATCCCAGCAGGCACAACAGCCTGACAGCGCTGAGGAGATTGAAAAAGCCAGAGAGCAGGCTGCACAGGCTCCAGCCGATGTTATGTCTCAGCTCAACCAAGAAGAACAGCAATCCATGAAACAGTGGTTACAGCGGATCCCGGACAACCCCGGTGAACTGCTGAGAATTAAATTCAGGAATAATACATTGATTAAACAAAGACAACAGCAAAGTCCGCAACAATACGAGGGTAACCCATGGTAAGAAATACGCTTAATACATTAATGGGTCTTAAATTGCAGTATATTATGCTCATTTTGCTGATGATCAGTTTCTCTGCCCCCTTATGGGCCGATGTCAGGGCAACAACTGACCGAACCGTAGTGGGTATTGATGAAACCATCACACTGAATATTCAGTCCAAAAACGGTTCCGGATCACCGGATCTGGATGTGCTGAAAAAAGATTTCCAGATTATGGGACAAAGTCAGAGCCAGAATTACAGTTTTATTAACGGCCATGCTTCCAGTACCAAGACCTGGACAATAACACTATTACCTAGATCAACCGGGGAACTGACTATACCTGCCATCAAGGTCGGCAATGAACAGACTAAACCGATACCCCTGGTCATTCAGAAACAGTCCACAACACCTGCACTGGACGGCAAGGAGTTTTTTTTAAAGCTGCACTTATCCACTGAAGACAGTATCTATGTACAGCAACAGATCCTGCTGACCGTGCAACTGTATCATCGTATCCGACTGGCCAATGCCACCTTAACTGATCTGGAACTGAACAATGCTGTTATCGAAAAACTGGGTAATGACAGTAACTATACTAAGGTGATCGGCAAAAACCGTTACAATGTGATAGAACGTCAATATGCTATTTATCCTCAGCAAAGCGGCACATTAACCATTCCATCACTAACATTTTCTGGTAATAAGGAAATCGGCCAGAGTTTTTCCCTGTTTTCACGTCCCGGACGTCAACTGATCAGCCGTACAGAACCGGTTACTATTAATGTTAAACCCATTCCATCCAGCTATACCGGTCAATACTGGCTGCCTGCCGAGTCGGTGGTACTGGAATCGGAAATTCTGGAAGACACCAGTAACATTAAAGCCGGAGAGGCCATTACCCGGCATATTATTATCCGTGCCACCAATCTTCTGGGGTCTCAGCTTCCGGCCATTAGCATGGCTTCAAACAGCGATTATAAAACCTATCCTGATAAGGAAAAACTCAATAACCAGCTGCTTAACGGTAAGGTTATCGGCAGCCGCAAAGACACCATTGCCATTATCCCCTTACATCCCGGCCAATTCACACTGCCTGAAATTAAAGTCAGCTGGTGGAATACCATAACCAATAAGCAGGAAACCGCTATTCTGCCGGCCAGAACACTTAACGCCCTGCCTAACCCTGATATGCAGACTCAGCCGGCTCCCAAACCACCTACACCTGCACCGGTAACCAAACCACAACCGGTTCAGCCAGTTGCCAATAGCACAAAAAGTGATAATTCAATGCCTGAACGCACTGAAAATACCATTGAAAAAATCATTACAGAAGAACCGCATTTTACTAAAAACCTTTGGTTCTGGGTCAGTACGTGCTTACTGGTGTTATGGCAGATAACACTGATATTATGGCTTTCTGCCCGAAAAAAACAGACTGCACCAGCCGTAGCAACAGCCCCCGTACAGAAAGATTCACACGAGCCTTATTTACAGCGTGTTTATGCCGCCTGCCAGAAAAACAATCCCACAGCCACTCAGGAGGCTCTGGTGCATTGGGCAAAAATTTACTTTAATCAGCCTTTGCTGGCCGGTTTATCGGACATTATTGAACAGACGGATGATCAGGCTTTAATCAGGGCCATTACCGGCCTTGAGGCATCTAAGTATTCCAGCCATAAACAGAACTGGGAGGGTAAGGAACTGGAAAAAGCTCTGCAGAATTTTATTGCACAACAGAATAAACGTAATAACGATGGTGACGGGCAGGTATTGGTAGAGCTAAATCCGTAAAGAACAGCAATAGCTGAATTACCCTTCCATACTTACGTCATGGAAGGGTAAATAGTATCACTTAAAGATCAGAAGGTGTCCCAAGGGTACGGGTAGATAACTCATTATCAATCATCAGCGTACCATAGCCATCCCAATCCACCAGTTTTAACTTGGCAATAATTTCCATGACTGTGGACTCTTCTTCCACCTGCTCATTGACGAACCACTGCAGAAGATTATAGCTGGCATGATCTTTTTTCTTTAGAGCCTTATTGCTTAGCTCATTCAGATTTCGGGTCATAAACTGCTCATGCTCCAGACTGGCCTGAAAAACATCCAGCAGAGTACCGAATTCTTTGGGCGGCTTATCAATGGCTTCAAGATTAATGGAACAGCCCTGTTCTATCAGATAATTGTAGATACGGGTAGCATGCTGGTGTTCTTCTTCATACTGCAGTTTAAACCAGTGGGCGGCCCCGTTAAAATCTTTTGAGCTGCAGTAGGCAGACATGGAAAGGTATAGATAAGCGGAATAGAATTCATGATTCAGCTGTTTAATGAGTTCTTTTCTGATTTTCTTACTTATCATAATTTTTCCTGTAAGTGTTTGAGAAATAAAACACAATCATAGACGGGTGACGGGCTAAATTCAATCAAAAACAAATAGTCAGCCTTTTTTAAAATAAGTCACACCTGCCAGACCTTTGAAATGATCATCAGATGTTATCAGTTCTGCTGTTTCATTTTGAGCACTGGCATAAATAATAGCATCTGCAAAAGACAGTTTATGCAGTGCTGATAAATCGGCTGCTAATAAGGTAATAGAAGTTGTTAAAGCAAGCACTTGCCCTTGCTCAGTCAATGCAATGGCTTCCAAGGCTAATTGTTTACCTTTAACCCGATAAGCCCATTTATAGAGTTCAAACTGTACGGATGTTGGAACTATAATGGCTTCAACATCAAGCATATAAGGCTCATATTTATCAGCGAGAACCCCATTTGTCAGCCACTCGATCCAGCTGCAGGTATCCACCAAGTGGGTCATATACTACGTTCCTGGCGATCTCTATAATCATCAGAATTATAAACTTCCAATATTAGAAAAAGAGCCTCTGGCATCTTTAATAGATTGAACTGGAACCATTTCTATTACATTACCAATCGTAATTAAAGAAAAACGTTATCCTGGTTTTAAATTCAGGGTTTCTCTAATTGCTTTAGGTATAGCTAACTGGAATTTACTGGATAATTTTGCTGAAATCATACCCACCTCTTTTTATATTATATTATCGATAGGTAATTAGTAAAATTATAATCGACTTCTAGCAAACAATCTATTTTTTTATGGGTGATGTATTGAAGTTGAAAGTTGCAGGAAGAAATATCTTCCTGCTTGTACAGGCTGTTACTGCAGAACCGGACGGGCATTAACTGGCTGAACAGGACGGTTATTAGGATGACGCATGACTTTCTTAAAAGCATCAATCTGTGCTTTGGATGCCGTAACGGTATCTTTCATCACAAACCAGCGAACCCCTTCACTGCAGGGCGGTGTGGTTAAGGAACCGTTAAAACGGTAGTAATCTCTGTTTTCAGGCAGGGTTTTATTAACATCAAGCTCTGCGCTTAAAGCCGTTTTATCACCTGCATGAGCAGGCAGTTGTTTCCAGGCGCTTTCCAGTACTGGATTGGAAGCACCTTCTTCAATCATAACCGCAACTACGGCCAGATTACCGTCTTTATCTGCATGAACCAGATGGGCTTCCATAGGATAGGAAATACCCTTGATCATATTCTCACTGGGCGCGTGGAAATGAAACTGCAGTAGATTAAACGTATCATTATCAATAGTGATACTGCTGCCCTTTTTATAATTGATCTGGACAGTATGACCATTATTCAGAATCTCATGTCCACCACTTTTGTAATTAAAGTCGATAGGCTGCAGTTCCGCTTCAATAAAACCCTGCAAATCAATGGGAGACTGGTTTTTACCCGCACAGGCACTGTATTCCGGGGTTAGTTGTGCCCAGTGAGTAGGGGCGCTTTCACCTTCATAGCCCCAGTGATGACCACCGGAAGCCAGAACCGAACCGCTTAACAGCATAGCTGCACCTAATATCAGTTTTTTCATGTTTTAACTTGTCCTTTAACTAAAATTAAAAATAAAATAGATAAATACCATAAGACTAAAACAAACATTATAAGTTTATTTTTCTTTATTGATCAATACATTATATTGCAACAGCACTATTTCATTATGAAACACCTGATTATAATGCCTGTAACTTTTATTAAACCAGCAACAGACAGCAACTATACCCAATACACCAGATATTAAATGGCTTGCCAGCGGAGAACCCTATTCTGAGCAGTTTCAGGATTATTATTTCTCGACTGACGGCGGGCTGGCGGAAACAGAGTATGTTTTTTTAAAACAAAACGGTTTTCCACAACGCTTTATCCAGTCTACTGACCATCAGGAAACAGCAGCAATAAAAATTGGTGAAACCGGTTTTGGAACCGGGCTTAATTTTCTGGTCACTCTGTATTACTGACTGCAAACACCTGAACCCAAAAAGCCGATAGATTATATTGCTGTGGAAAAATATCCTTTCAGTAAAGTTCAGTTAAGCAGAATATACACTCTGTTTTCAGAACAATGGCTGCAACTGGATGAGCCATGCAGAGCATTGCTTGATGTATGGCCTGACTTTTTAAGTCAGCAGTCTGTTTTTGAACATTCATTCTTTGAACAGCAATTTAAACTGACTCTGATAAGCGGGGATACACAGCAGGAGTTGTCTATCATGTTCCCAGAACATAAGCAGTCTTTTGATGCCTGGTATCTGGACGGTTTTGCTCCTGCCAGAAATCCCGATATGTGGCAGCAGGCTTTATTTACCAGCCTGTATCTACTCAGCAAACCCGGTACGACATTAAGCACGTTTACTTCGGCAGGTTTTGTGCGAAGAGGTCTGACAGATGCCGGATTTACTATTAACAAGGTTCCCGGCCTGGGAAAGAAAAGAGAGAACCTTTCAGGAAAATATCGCCCCTAAATTCAGACTCCTGGAATCTAATCTATTTTTTAACTTCGTATCATAGGTATGATCTTTAGGAGTTGAAATGAAGCCAATTTGATGATCAAATAGTTGTTATTCAGGCAATTATTTATCAACAAAAAGGGTTCAAATGAAAAGAACCACATTATCAAAAAAACTAAAAGTCGTATTGAGTGAAAAGAAACTTAATAAACCGGGCAAAAACATAGGTTTTTCCCAACGATTAAGACAGATACCCCCTTTTCAGCTAATAGTGAGTATGATTACGGCTATGGGTGATAAAGAGACAAGGCATTTTTCGGAAATTCATCGTTACTTTAACCAGTTAACGAATAAAAATGTCCGTTATAAGCCCTTTCATAATCAATTAGCAAAACCTGAATTTGCGCAATTGATGAGAGATGTTGCAGATAAAGTTTTTAATCACCGGGTAAATACAAAACTGAAATGTAATCATCCTGTTCTGGCCAGTTTTGATAAATTACTTATCCGGGATGGCAGTTCATTTGCTATCCATAAGGCACTGAAAAAGAATTATCCCGGGCGATTTACAGCAATTAGTCCAACAGCCGTGGAATTGCATGTCACCTACGACTTAAAAACCGGAGGCATAGAAAAAAGCACACTGACACCGGATAGTTTTTTCAGAACGAGCAGAGTTACCAGACGTTCATGAACTGGAAAATCAGTTATTATCAGGTGACCGTAGCTACTATTCAGGTCAACTGATTAATGAAACAGATGACCATGGAGGGTATTATATTTTACGTGCAATGAGACTTTCCAGGATAGCGGCTCACCGAGCCACCAGAGAAGATGGGCAAGTCGTTAGCAAAAGAACTAAACCATGAGTTGATTAAGTTATCAAAACACATAGACTGGGAAAGTCCTGATAAAGAATGGGGCGCTTTGTTTGTATCCACTAAAGGTGCTCCTGCCATTCGCACTCGATTGATTGCAGGATTGCATTACCTGAAACACCTGCATGATTTATCAGATGAACAGGTAGTAAAAGGCTGGACAGAAAATCCGTACTGGCAATATTTTTGTGGAGAAGAATACTTTCAGCATAAGATGCCCATACACCCTACGACCATGACCAAATGGCGTAACCGGCCGGGTAAGTCAGGCAGTGAAAAATTACTGATTGAAACCATTAAAGCCGGACTAAAGAGTAAAACCATAAAGCCCGGCAGTTTAAAGAAAGTCACGGTAGATACTACCGTACAGGAAAAGAACATCGCTTTTCCAACCGATTCAAAGCTCCTGAACAAAGCCAGAGAAAACCTGGTTAAACTGTCCAAAGAGCACGGTATTAAACTGCGCCAGAACTATAATCGGGTTGGGCCGCAATATGTACTAATGGCCAGTCGTTATGCACATGCAAAACAATTTAAACGCATGAAGAAAATGAACAATAAACTGAAATCCCGTTTAGGTCGTGTTAAACGGGATATTGAACGACAACTGCCCAATTATTCTGTTGATATTCAGTCTCTGTTTGAAATAGCTCTAAAACAGGCTCAGAAACTAATTGAGCAGGAGCAGCACAGTAAGAACAAGCTTTACAGTTTGCATGCTCCTGAAGTCGAGTGTATCAGTAAAGGCAAAGCTCATAAGCCTTATGAATTTGGAGTTAAAGCCAGTATCGCGGTAACTAACGGCCGGGGACGACCCGGAAAATATGGGACACGTTATACAAAAGAAGAAATTAAACGGCTGCCTTTAAATAAGGAAACCGTACACCTGTATGGACGTGAACAGCAGGTTAATTACCGAACAGCGGAGGCTAAAGCCCGCTTTCTGAATGGCCAGTCGGTATGCTTTGTCTGGTGTGAGTTTGAGGACTCTAAAGGGAAAAAAAGACCACGTCTATTACTGTCAACAGATATGCAGTTAAGTGGTCTGGATATTATTGTCGCTTATGAAAAGCGCTGGTCGATTGAGCCCTTGTTCAATCAGTTAAAAAATGACTAGGGCATGAAACAGACCTGGCAGAAAACCCGGAAGGTGTTACATCGATGGGTACACATTATTGCTCTGGGGTATATTATACCTCAATTGCGGGCTATTAAATGTCCGGACCCGGTATTGCGCTTAATTGATAATACGTCCTGGCGAAAGAATACACCCATTACTGCCGGAAGAATACGACTGGGATTGATAAGGTATTTTTCGCAGGTTAGGGTCAGGGACTGGTGGGATAGTAAGTCCCAAAAATTCCAGCCGCCGGATACGGATATTTTAAGGCGATTTGAAGATTTGTTATAAAAACAATTTCAAAACAGCTGGTTACAAACAAATTGTTAAAGAACGTATGAGCGAAACAGGACTCTCAAGGGTGAGCCGTCGCTCTAAACTTTAGTTAATAAATAAACTCATCTATTAAACAGGTTTGTTCAGGTTTAATACAAAAATAAATTCTGGAACTTTTTAAACTTTACAGATGTCAGTTTACACCTCTATCAGTGCAACCGAAGCAAAAAGTCTTCTGGCCAATTACCTTATCACTGAACCCCATCAGTTTCAGCTTAGCCCTATACAAAATGGTATTGAAAACAGTAATTATTTTCTGCAGGCCGGTAAAGATAGTTATATTTTAACCATTTACGAACATTTCAACAGCCGTGATATTGACTGGTATTTGCACTTGCTGGATTTTCTCAGGCAGAACACCCTGCCCGTACCCCAGGCTCTGACAGATAAAAACGGCCAGCGACTGTGTTACTGGCAGGCAAAACCTACCGCTCTTTTTAAGCGACTGCCGGGGCAGCATATAGAACAGCCGGAGCTGGAACACTGCCGTCAGATAGGTGAATTTTTAGCCAAGCTGCACTTAAATACCCGTGACTATCCGCGAACCAGAACCAATCCATGGGATATTCAAAGGCTGTTGTCCACAGCCAGGCAACTGCTGGCTGAAAACACGCTTAGCACCGAAGATAAGCACTTATTAACTCAGGAACTTGAAGAACTGCAGCCAGATATCAATCTTAATCTCCCCCGGGGGATCATTCATGCCGATCTGTTCCGGGATAATGCCCTGTTCCTGGAAAACCGTCTTAGCGGGGTACTGGATTTTTATTCCGCCTGCAACGGGCCACTTTTGTTTGACCTGGCCACAGTCGTCAATGACTGGTGTCTTGAGGTCTTTTTTGAGGAGAAGCATACACTAAACCCGGACAAGGTCAGAGCCGTACTGCAGACTTATCAGAAACTCCGCCTCCTGACCAATGAGGAACACCAGCAATGGCCGGCCATGCTGCGCTTTACAGTACTGCGTTTCTGGATATCCCGCCTGCTACATCAAAATCGTGATAAGTATAATAAAAAGCCACCTGAAAACAGTCCCCAAAATTCAGCACAATTGATTCAGGATAAAGATCCGGATGTGTTAAAATACCTGCTGCTCTATCATCGGGATAAACCATTACTGCATTAGATACTGGAATAATATGCATTCTGAATCTTCAAAAACCTCAGCTTCAGCTTTTGTTTCAGGTACGGTTAAAACAGCCGGACTACTGGAACAGCTCTCTGTGCGCAGCGGCAAGCTGATTGCCTGGCTGACCGTATTAATGGTTTTTACTACATTTTTTATTGTGGTACTACGTTATGGCTTTGGTACTGGCTGGATTGCCATGCAGGAATCGGTTATCTATATGCATGCCCTGGTGTTCCTGATAGGCATTCCTTATACCTTAAAATACGACGGTCATGTGCGGGTGGACATTTTCTACAGCAAGATGTCCACCCGAAGCAAAACCTGGGTGAATTTACTGGGCACCCTGTTCTTATTATTGCCTGTTACCGATTTTATTGCCTGGATAAGCTGGGATTATGTGCTGGCCTCCTGGAACATGCACGAAGAATCAGGCGAAGCCGGCGGCCTGCCGGGGATATACCTGCTTAAAGCCACAATTTTACTGATGACTGCGCTATTATTCATCCAGGGATTGAGTCAACTACTGCTTAATATTGCCAGACTGCTGTCTCCTCAGGTCATGAATAATAATGACCCAGATACTCAGGGCGGAAATGTCTAATGATAGAAACCCTCATGCCCCTGCTGCTGTTCATCAGTGTCTGTATTGTGCTGTTATTCGGTTACCCGGTTGCCCTTTCTCTGGGTGGAACGGCTCTGCTGTTTGCCTTAATCGGACTGCTAACCGATACCTTTGACCCAATTTTTCTGCAGGCTCTGCCTAATCGTATCTTCGGCATAATGACCAATCAGACTCTGGTGGCGGTGCCGTTGTTTGTATTTATGGGGGTTATACTGGAACGTTCCAAAGTCGCTAAGGAATTACTGGGCACCATGGCGGATTTATTTGGCTCCCTACGCGGCGGGTTGGGAATTTCAGTGGTACTGGTCGGTATGCTATTGGCGGCCAGTACCGGTATTGTCGGCGCTACCGTGGTTACCATGGGTCTGCTGTCTCTGCCTATTATGCTTAAACGTGGTTACCATCCCAGTATAGCAACGGGTACTATCTGTGCCTCCGGCACTCTGGGGCAAATAATCCCCCCTTCTATTATTCTGATTTTACTGGGTGATGTCCTGTCTGCCGCCTATCAGCAGGCACAGTTAAATATGGGAATTTTCAGTCCAGAAACTCTGTCAGTCGGAGATTTATTTGTGGGAGCCTTGATCCCCGGACTGATCCTGGTGGCCGCTTATATCATCTACTTAATTATTGTGGGCCTGAGCAGTGAAAGGCTGCTCCCAAAGGTTATTACAACACCTACCGACAACAACCATTTACAGGGCGAATCTGTTTTACTGCGCAGTTTAAAGGCTTTAATCCCTCCTCTGTTACTGATTGTCGCAGTACTGGGTTCTATTCTTACCGGTGCAGCAACACCCACAGAAGCTGCTGCTGTGGGTGCCGTGTGTGCCCTGCTGCTGGCGGTATTAAAAAATCAACTGAACCTGCCGATATTAAAAGATGTTATGTACTCAACCACCCAGGTCACCAGTATGATTTTCTTTATTTTTATTGGTGCGGCTATTTTTTCCCTGACCTTTCGCGGTTTTGGGGGCGATGAAATTATTGAGGAGTTTTTAATCGGTATTGCTGAAAATAATACGGACAACTGGCTGCTTCAGTCACTGCCCGATGGCACCTTTGGCCCCCTGCTGATTGTTATGCTGGTGATGTTTTTACTAGGCTTTATTCTGGATTTTATTGAAATTACTTTTATGGTGGTGCCTATTATTGCACCGGTATTATTAACCCTGGGTGTGGATCCGATCTGGCTGGGCATTATGATTGCCATTAACCTGCAGACATCTTTTTTAACACCGCCCTTTGGATTTGCCCTGTTTTATTTACGTGGCGTGGCTCCACCGTCTGTAAAAATAACGGATATTTATAAGGGCGTGGCTCCCTTTATTCTGATACAGGTGACCATGATGTTTGCCTTGGCGTACTGGCCACAGCTGGCCACCTGGCTGCCGGAACAGGTTTTTAAATAATCTGCTTATAAAAACTTTGGAATGGATACTTGATGCTGTTTCAGGCAGCTCTGGGCAAAACCATTTCCAGCGTAACAGCAGGTGCATTGCGGCGGAAAAAACACCCCAGTACCTGGTTCAATTTATTATTTCGTTCAAGGGAAGGGATTACACTCTTCTGGCGGTAACCAATCTGTTTAAGAAACTCAAACAATTCCCTGTTATGCGGATCGATTTTCAGCCCTAGAATAATCGTGGCCAGGCCCTTCTGACGTTGTCCAAGATGCAGATGGGTAAATGCCAGAACTTTAAGAATAATAGTATCAGAGGGATTCATACGGTGAGCTTCTTCAATAACAGAGATCCGTTCCTTCATACCTCCCATGACTTCACATAAACCCAAGTAAGCTATACAGCGGGCTTTTGCAGCCGTATCCTGTTTATGCTTGTTCATGGCCAGTCGGATATTGGTTTCCATTTTCATGTCCTTGTAGCTATTATAATAATTCTAGCACATTATTTGCAATTACCAATAATCTGAGCCAGGAAAAACTGTGTTAAGATTTAAGATTAAGCCATTTACCAGGGAACAATTTGAATGAAAACTTTAAATTTTTTATTATTATCTCTGCTTATAGCCCTCTATTTTCCCGTACAGGCAGAGCTAATGCGTGAAATGTATTCCTATATGGCGGATGCCGGCCTGTTCCTAGACTGCCAACGGGAACAGCGTTTCCCGGTGGCCACTAAAGCAGATAATGCTGCTCTGGAACGTACTTATCTTAAACATCGTTATCTGCCGGGTAAGTCTTTACTGGTGGAAGTAGAAGGTCAGCAGCAAGGCGGTTCCCGGGAAAGAGAGCTGCATTTTATAATAAAAGCAGACAGCAACACTTTAAAAGGTTTTGGCGGCTGCAATTATTTTTCCGGTCCTGTTACAGCTGATGGTTCAAATATAAGCCTGGTTCCCTTTCGCAGTACCCGCAAAGCCTGTCCTAATCTTAAAATTGAACAAAGCTTTATGGATATTATCGGCAAGGCAGAGCAGTATAAAGTTAAAGATGAAAGCCTTGAGTTATTCAGTCAGGGGCACTCTATAGCTAAATTTACCGCTATTTAGTCCACCCTGAATAAAACATATAGCATTGATTTATAAAGAAATATTGCTTGATTGTGGGTATTAAATTTGCAGGTTTTTGGTAAAATAAGCCTTATTACCTTGCAAATTTCCAGACCAAAATGAAGCCAGAGAAACAGCCAAAAATACCTCAGGAAGACCTGTTCAGGATGCGCCTTGAAAACATGCTGGACATAAACCATGAGTTGATTAAGTTATCAAAACACATAGACCGGGAAAGTCTTGATAAAGAATGGGGTGCTCTGTTTGTATCCACTAAAGGTGCTCCTGCCATACGCACTCGATTGATTGCAGGATTGCATTACCTGAAACACCTGCATGATTTATCAGATGAACAGGTAGTAAAAGGCTGGACAGAAAATCCGTACTGGCAATATTTTTGTGGAGAAGAATACTTTCAGCATAAGATGCCCATACACCCTGTGACCATGACTAAATGGCGTAACCGGCCGGGTAAGTCAGGCAGTGAAAAATTACTGATTGAAACCATTAAAGCCGGACTAAAGAGTAAAACTATCAAGCCCGGCAGTTTAAAGAAAGTCACGGTAGATACTACCGTACAGGAAAAGAACATCGCTTTTCCAACCGATTCAAAGCTCCTGAACAAAGCCAGAGAAAACCTGGTTAAACTGTCCAAAGGGCACGGTATTAAACTGCGCCAGAACTATAATCGGTTTGGGCCGCAATATGTACTAATGGCCAGTCGTTATGCACATGCAAAACAGTTTAAACGCATGAAGAAAATGAACAATAAACTGAAATCCCGTTTAGGTCGTGTTAAACGGGATATTGAACGACAACTGCCCAACTATTCTGTTGATATTCAGTCTCTGTTTGAAGTAGCTCTAAAACAGGCTCAGAAACTGATTGAGCAGGAGCAGCACAGTAAGAACAAGCTTTACAGTTTACATGCTCCTGAAGTCGAGTGTATCAGTAAAGGCAAAGCTCATAAGCCTTATGAATTTGGTGTTAAAGCCAGTATCGCGGTAACCAACAAGGAAGGCTTTGTTATTGGCGCTCAAAGTTGTCCGGGCAATCCTTATGATGGACATACCTTGCTGCCACAACTGGAACAGATAAAACAGTTTACAGCCGTACAACCGGAACAGTGCTTTGTTGACCGGGGTTATCGTGGACATGAAGTAAAAGACACTAAAGTTTTTATCTCAGGTCAGAAGCGAGGTGTTACCCGAAGTATTAAAAAGGCATTAAAACGGCGCAGTGCGATTGAGGCTGAAATCGGTCATATGAAAAACGATGGCCGTTTAGACCGCTGCTACCTCAAAGGTGCAGTCGGTGATGCCATTAATGTGGTTATGGTAGCCGCTGGACATAACTTAAGAAAGATCCTCAATAAGCTCCGGCTTTTGTGGCTTAAAATTATTTCCGGTTTGATGGGATATTTTATCAAACCAGAACAATCAGCCGCTTTAAACCTGGCTTAATGTCAGGCTTAAAACGCTATTATTCAGGTTGAACTAAATACTATAATCCACCTGTTCATTAACATTAATACTCATCCATTCATTAATCACTTTCTGCAGGGTCTTCTCATCCATATTCTCTATAATAATATTAAAAATATCCCATAAAGGCTGTTCATTTTTAGTGACTGCAATGGATAATTCCCATTGCTTATCCAGCCGTCCGGCTACTTTTAACAGACCGGTATAATTTTTCAGGACCTGATAGGAAATAATATTCAAACCACCAATAAAAGTGTATAACTCACCCTTGTTGACACGTTCCAGGCCATCTTCCACAGAAGCCACTGGTAATCCCTGACCAGAATTTCTTCAAACGCATAGCCTTTTACAATACCAATTTTTTTGTCCTTGATAGAATTTAGATCACTGATAAAAAACTTGTCATTGGTGGTAGCAATTACCACTGGCATTCTGAAATAGGGATGGGTAAAGTCCAGGTAACGACGGCGTTCCGGAGTGTCCATGGCCAGAGACAAAATATCACAGCGCTGTTGCCTGATATACTCCAGAGACTGGGTCCAGCTTTGTGTGGGCACCAGATTAATAGGAATTCCTAGGGACGACTCAAAAATACGCATAAAATCAGCTGTCATACCAACATGCCGACCGTTGTGAATAGCTTCTAAGGGCATCCAGTCCGGATCAATACAAAGCTTAATATTTTTTTTATTATCTAACCTGAATTCTGGATAAGAACTAAAAAATATTGAACTAAATGCCTGTTTCTCGATCAGATCATTTAATGACCAAATCAAATGAATTTGAACAAGGAACAGGCAAGTGACTACTATAGATGAATTGTATTGTAATATCGATGATTTCAACCAGTTCTTTTATCCTGAATGGGAAAAAACACTGCTGGAATCCGGTGATAAAAAGAGAAGACGACAAGGTGTAATGAGCCCCGGTGAACTGATGACTATCCTGATTAACTTTCATCAGTCACATTACAAAGATTTTAAGAGTTATTATTTATGCCATGTGCATCAACATCTTAGGAAAGAGTTTCCAAATTTATTGAGCTATACCCGTTTCCTGTGAGTGATGTCATCGGTACTGGTGCCATTATGCGCTTACTTTACTCATTGCAAAGGAAAGCCCACCGGAATTGCCTTTGTTGATGCGACCAGCATTAAAGTATGCCACAACATTCGCATACCCAGGCATAAAGTCTTTGATGGTGTTGCTCAGCGAGGCAAATCGACCATGGGGTGGTTCTATGGGTTTAAACTTCACCTGATCATTAATCATAAAGGTGAAATACTGGCCACTAAATTGACGGCCGGTAATGTAGATGACAGAAAACCGGTTCCTGAAATGGCCAAAGACTTATATGGAAAGCTTTATGGTGACAAAGGCTATGTCTCCAGTCTTTTAAGTGATGAACTGTTTGAACAGGATGTCGAGCTTATTACCAATGTCAGACGAAACATGAAAACACGTGCCATTGCATTGTGGGATAAGATTATGCTGAAAAAACGTTTTATAATTGAAACGGTTAATGAGCAGCTAAAAAATATTACACAAATTGAACATTCACGTCATAGAAGCGTAAGTGGTTTTATGTTGAACCTTATTGGTTCTCTGATTGCCTATTGTCATAAAAAAGACAAGCCGACAATCAGAATAGATGAGAGTGATATGAAAACTCTCTGTATTTAGGTAAATGACTGGGTTCTTATCCAGATCTCAGGTTATCTAGGTATTGACGCTGCATTTCTGTAAACAGTTCGTCTTTTTTAACCGACGAACAATGCCTGTTAAATACAAAATCATCAAAATTAACCGTTTTCTTTTGTTTAACAATACCGGACTGGATAAAATCTTGGGCCATTTATTTAACAATTTTGCAGTCTACACTGCCCACAGGATAAATATTCGGCAATACTAGGCTGTTAATAATTTTTGCCTCATACTCCAGGTTGTCTCTGCTTTTATTCTGGCTATTGTATTTTTCCAGAATAATATCAATTATCCCATCACTGTGTTTCAGGGCATATTTCCAGCCCTTAATCGTAGCCCTGACAAAAGCCCGGATTCTTCTGGGATTTTGCTGCAGTTGTTTCTGGGAAGTAAACAGATTGACATCATAAAACTGAGAACCGTAAGAAGTTGGATTTAAAATGGTATATTGAATATTGCGTTTATCCAGCCGGTAGGGTTCGTTGGTAATAAAGGCCGGTATTTGTCCAGTTGAACTGAAAATTATACGCAAAGTTCAGGGTCTGTTGATCATGGGTTCAGGATCACGCAGCATAACAGCGGGATCACTGAAGCTGGTAAAACGTTCCATAAAATCAATGGTTTCTAATATGGGGGTAGCACGAAAAAACTGGGTCATGGGCACATCCACCCATAGCCGGTCAGCCCAGAGAAAGCTTTGATAAGGCGTATCGCCAATACCGTCATGGTTTCGGTCAAAACCTTCGTAGCGATCCCAGTAGTTGCCGTGCCACTGGTTATAAAACGAGGCTTCAGGAATACTGGCCTGAACATCCAGAATATTAGCAATAAACTGGTTTTTTTCTAAAACATGGCCTCCCCGTTCACCATAAAAATACAGGGCAATATCGTTATATAAAAACTGGTTATTTTTCATGGTAATAATATTTTCCGGATCAAGGGGGGCATTAGCACTCATGCCGATAGCACAGTGCAGGATTTTATTGTCCAGAATTTGAATATTATTGCTTTCCTTAAAGGCCATGGCTGAACCGGCAAAACTCCTTAAATGCCTTATGGTGTTTTTCCGGATCAGCAAATCATTGGAATAAACCACCATAAACCCCGTTGAATTGTATTCAATGGTATTATAAAGCAGCTCGTTTTCGTGGGAAAAAATCAGCTCAAAGCCTATACGGCTATGGCTGATATAGTTATTTTCCAAGCGATTAGCTTCAGAATTGGTCAGAAACAGATCCCGTACCTTAATAAAACTATTATCCGTGATCAGATTGTCATGACTGTTCCACATCCGCAGTCCATCCCCTCTCAGGGCCGGTTCACGGTCTTTGGAGCTGATACGGTTATGCCGGACAATATTATCATTGCCACCGGCAATATTAATCCCGAACAGGGTGTCATGAATGACATTGTCTTCAAGACGCACCTTATCCGCTTTTAAAGTAATACCGGCATCCATATCATCAAAGGAATTTCCGGAATTAATCAGTTCCAGACCGGTAATGACTGTATTATCGGCCGCTACCGTCAGAACACTGCCGACACCCTCTGCATCCACAATAACCTTGCCCTGCCCTTCTATAGTAATGGGCCGGGTAATGGTTACCGGACCGGAATAATGCCCAGGTTCAGGACGAAGCACGCCGTTTTCAGGGGTAAATTCGATATATAGCTGTAAAGGCGGCCAGGCATAAACAGAAGTCATCGCCAGTAAAAAGCTCAGCATAATAAATAACCGGCCGGTATTTTCTGACAATGTTCTGCTGACCCGCAGGTCAGGCTGATGAGGTATGAATGAATAGGACATAAGCAACAACTGATTAACTGAATACAAATCATAAAGCTTTAGCAAAAAAGTCTCAAATTTCATAATAAATTAATCATTTTGTCGCAAAACTGTCATCTCAGTCACCTAATATTGGCCTGAAAAAACCATTAGACATAAATGCAGATAAACCAAAAAAGGAAAAAGTGTTCTGGTCTAATGGAACCGGACACTTTAATAAGAGATAATAATAATCAATTATTGAGGTGTCAGAATGGTACAGAAACGAACATACAAACAATATTCTAAAGAATATAAAGAAGAAGCGGTAGCACTGGTTCTCGAACAAGGTTATTCAGTGCCAGAGGCGGCTAAATCACTGGGTATAGCCAGCAATATACTGTATCGCTGGAAGAGTAAAATAGAATCTCAACCTGAAGGCAAGTCATTGTCAGTTGATGAACGTGAAGCGCTTACGTAAAGAAGTTAAAAATTTACGTATGGAGAAAGAGATTTTAAAAAAGGCCAGTGCCTTCTTCGCGAAAGAAATGAAGTAAAATTTGATTTCATAAGAGATGAATCGTCACACCACCCGGTGACTGTTTTATGCCGGGTAATGCGGGTCAGTACATCAGCTTACTATGCCTGGAAGAAACGACCAGGTCAGTTGATTACTGCAGAAACACTGCACCTGCATCGTCGTATGAAAGCGCTCTTTAAGCAAAGCCGTAATAGCTTAGGCAGCCGTGAAATGATGAAGAAATTACGTGAAGAAGGCATTGAAACTGGTCGTTATAAAGTACGTAAGTTAATGAAAATATTGAAATTAAAAGTTACTCAAGGCATTGCATACAAAGAAACCACTAAAAGAAACCATAATGATAATGTAGCGGAGAATTTACTCAATCAGAATTTTAATCCTGTTGCTCCTAATCAGGTTTGGGCCGGAGACATTACGTATTTAAAAACCGGTGAAGGTTGGATGTATTTAGCTATTGTAATGGATTTATACTCACGTCGTATTGTTGGCTGGTCTATCAGTAAACGCATGACGACAGACTTAATATGTAAAGCAATGGTAATGGCCTATAACATAAGACAGCCGCCTTTTGGGCTTGTTTTTCATAGTGATCGAGGTTCACAGTACACCAGTAAGCGATATAGAAAGTTACTGAGTCATTATGGAATACGGGCCAGCATGGGGGATGTAGGCGCTTGTTGGGATAATGCTGTGGTTGAAGGTTTTTTTGGTAGTCTTAAGCATGATTGGATATTCAAAATTGCTCAGCCAACTCGTGAGCATATGAAGAAAGATGTTGCAGTTTACATGAGGTATTACAACCTGGAAAGACTGCATTCAGCAAATGGTGAGCAGTCACCAATTAACTATGAAAATTCTCTAAAAAAAATGTCCGGTTGGACTTGACCAGTACAAACTAATAATAAATAATTGGTGAATATATGGTAAGCGCTTAACGAACCAACGTCATTCCGAGTTAAATTCTTTCTCCTCATAATAAAGTCACCACTTTATTATAAAGAGCAGAGATGAACTTAGATAATATTTCCGACCTGGAAAGCTTTTGGGCCGAGCAGACTTAAGTCATGGCAGAGCACTGATTTAACCCAAAGAGCATATTGCCAGAAGAATGCCCTGCCCATCCATCGTTTTAATTACTGGAAGCGAAAGTTAACAAAACCCACTGAGCCATCACCTGAAGAGCTGGGTTTTGTTCAATTAAAACCTATGGCTGATAACCACTCAAGCAGCCACTCAGCCCTTCCCCTGCAACTCCCTAACCGGTTGCGCATTGAAGGTATTAGCTCAGAAAACCTCTGTCTGCTCAAACAACTGACGGAGTTGCTACAATGAGCAGCGCCATACGACCCTCATTAAACCTGCCAGAAGTCTGGTTATACCTGAAACCTGTCGATTTCAGGAAAAGCTTTTTAGGGCTCAGTGCGATTGTAGAATGCGAGCCGGGTCATACCCCGTTCACCGGATATCTGTATGTCTTTACCAATCGCCGGAGAAATAAAATCAAATGTCTGTTCCGGGATGATACCGGCTTTGTGCTGTATTACAAAAGCCTGTCTGAAGAAAAATTCAAATGACCAAAAGGGGAAAATGACCTGATAAATATTACCGGCCAGCAGATAAACTGGTTGCTGGATGGTTATGATATCAGCACCATGAAACCCCATAAAAAACTTAATTATGAGACCGTATATTAAGCATCTAATGCCTTGTTTATGCTATAATTAAGCCATGCAAAATACTGCTTAAACCATAACAAACAACACCGATTCATCCGCTGTTTCACAGGCTGATAAGGACGAGTTGTTGGGTATTATTGAACAGAATGCCCGGGTTATTTCCCGGCAGGAAAGCCGCATAAAAATACCTGAAGAAGCCCTTCGCCTGGCACGTCATAAAAAAGAACCCGGATTGAAAGCGACCTCTGATAAATATATGTGGGTCAGCCAGGGCAAACCAGTGTTCTGTTTGAATATGACCCGTCCCGTAAAAAGAAGGTGCCCCTGCGCCTGCTGGAAGACTTCAGTGGTTACCTGCAAACCGATGGCTATAGCGGCTATAATGCGGTGTGCATAAAAAACAATGCCACCTCTGCAGGCTGTTGGGAGCATGCCCGCCGAAAGTTCAGGGAAGCACAAAGTAGTACACAACCCAGGGATAAAAAAACTCAAAAGCCCGGTAAGGCGGATATGGCTCTGGCACAAATCAACAAACTGTACCGGATAGAGCGAACCATAAAAGAGGTCAGTGTTGATGAAAAGCTAAAGGTGCGCCAGAAAGAAAGCATTCCCGTTCTGGAAAAACCAGGAGGCTGGATTGACAGGAACCTGGACAAAGTACCCAAAGACAGTCTGACAGGTAAAGCACTGACCTATGTGAACAACCAATGGGATAAACTGGTAGTTTATTGTGAAGACGGGCGATTAAACATCAGTAATGTTCTGGCTGAAAATGCTATTCGCCCTTTTGTTGTTGGGAGAAAAGCCTGGTTGTTCAGTGACACCCTTAAAGGTGCTTATGCCAGCAGTGTCCATTACAGCCTTATTGAAACGGCTAAAGCAAACCACCTGGAACCTTATGCTTATCTGGTTCATGTGTTGAATGAACTGCCCTATGCGGATACCGTTGAAAAAATTGAAGCGTTGCTTCCATGGAATTTTAAAACGTCGGTTTAGAAAAAGTAAATAGTTCAACCTGAATAATACCGTTTTAAGCCTGACATCAAGCCAGGTTTAAAGCAGCTGATTGCCCCGGTTTGATAAAAGACCCCATCAAACCGGAAATAATTTTGAGCCACAAAAGCCGGAGCTTATTGAGGAGCTTTCTTAAGTTATGTCCAGCGGCTACCATAACCACATTAATGGCATCACCGACTGTGCCTTTGAGATAGCTGTGGTCTAAACGACCATCATTTTTCATATGACCAATTTCAGGCTCAATCGCACTGCGCCGTTTTAATGCCTTTTTAATACTTCGGGTAACGCCTCGCTTCTGACCTGAGATAAAAACTTTAGTGTCTTTTACTTCATGTCCACGATAACCCCGGTCAACAAAGCACTGTTCCGGCTGTACGGCTGTAAACTGTTTTATCTGTTCCAGTTGTGGCAGCAAGGTATGTCCATCATAAGGATTGCCCGGACAACTTTGAGCGCCAATAACAAAGCCTTCCTTGTTAGTTACCGCGATACTGGCTTTAACTCCAAATTCATAAGGCTTATGAACTTTGCCTTTACTGATACACTCGACTTCCGGTGCATGTAAACTGTAAAGCTTGTTCTTACTGTGCTGCTCCTGCTCAATCAGTTTCTGAGCCTGTTTTAGAGCTACTTCAAACAGAGACTGAATATCAACAGAATAGTTGGGCAGTTGTCGTTCAATATCCCGTTTAACACGACCTAAACGGGATTTCAGTTTATTGTTCATTTTCTTCATGCGTTTAAACTGTTTTGCATGTGCATAACGACTGGCCATTAGTACATATTGCGGCCCAACCCGATTATAGTTCTGACGCAGTTTAATACCGTGCTCTTTGGACAGTTTAACCAGGTTTTCTCTGGCTTTGTTCAGGAGCTTTGAATCGGTTGGAAAAGCGATGTTCTTTTCCTGTACGGTAGTATCTACCGTGACTTTCTTTAAACTGCCAGGCTTTATGGTTTTACTCTTTAGTCCGGCTTTAATGGTTTCAATCAGTAATTTTTCACTGCCTGACTTACCCGGCCGGTTACGCCATTTGGTCATGGTCACAGGGTGTATGGGCATCTTATGCTGAAAGTATTCTTCTCCACAAAAATATTGCCAGTACGGATTTTCTGTCCAGCCTTTTACTACCTGTTCATCCGATAAATCATGCAGGTGTTTCAGGTAATGCAATCCTGCAATCAAACGAGTGCGTATGGCAGGAGCACCTTTAGTGGATACAAACAAAGCGCCCCATTCTTTATCAGGACTTTCCCGGTCTATGTGTTTTGATAACTTAATCAACTCATGGTTTATGTCCAGCATGTTTTCAAGGCGCATCCTGAACAGGTCTTCCTGAGGTATTTTTGGCTGTTTCTTTGGCTTCATTCTGGTCTGGAAATTTGCAAGGTAATAAGGCTTATTTTACCAAAAACCTGCAAATTTAACACCCATAATTCGCCAACATTTCTTTATAAATCAATGTGCTATGATTTATTCAGGTCGGACTAAATAAAAAAATTTTTCTCTGTTTTTGGCCAAATCAGAAACTCAAAAAAACGAAAATATTTTTGTCACGGTTTTGTCACGGTTTCGACAGATGAAAAAAAAGGGCTTACAGCATGACTGTAAACCCTTGATTTTTATAGAATAATGGCGCGCTCGGCAGGAGTCGAACCTGCAACCGCTCGGTTCGTAGCCGAGTACTCTATCCAGTTGAGCTACGAGCGCATAATGATTGTTTATTAATGCAATAAATAAACAGTGCGTGAATTATGAAGTTTTAACGGCGTTTTGTCAACCAAAATTTATCATATAAACTTTAAAAATATATGCATTTAAATAATGGCGAAGAGGGGGGGATTCGAACCCCCGATACGGCTACAAACCGTATACTCCCTTAGCAGGGGAGCGCCTTCAGCCACTCGGCCACCTCTCCAAAATTGAACGCTAGGATACCTTTAGTTAGCCTTCAGGTAAAGTCTTTTTTTGACTTTTTGACTGACTTTTAAAAAAATTTAATTAAACATGAATTAAATTTATATTAATCCGTAAATTTTAAAAATCTTTACTTAATCTGCCGTATTGTCACTGTCATCAGAAGGGGATTTTTCCTGCTGAATACGTTCGTAAATTTCTTCACGATGGACAGAAACATTTTTAGGCGCATTAATACCAATGCGGACCTGATTGCCTTTGACACCTATAACAGTGATATGTACATCATCACCAATGATCAAAGTTTCATCAACACGGCGAGTTAAAATTAGCACTATGGTTCTCCTTTACACTTAGCAAATAAGAGTATTTGCTAAACCAGATTATTATATTAGTTTACTGTCTCAATGCCCGCAAATGAAGTAAAAATTAAGCTTTCGGATGATTTTTATTCAAATAAGGCTAAAAAAGTAAAATTAGCTTTGTTTTTCTGCCAGACCAAAGGCCGAATGCAGGGTTCTGACACCCAGTTCCAGGTATTTTTCGTCCACTACAACAGATATTTTAATTTCAGAAGTAGAAATCATATTAATATTAATCCCATCTTCTGCCAGCGCCTTAAACATTTTACTGGCGATACCAGCATGGGAACGCATACCTACCCCCACCAGAGAAATTTTAACAATCTTGTCGTCGCCAACCACTTCTCTGGCTCCCAGTTCGTTTGATACTTTGTTTAAAACTGCTTTTGCAGCTTCAAAATCATTACGATGTACGGTAAAAGTAAAATCGGTAGTACCGTCAGCACCGATATTCTGAATGATCATATCGATTTCAATATTAGCATCACCTACCGGACCAAGGATACCATGAGCAACACCAGGTTTATCAGGTACACCCAGAATGGTCAGTTTGGCTTCATCACGGTTAAAGGCAATACCTGAAATCAATGCCTGTTCCATCTTATCTTCCTCGTAGGTGATTAAAGTGCCATTGACTCCATCCGAGTCAAAGTTCGGTTCATCAAAGCTGGACAGTACCCGCAGTGGCACATTGTATTTACCGGCAAATTCCACAGCTCTGATCTGCAATACTTTTGAACCCAGGCTGGCCATTTCCAGCATTTCTTCAAAGGTAATTTTTTCTAGGCGTCGGGCTTCTGGGACGACTCTTGGATCAGTGGTATAAACACCGTCCACATCTGTATATATCTGACATTCATCAGCTTTCAAAGCAGCTGCAAGCGCAACCGCCGTAGTATCTGAACCGCCCCGTCCAAGCGTAGTAATATTGCCCTTCTCATCCACACCCTGAAATCCGGCCACCACGACCACTCGCCCCTGATCTAGATCAGTACGCATATTCAGCTCGTTAATGTCCAAGATACGTGCTTTATTATGGGCACTGTCCGTTAAAATATGCACCTGAGTTCCAGTATAGGAACGTGCAGGCACGCCCCGCTTGTTTAAAGCCATACTTAACAAGGCTATAGTGACCTGCTCACCAGTGGACAGCAGAACATCGTATTCTCTGGCATTGGGCTTTTCATCAATCTGGTATGCCATTTCAATAAGGCGGTTGGTTTCTCCGCTCATGGCAGAAACTACTACAACCACATCATCACCCCAGTCACGGAATTTTTTAATGCGTTCAGCAACGTTTTCGATACGTTCTACTGTGCCGACCGAAGTACCACCAAATTTTTGTACAATCAGAGCCATTTTTTAAGCCATTTAATGTGAACAGGATTAAACACTGTTTTTACAAAGAGTCTTTGTAATTAGCCGCCGTTTTTAGTAATACGCTTATCAAAGCATCGCCCTAGCGGAAAAGGCGCTTATTTTAACTGATTTTCCACCCAGGATGGAACCGTTAACAGTGCTTTTTCAAGATTTTCTGGCTGATTGCCACCCGCCATTGCCATATCAAGGCGCCCACCGCCTTTACCACCTACCTGAGATGCCACACTATTGACCAGATCGCCAGCTTTAATACGACCGGTGCAGTCTTTGGAAACACCAGCAGCGAGACTGACCTTATCACCATTGACTACGCCCAGCACAATGGCGCAACTGCCCAGCTTGGTTTTCAGTTTATCCATAGTATCGCGCAGGCCTTTGGCATCAACACCTTCGAGTTTAGCAGCCAGTACTTTAATGCCGTCAATCTCCACCGCATTATCCGTCAGCTCATTGCCCTGAGCATTAGCTAGTTTGGCTTTCAGTTGATCAAACTCTTTTTCCAGCTTGCGGGAACGTTCCATAAGCGCAGATACTTTATCGTAAAAAGTGTCTCTGCCAGTCTTAAGCAGTGCTGCGGCATTATCCATCTGTTCTTCCAGCTGTTCAATATAGTCCAGAGCGCCCTGAGCGGTTACCGCTTCAATCCGGCGTACACCGGCAGCCACTCCGCCTTCAGAGGTGATTTTGAACAGGCCGATATCACCGGTATGCTTTACATGGGTACCACCGCATAGCTCAATGGAAAAATCACTCATGCGCAAAACCCGTACCTGATCATCGTATTTTTCACCAAACAGAGCTATAGCACCGCTTTCCCTAGCGGCATCAATATCCATAATATTGGTTTCTACTTCGTGATTCTGGCGAATTTGCCGGTTTACCAAGTTTTCTATCTGTTTTAACTGGGCTTTGCTAATGGCTTCAAAATGAGGAAAGTCAAAACGCAGTTTCTCACTGTCCACCAGTGAGCCTTTCTGCTGGACATGCTCACCCAGAATGTTTCGCAGGGCGGCATGCAGCAGATGTGTGGCAGAGTGATTACAAGCTATACGGCTGCGCAGTTCCGGATCAACCTGTGCATTGACCTTATCACCTATTTTAAAAGTACCTTTAACCAGCTTGCCTATATGAACAAATACATCGCCTTTTTTCTGGGTATCGGTAACATCAAACTGGGCATTATAGGTAAAGATTCGACCGGTATCCCCTACCTGACCACCGGACTCACCATAAAACGGGGTACTGTCCAGGATCAGCATGGCACTCTGACCTGCTTCTGATAAAGACTCAGCTTCTTCACCATTAATTAAAATATGGCTGATATTGTTTTGTTCACTGCTTAAGTCCTTATAGCCCAGAAATTCGGTTTTACCTTCCAGTTCAAGGCCGTCATTGTAGTCAACATCAAAACTGCTGGAGGCCCGAGCCATTTCACGCTGTTTTTCCATGGTCTGTTCATAACCTTTACGGTCAATTTCCAAGCCGTGTTCACGCGCCACATCAGCGGTTAAATCGACGGGAAAACCATAGGTATCATACAGTTTAAATACGACCTCACCGGGAATGGTTTTACTGGACAGATTTTTAATTTCCTGCTCCAGGATATGCATGCCCTGATCCAAGGTTTCTGCAAAGCGTTCTTCTTCCTGCTTAAGGACTTTTTCTACCTGGGCTTTGGCTTTAGTCAGTTCAGGATAGGCATCACCCATTTCCTGGTTCAGAACGTCCACCAGTTTGTAGAAGAAAGGCTCTCTGAGTCCCAGCTTGTGACCATGACGGATAGCCCGGCGAATAATACGCCGCAGAACATAGCCGTGACCTTCATTAGAGGGGATAACACCGTCCACAATCAGGAAAGAGCAGGCCCGGATATGATCCGCAATAACCCGCAGGGATTTATTACTTATATCTTTACAATCAGCCAGTTGAGCGATGGTTTTAATAATATGCTGGAACAGGTCAATTTCATAATTATTATGTACACCCTGCAGGATAGCGGCCAGACGTTCCAGCCCCATGCCGGTATCGACAGACGGATGCGGCAGTTCGGTCATTTTGCCGGATTTGTCCCGGTTGTACTGCATAAAAACCAGGTTCCAAATCTCAATATAACGGTCACCGTCTTCATCAGGCGTACCCGGAGGGCCGCCGGGAACCTCTTCACCATGGTCATAAAAAATCTCGCTGCAGGGGCCGCAGGGACCAGTATCACCCATGGACCAGAAATTATCTTTGGCACCGATGCGGGAAAAGCGTTCCGGTGACACTTTAATTTCTTTCAGCCAGATATCTTCAGCTTCCTGATCTTCATTAAAGACCGTTACCCATAAACGTTCTTCAGGAAGGCCAATGGTTTGAGTTAAAAACTCCCAAGCAAATTCAATGGCTTCACGTTTAAAATAATCGCCAAAACTAAAGTTGCCCAGCATTTCAAAAAAAGTATGATGACGGGCCGTATAGCCGACATTTTCCAGGTCATTATGTTTGCCTCCGGCACGCACACAACGCTGACTGCTGGTGGCACGTTTGTAACTGCGCTTGTCATTGCCCAGAAAGACATCCTTAAACTGCACCATACCGGCATTGGTAAATAATAAGGTAGGGTCATTAGCGGGTATAAGCGGACTGCTGGGTACACGCTTGTGACCATGAGCTTCAAAAAATTCAAGAAAGGCGGTACGAAGCTGCGCACTTGTTTTTATTGAATTATTTGCCATATAAAACGTGTTCCTGCGATCGATTATGCTATTAAAATTTTAAAATTCATTAAAGAGGCGGCGGATCATTTCTGAGCCGAACCCTCTCTGATAAAGAAACCGCGACTGTTTTGTCTGTTCTTTATAGTCTTTGGGTAACTCCACACCAAATTTTTTCTGGCGCACATTTTCCAGAGCTTCCTGCCAGAGTTCCCAGGATTCATCCAGATAGTCATCAATCAGTTCCGATGCTACACTGCGCTTCTGTAATTCGTGTCGTATCTTTACCGGCCCCTGCCCTCTGGCCATTCGGGAACGTATAAATGATTCTGTAAACTGCTCATCATTAAGCAGGTTTTCATCAATCAGCTGGACCAGTAATTGCTCTATTCGTTCGTCAATTTGTTCTGTTTCAGCCGGATCAGGTTCAGTAGATTCCATATCCGGATCATCTGCATTTTGACTGCGTTTTTGTCTATGCTGCTTATAAGATGCCTGCTTATGCATTTTAGTGCGTAACTTATCACGCAATTCTGCAACACTGTGCTCACGGGCCGCCAGAATGTTCATGGCCCTGATCCTTAATGCCAGAATTTCCTGTTTATAGGTATCCTGCAGAATCAGACTCCTCAAGTCTACAATTATACGAGCCAGCAAAAACCAGTCCAAAGTCGGGCTGCGGGCCGTTTAAACCGGTTCGGGATTTTAGCATAGTTATAGTTATATAACTATACGCTCCCAGGTCCAATACAGGCCAATTATAGCAATTATTGCCGAGCCGGGTATAACCACCCATTTACGGTATTGCTGGTCATTATCCAGGTGGCGCCGAACCCCAAAACCGAATATCAGCCAGGCAACGGCAATAATCGTTAACTGGGCAATTTCTACCCCGATATTAAAGCTGATTAATGCCGTCGCAAAATCATTTTCCGGCATACCGAAATCCGATAATACACTCGCAAAGCCCATTCCATGCAATAAGCCAAAGCCGAAAACAATAAACAGGCGACTGCGATGCAGCACCGGCGACCAGATATTTTCAAGGCCGATAAAGGCAATGGACAGGGCAATTAAGGGTTCCACAATATTAGCCGGCAGATTAATAATACCATTCATGGACAAACCAAGCGTTATGGTATGGGCAATGGTAAACATGGTGACCTGCCAGAGCAGTGGCCGCAGATGAATACTGAGCAGGAATATACCCAGAATAAACAGGATATGATCCAGCCCTTTGGGCAAGATATGTTCGATGCCAGAAACTAGGTAAACCTGGATAATTTCCAGTACACTGGGCTGAGTAAATACTTCAGTCAGAGAAAAAGATTCACTTTGCTGGTCATTACGCAGCCATTGCCAAGCAGACCAGTGCCATTTTTCATTGACTTCATCCACCTGTCTGACCCGCACGGCATTGTCTCCAAAGCGTGCTGGATAATACCAGGTCAGTGATTTTGCTGTCAGCGGAACCTCGCCCTCCACAATAATTGTACTGATCCGTGGAACTTTGGTGTAGCCGGGTTCTGGAATATCCACCCGGGTGATTTTAAAGGGCGTTTTTTCTCCATCAAAATAGATGGAAACCTGCTCTAAAAATTCTTTTTCAAAGTCAGCAAATGCCTGACGCAACTGCTCACTCTGCATCACTCTTAATTTATCATAGGCTTCTGCATTTGGAGACTCTTTGGTATTTTTATATCGGGCATTAATACCGGTGAGCAATGCCTCAATGCTGGCTCGCAATTCAATGCTGAAGGTACCGTCTGTTTTAACACTGATTTCTATCAGAGCCGGCTTAACAACATCGGCAGAACTGCTTTGAAAAGAAAAAACCAGTAAAAAGACAAGTAAATAACAGAAAAGGTAATTTTTAGGCATAAATTAAATCTCAGGGAGGTAACAGCCCTGTCTCATTGTGTTTTTATTAAATAAAAGTATTGATTCCAGAATAAATGAACGCGCTTTTTTCTATACTAAGCCGGTTAAAATAGGTTAAAATTTCCAGAAGCGTATTATACTATAAGAAAAAACATAAAATTCCATTCACCAGAATTTTACTTGTCTTTTTACCGGCTGCCTATTATGGAAAACCGGATAATCAAACTGGGCGGGGGAACTGGTGTTGTCTAAATCCCATATAATTCATATTAATCACAAGGTTTATTTATGCCATTTATTGATCGTCGCAAATTTATAAAACTGGTTGGTGCAGGTGCAGCAGCCTCTTCTGTGCCCACCATACTACCTTTAAGCGCTGCTGCTGACACAAAAAAACAGGCCAGACCCGAGGATTTTTATAACCTGCCCTTAAAAGGCACTGCCCGCATACTGCACATCACCGATGTCCACGGCCAGCTTAAGCCGGTGTATTTCCGTGAACCTAATGTCAATCTGGGTGTCAGTGAAGCCTATGGCCGTCCTCCTCATATTGTGGGTAAAAAACTGCTTAAGTGGATGGGCCTGAAACCCAATACCCCTGAAGCCTATGCCTATACCTATTTAAACTTTGACAATGTCGCCCCTATTTACGGCAAGACCGGCGGCTTTGCCCATATTAAAACCCTGCTGGAGCGCCTGCGCAAACAGGCCGGCGGTAAACAGAACACCCTGACCATTGACGGCGGTGACCTCTGGCAGGGTTCCGGTACGGCCCTGTGGACCCGCGGTGTGGATATGGTGGAAGCCTCTAATATTTTAGGTCTGGATGTGATGGTGGGTCACTGGGAATTCACCTATAAGGAAAACGAAGTCTTAAACAATGTTGCCCTGTTTAAAGGCGACTTTATCGGCCAGAACGTCCGGGTTAAGGAAGATGCTTTAATGGGAGATGAATACCCGGCTCTGGTGGAACGCTATGACGGTCTGGGTTTATACGATGAAGATGCCGGTCTGGCGTTTCGTCCCTATGTGATTAAAAACGTCAACGGTGCCCGTATCTGTATTGTCGGTCAGGCTTTCCCCCGTACCGGTAATGCCAACCCGCAGGAATTCTTCCCTGACTGGTCCTTTGGTCTGCGTGAAGACGATATGATTGAACTGGTCAAGGACATTCGTGAACAGGAAAAACCCGATGCCATTGTACTGCTGTCACATAACGGGATGGATGTGGACATTAAGATGGCGCAGAATGTCCCGGGTCTGAATGCGGTCTTTGGTGGTCATACCCATGATGGTATGCCCAAACCCCTGAAAGTGAAAAATGTGGACGGCGGTACCTGTCTGGTGACCAATGCCGGTTCCAATGGCAAGTATGTCGGCGTTATGGACTTTGACTTTAAGGACGGCAAACTGGTGTCTATGGACTACAAAATGCTGCCGATTATTTCTGACTGGTTACCGGCCGACAAGGAAATGGAGGCCTATATTAACCAGATGCGTCAGACTAAGTATGATGAAAAGATTGTGGAAAGCCGGGCTAAGAAGTTTTTCTACAATAAAAAACGGGTCGGTAAAACCTATGAGGAAATCCTCAGTGAGAAACTGGCCATTACGGACCGCACCCTGTACCGTCGCGGTAACTTTATGGGCACCTGGGACCAGGTATTATGTAATGCCCTGAGACATGAGTATAAAGCCGATGTGGCCATGTCTGCCGGGGTACGCTGGGGTACCACTACCTTAAAAGGTGAGTGGATAACCATGGAAGATGTCATGACTCAGTGTGCCATTACCTATGGGGAAACTTATGTGACGGAAATGACCGGTCATGACCTGCTCAATATTCTGGAAGGCGTGGCAGACAACCTCTTTACCCCGGACCCTTATTTACAGTCCGGCGGGGACATGGTGCGGGTCGGTGGTATGGACTATACCATTGACCCATCCAAGCCTCTGTATGAGCGCATTACCGAGGCCCGTCTGGATAACGGCCATGTCATTGAAGCCGACGGCATTTATAAGGTCGCCGGCTGGGCCTCAGTAAACCGCACACCGGAAGGCCGCTTAATGTGGGATATTGTTCATGATTATATCCTGGCTAAAAAGGGCAAGGATAATATCCTGAAACTGGATAAAATCAATCATCCTAAATTACTGGGGGTAAGCAAGAATCCAGGGATTGCGGATTATCCGGGGGAAATGACTTAATTTCTCTCTGTTTTCTGTATACTTCCCGAAGCGTGGGCATCCTGCCCACTCATTCTTAATTCTATCCTGTTGTATTTTCAACACTTTTGTGCTCAATGAATAAACAGCCACCCTGAATAAAACATATAGTATTGATTTATAAAGAAATATTGTTTGATTATGGGTGTTAAATTTGCAGTTTTTTGGTAAAATAAGCCTTATTACCTTGCAAATTTCCAGACCAGAATGAAGCCAGAGAAACAGCCAAAAATACCTCAGGAAGACCTGTTCAGGATGCGCCTTGAAAACATGCTGGACATAAACCATGAGTTGATTAAGTTATCAAAACACATAGATTGGGAAAGTCCTGATAAAGAATGGGGCGCTCTGTTTGTATCCACTAAAGGTGCTCCTGCCATACGCACTCGATTGATTGCAGGATTGCATTACCTGAAACACCTGCATGATTTATCGGATGAACAGGTAGTAAAAGGCTGGACAGAAAATCCGTACTGGCAGTATTTCTGTGGTGAAGAATACTTTCAGCATAAAATGCCTATACACCCTACGACCATGACCAAATGGCGTAACCGGCTGGGTAAGTCAGGCAGTGAAAAATTACTGATTGAAACCATTAAAGCCGGACTAAAGAGTAAAACCATAAAGCCTGGCAGTTTAAAGAAAGTCACGGTAGATACTACCGTACAGGAAAAGAACATCGCTTTTCCAACCGATTCAAAGCTCCTGAACAAAGCCAGAGAAAACCTGGTTAAACTGTCCAAAGAGCACGGTATTAAACTGCGTCAGAACTATAATCGGGTTGGGCCGCAATATGTACTAATGGCCAGTCGTTATGCTCATGCAAAACAGTTTAAACGCATGAAGAAAATGAACAATAAACTGAAATCCCGTTTAGGTCGTGTTAAACGGGATATTGAACGACAACTGCCCAACTATTCTGTTGATATTCAGTCTCTGTTTGAAGTAGCTCTAAAACAGGCTCAGAAACTGATTGAGCAGGAGCAGCACAGTAAGAACAAGCTTTACAGTTTACATGCACCGGAAGTCGAGTGTATCAGTAAAGGCAAAGCTCATAAGCCTTATGAATTTGGAGTTAAAGCCAGTATCGCGGTAACCAACAAGGAAGGCTTTGTTATTAGTGCTCAAAGTTGTCCGGGTAATCCTTATGATGGACATACCTTGCTGCCACAACTGGAACAGATAAAACAGTTTACAGCCGTACAACCGGAACAGTGCTTTGTTGACCGGGGTTATCGTGGACATGAAGTAAAAGACACTAAAGTTTTTATCTCAGGTCAGAAGCGAGGCGTTACCCGAAGTATTAAAAAGGCATTAAAACGGCGCAGTGCGATTGAGCCTGAAATTGGTCATATGAAAAATGATGGCCGTTTAGACCGCTGCTACCTCAAAGGTGCAGTCGGTGATGCCATTAATGTGGTTATGGTGGCCCAGCTTGGGTAACTCTGTCAGGATATAACGGATATAAGCAAAGGGCTCCGGTTTATTGGCTTTGGCCGTTTCAATTAAACTGAAAAGCATCGCACTGGCCATAGCACCATTGGGTGTCTGACTGAACAGCCAGTTTTTTCTGCCAATCACAAACGGTTTGATGCGCCGTTCGGCGGCATTATTATCAATCTCCGGATGACTATCTTCAATGTAGCAGGTTAACTGAGTCCATTGATTTAAAGCATAATGAATGGCCTTGCCCGGAAGCTGTTTGGGCGGTACCTGCTCAGCGGATTTATCCAGCCATTGCTTAAACTGATTTAATATGGGCTGACTTTTCTTTTGACGAACCAGATAACGCTGCTCTGCACTCATAGTTTTGCACTGCTTTTCAATGGCATACAGTTTGGCAATGGTGTTAAGTGCCATATGAGCCTTGCCGGGTTTCACATTTTTGCCCTTAAGGGCTTTAATCACCTCATCAAACTTACGCCAGGCATGAGCCCGGCAACCGACAGAGACAATGCCACTTTGCGGGGTACACACCTGAGCATAACCACTATAGCCATCGGTTTGAAGATATTGACCTTTAAAATCCTGCAGGTAGTTTTTGGCAAACAGCCCACTGCGCCCGGGCTGATAATCATAAATAATAACAGGTGGAGATACACCGCTACTGCCACTTTGGTACAACCACATACAGGACTGACTTTGTGCCTTTCTTCCCGGTTCATTGAGCACCTGAACCGGAGTTTCATCGGCCTGGATAATGGATTGCTGTAACTGATAATGAATAAGTCGTTGCAACAGAGGTTGACTTAGTTGGGCTGTTTTTATCATCCGGTTAGCCATGCTGGTGCGGTTAATATCAATGTTCAGACGTTTAAATATGGCTTCCTGTCGATACAGGGGTAAGGCATCGGTATATCTGGCAACGGCAATATGGGCCAGTAAGCCAGGTGATGCAATACTCTTTTCAATGGGCTGAGCCGGTTCAGGCGCTGTTTTAATGCCATTGTCACACTGACGGCAGGCGTATTTGACCCGAATGTGTTCTATAACTTTAATCTGTGCCGGAATGATATCCGGTTGCTCAGAAGTGTCTTCTCCGATTTCATGCAAAGCATGACCACAGCCGCAAACCTGCTCGCTTTTGGGTAATTCGTAACGAATTTGCTCTCCGGGCAGGTCTTTGGGTAAGGGTTTGCGACCGGGCTTTTTCCGGGTATAGGTAATGGTGATTTGAGCAGAGTCTGCTTCTGTATCATCCTGATGGGCGCGTTCTTCTACTATAATGCTTTCGGCTTCATTAAACAGCTCGGCCTGTGTATCGGGCTTTTCAGAAGAACGACCAAAGCGTTTATGTTGTAACAGGTTAAACTGCTCTTCATAAAACCGGACTTTGCTTTCTAAATCCACTATCCTGGATTGCAGTTGAGCAATGGTTTTGTCGGTTGATGCGGCAGTGGATTTCATGGGCTGCATTGTACTACAGCAAGTATAATGTTTCACCGTTAAATCAATGCATCACCTTGTTTTTGTTTGGTTTTTTCTGCGCTTGTTCAAGACTTCATCCGTAGTTTTGTCAGCCAATATGCGTATAGTTCAGTCGGGGGTGAGCCTGAACTTTTTCAATGTTTAAGCCATCCGGAAGCCAGTTTAATTCCCGCTGAGTTAAACTGACAGAGGTCTGTCCTCTTAACTCAGGCCATTTAAAGCGCCCCTTTTCCAGACGCTTATAATACAGCCAGAAACCATTATTATCCCGGTGCAGAATTTTAAGTTTATCCCGGCTACAATTACAAAAGACAAACAGGCTGGCGCTGAAAACATCCTGCTGCAGAACTTCAGAAACCAGCAGGCTTAATCCGTTTATGCTCTTTCTCATATCGGTGGCACCACAGGCCAGGTAAACCTGAGTGTTTTGATTAACACGCAATATTAAGCTATTTCAGTAAAGACAGTACTTGCATAAAGGTTGGCTGCTCAAAGCCTGGCTGGATTTCCAGACTTAAACCATTGGGCAGGTTTAAAATCAGACCTGAAACGGTCTTATCCTGAACAACCTGCACCGGTATTAAGCTCTCACTATCATCTGACTGCCTCAGAAATTTGGCTTTGTAGTAACTGAACATATGGGTTTTAAGGTTGTGCTGCTGACAGTATTGCTTCTGAGTCAGGCCGCTGGACTGCCAGGCCTGTAGGTGGGTGCGCATTTCTTCATCTCGTTCGTGGGGCATAGGGTTACCTTTTATGATTATGAAATTATAAAAAGTAATAGTTTGAAGGATTTTAAGGGGTGGGGGTAGGTGGGATTATTTGGCGCTTACGGAGAAAGTCAGACGGTCCCATATCCTTCGAAACTGATGAGGAAACATATGCAGTCTGGACTTGGTAAACAGACGATGTTCAGAATCATCATCGGGAAGTACAAAGACCTTTATTTTGGTACCATCAGGCCAAATAGTTTTGCGCATGGTAAAAATTGCCCTGACTTCTGACAGAGAATATTGCTGGTCGGGAACGGAGCTGTTGACATAGATATCAATGTCAATGTTATCTGCAGATTGACTGATACTGTCAGAGGAAAAGGATAAAGCAGGAGTCAAAAATAATAATAACCACAGAGAAATCTGCCATTGAAAGCCTTTGCCTGCGGTAGTGCGTATTATAGTTTTTTCTGTAGGAAACAGATCATGCAGTAAACATAGGCAACAAAAAAAGACAGTGTAAATTAAACTGTGTATCCGCTCTTATTTAAATATAAGGAGCCAACTGCTCCTCAAACTCGATTATAAATCGATTCATAGCTGCTTTCCAATTTCTGATGGGCATTGTCCATTTTTTGGAAGCCGACTGGATAGCCAGATAAATCACCTTCATAGCAGAATCATCGTTAGGAAACAGTCGCCGGTTCTTAATAGCCTTGCGAATAACACTGTTCACTGACTCAATGGCATTGGTGGTATAAATAACCCGCCGGATATCCTCAGGATAATCAAACAGCGTGATAAGGTTGGGCCAGTGCGCCTTCCATGACCGGCTGATTTGCGGGTATTTATCATCCCACTTTTGAGCAAACCGCTCTAATTCCAGTGCTGCTTCCTGCTCAGTTGCAGACTGGTAGATTTGCTTTAAATCCGCTGTAACTGCTTTATAGTCCTTCCAGGGCACAAACTTCAGTGAATTTCTGACCATATGCACAATACACAACTGAACTCTGGCCTGAGGGTAGGCCGTATTAATAGCTTCAGGAAAACCGCTTAAGCCATCCACACAGGCGATTAAGATATGCTGTAAGCCTCTGTTCTGTAATTCAGTCAATACAGAGAGCCAGAACTTAGCCCCTTCATTTTCTGAGAGCCACATACCCAGCAGTTCTTTTTTACCCTCCAGGTTAATTCCCGGAGCCAGATAAACAGCTTTATTGATAACCCGCTTATCCTGGCGGATTTTAACCACAATGCAGTCCAGATAGACAATGGGGTAAACTGGCTCCAGTGGACGTGACTGCCATTCCACTACCCGTTCCATGATGCTATTGGTCACCTGAGAGACCAGGGCGGGTGAAATATCCACCCCATACATTTCCTCAAAGGTATCCACAATATCACGAGTGCTCATGCCTTTGGCATACAGCGCCATAATCTGGTCATCCATGCCGGTGATACGGGTCTGGCGCTTTTTGACCAGCTGAGGTTCAAATTTGGACTGTCTGTCTCTGGGGGTATTCAGTTCAAACTGACCGTGCTCACCTTTTAACTGTTTTCGGTTGTAGCCATTGCGGCTATTGCCCTCTTCCTTATCCAGAAAATAATCCATTTCGGCATTCAGAGCGGCTTCAACGGTCATTTTAGTCAGTTGAGCACTGAGGTCGCTTAAATCCTGAGGGGTTTTTAAATCTTTAGCCAGTTCGTTGGCCAGGGCCTGTAACTTGTCTTTGTTCATTGTCTTACTCATCGCTGTATTCCTTGTTATAGGGTAACAAAAGATGGTTCAGACCGGCAGGGGGTTAATAATGTCGACTTCAGTCGAAGAGAAATTCCGCCCCCATGGTGAGCAAATACCTGGAAAAGGCAGGGTGTCAAGGAGGAGTCCTGAAAGGAAGCTCCTTGATAGCCTGACTTTGGAAGGTAGGCTGTTCACTATGGAGGTGGTATTTCAGGTTTATTCATTTTACCACTGCTGACTTAAACCACCACAATGAGCGTTTACACAGTTATTTTTACACCCTCCAAAAAAAGTAAAATACAAGTTGCCCATCAGTTTTTTTCAGGTTTATACTTAACGATACAGTCCTTTAAATCATTAGCCGTCTGTCCGGCAACCAGACAACTTCTGACCTTTTCAGCCTGCTGCAATAATTCTTTCAGGCCCTGGATAATATCAGACTCAGTTAATTCCTGCTTTTGAAGGTTTTTCTCAATGGAGTGTTTGATATCCTGGTCTGAAGCATTCTGCGTTTCAGCAGTTCTGCCCGGTGGTGTAAACTGCTGCAGACAATCGTCTGTTGTATTACCCTGCTCAAGACATTGAAGGATGGTATTGAGGTACTCAATATTTTTGTCAAAAGCGGGTAATAACTGCTGTTTTAACTCATTAATATCTGTCTTTCTGAGCTTTATATTAAACTCTGCACTTAATACAGGGTTTGCCAGAAACAACAGGCTCAGTATTATAATAAGTCTGGTCAAATTGAATTATCTCCCATTACCATCATCGAACAAGGTCATCAAATAAGGAGCAATTCGCAAAGCCCCTAAAGAGTAAACAGAGAATAAGCCCCAAAAACAACAGTTACCAGTGAAAACAGAAAGATACCATATTCAAAGAATTTAATAAGTGAACCGGTCATATTTTCCCTTTTCGATTATAATTTTCTATTCTATTTATTGTTCTACAACTAGGGTTTACCCCTGCAACTATACTCAATTAAAGTAACATTTCAAATACAACTTTATTGTTTATTGATTTTTTATCAACAAACAGATTTCCCTCTTATTTTTTCTTTTTATATTCCATCTTTAAAGCTGATTCATTAACATTAACTTCGCTATTCATGGATTCAGACAAATTCGAACTAAAATCACCCTGAGGCTCATTCTCCGGAGCTGACGAGAAAAACCGTTTTATAGCAGAAAATACTGCCTTGATGCCTTTCCAGAGCTTCGGTAATAACCAGATCATTAATAGAATAAAAAAGATTAAGAACACGACAAACAAGGTAGGATAATGAAGTGCAGTCCACAATCCTCCGATAACCGCTAGATCCTCAGTGATGGAGGCAGTCCAGTTGCTTACAGGCTCAGGTGAAGTATTGATTAAAACTCTGCTGCCGGCCTTTAGTGAATGCGTACCTAATGCCATACCACCACCCAAGATCCCCGCAGCTATACTCGCAGCAGAAGAAACATCGCCAACGGCTCCGGCGGCCAGAATAGCCCCGGCAGGAACCCGAACAAAGGTGTGAATCGCATCCCAGCCATTATCAAAACCCGGCACCTTATCAGCAAAAAATTCCACACAATACATTAAACCCGTAGCACCAATAACCATTGGATCACTGAGCACTTCCAGTCCGGGAGGCAAATCAACATTACCGGTCGCTCCCATAATACCGAGCATTAAAATAGCCGCATACAGGTTTATCCCGCTTGCCCAGGCTACCCCCATGCTCATGGCAATGACCGTAACAATCTGGTTATATTCTTCCATTATCAGTTCCTTAAAGAAAAACTGTTTATAGATATGGTTATTAAGCCCTGAAAACTCAAGGGGATTTTAGCTTTCACTCATAAATTGCATTATGCAATTATTAATATAACTTATTCACAAAAGTGGAATAAAAAACCCAGTAAAAACATCTACATTGAATATGGCTTATTTTTTGCTATTATTTATTAGCAGATTGTACAGTTAATAGTTTCAGGTGTGATCGTTTAATCTATCAACCCCTGTACTGATGACATAACAGTATTTAACGCACAAAAATTATAACAAAATGCAAATACGGTATCCCTTAATGATAAAATATTTTAACAGTTCTTCTTTTCTTTTTAATTTTCTTCTTATTTTAGTTCTTTATCATAGGTATGATCTTTAGGAGTTGAAATGAAGCCAATTTGATGATCATATTGAGTGAAAAGAAACTTAATAGACCGGGCAAAAACATAGGTTTTTCCCAACGATTAAGACAGATACCCCCTTTTCAGCTAATAGTGAGTATGATTACGGCTATGGGTGATAAAGAGACAAGGCATTTTTCGGAAATTCATCGTTACTTTAACCAGTTAACGAATAAAAATGTCCGTTATAAGCCCTTTCATAATCAATTAGCAAAACCTGAATTTGCGCAATTGATGAGAGATGTTGCAGATAAAGTTTTTAATCACCGGGTAAATACAAAACTGAAATGTAATCATCCTGTTCTGGCCAGTTTTGATAAATTACTTATCCGGGATGGCAGTTCATTTGCTATCCATAAGGCACTGAAAAAGAATTATCCCGGGCGATTTACAGCAATTAGTCCGGCAGCCATGGAATTGCATGTCACCTACGACTTAAAAACCGGAGGCATAGAAAAAAGCACACTGACACCGGATAGCGTTTCACCGAGCCACCAGAGAAGATGGGCAAGTCGTTAACAAAAGAACTAAACCATTGTCTGATTTGGTAAAATCTCTGCCAAAACGACAATTAATTGATATGATTGTGGAGATTGATGCCAGAGAAACAAGGCTGATTGCAATCTGGAGCCCCAAAGAAAAAAGGCATACATTTTTAGTTACAAATCTGAATGCAGAACAGTTTTCAGCAACACAAATCAGCCAGTTATATCGTTTACGTTGGCAGATTGAGTTGTTATTTAAAGAGTGCAAGTCTCATAATAACTTGCAGGGGTTCCAAACCAGTAATTGCGCATTGATGGAAGCTTTGGTTTGGAGCGGTTTAATCGCGACGATTCTGAAACGATTTATATGTAGTAGCATAGAACAATTTTGCCAAATAGCGATGTCAACGTTGACGGTCTCCAAAACAACCGTTTACTGGTGGTATTCATTATTGGAATCCATTGTTAACCATAAACGAAAACAATTAACGGATGTGCTTGAAAGAACATATTTTTTCCTGAAAGAAAATACTGGCAGAGCTCATCCTAAACGAGATAAGTCTACTGGACTTTATCAGTTTTGTGTAGAACCTAATTATGGAGTTACATCCTGATGGGTAATCTATTGAAACGAAATGATAAAATCCTTAAAGACATACCTATGAGTTCTTTATACATTACTCCCGAGTTTAGGCCTTGCTAAAGATAAAACAGATAGCACAGTCGCTGAAGAGCCGGAAGTAAAAAAAATAATCTGGACCGGCTGTGGTATTACTAAAAAAGCCTTTATGTCAGAAATTGCCGCAGCCTATAAAGAAAAATACGGTGTAACCATTGATCTTAAAGGAGGCGGAGCCACTAAAGGCATTCGTTCAGCTAAATCCGGCGAATCTCATCTCGGCAGCACCTGTCGTCTCCCCATGCATAACCTGGAAGAAGAAAGCATGTTATTAAAGCTTGTTCTGGTTGCCTGGGATGCCCTGGTGGTTATTGTTAATAAAGACACCCCCATTTCAGACATAAAAAAACAGGAACTTATCGATGTTCTGGAAGGCAAAATTATCTACTGGAACGAATTATCCGGCTGGCAGGGTGATAAAAACAGCCGTGAAGAAATTCAACTCTTTACCCGCCGTTCAAAAATTTCCGGTGTTGGCTATACCATGAGAAAAATGCTGTTTGATGATATTGATAAAGAGTTTGTTTCTGACAAGTACTTCCCTTCCTCCGGCCCACTGGAAAAAGCCATTGAAAAAGAAAAATTTACACTTGGAGTTACTGGAATATCCAGTGCCCGTAAACGTAATGTAAAAATCCTCAGTCTGGATGGTATCACCCCTGATTATGAAACCATTAAATCCAGTAACTATACCTTGTACCGTCCACTTTATCTGACCTACACCTCTTTATACCGGCTTCCCGAAGCTGAGAAAAAAGAAGTCCGACGTTTCCCTGCTTTTATCAAAAGTGATGAAGCGGCACAGATTATTCGCAAGAACCGTGTAGTTCCGTTTAAGGATGGGGTTCGGTTGATGAAGTATCGGAAGGATATTTTTGGGAATTAGAAAAGAGAAGCGCTGAGCAAGAGCAAAAGCGTATAGGTAGAGTTATTGGTTTCTCAGCACTCAACGCTCAGCTCTAAAAAAAGAAAAGCCCGAGCCGGTTTCCCAGTCGGGCTTTTCTTTTTTTCCCGCTTGTTACTAGATCATTAATGGCAACATTAATAAGGCAACAATGTTGATGATTTTGATCATTGGGTTAATTGCAGGACCAGCGGTATCTTTGTAGGGGTCGCCTACAGTATCACCGGTTACAGCAGCTTTATGGGCATCAGAACCCTTACCGCCATAATTACCATCTTCAATGTATTTCTTGGCATTATCCCATGCACCACCACCGGTAGTCATAGATATCGCAACAAACAGACCGGTTACGATAGTTCCAATTAATACACCACCTAATGCTTCTTTACCTAATAACAGGCCAACCAGCAGAGGTACGGCAATAGGCAGGATTGAAGGAATAACCATTTCCTTAATCGCTGCTTTAGTCAGCATATCAACTGCTCTGGAATAGTCCGGCTTCTGGGTTCTGTCCATAATACCGGACATTTCCTTAAACTGACGACGTACTTCCACGACCACAGAACCGGCTGCACGACCCACCGCTTCCATTGCTATGGCACCAAACAGGTAAGGTACCAGACCACCAATAAACAGACCAATCAGTACCATGTGGTTGGAGAGGTCAAAGAAGGTTTCACCACCGGTTACTATTTCCAGATTATGGGTATAATCAGCAAACAGTACTAATGCCGCTAGGCCTGCTGAACCAATAGCATAACCCTTGGTTACGGCTTTAGTCGTATTACCTACCGCATCCAGAGGATCGGTAATATTACGAATTTCTTCAGGCATATCTGCCATTTCTGCAATACCACCCGCATTATCGGTAATAGGACCATAAGCATCCAGAGCAACAATAATACCCGTCATAGACAGCATGGAAGTCGCTGCAATTGCAATTCCGTATAAGCCACCCAGAGAATAGGCACCCCAGATACTGGCACAGATCACCAGCACAGGCGCTGTAGTGGACTTCATGGAAACACCTAAACCAGCGATAACATTAGTACCATCACCAGTAACTGATGATTCTGCAATACGTCTTACCGGCGCATACTCAGTAGAAGTATAGTACTCAGTGATAATAACCATTGCAGCCGTCAGAACCAGACCAATCAGAGAGGAGAAATACAGGTTAACGGTTGCAACCGGTGTTCCGGAAACAGTAATTGTATCACCCAGCATCTGAGTAGTTACTGGGTAGAAAGCAATACCGGACAGGACAGCAGCAACAATCAGGCCTTTATACAGGGCGCCCATAACACTGCCTTGGTCTTTCAGCTTCACAAACATAATGCCGACAATTGAGGCAAAAATGGATACACCGCCAAGAACCAGAGGATACATAACCGCATTGATACCTGCTCCGGTTACCATTAAGACACCTAATAACATGGTAGCAACAATAGTTACTGCATAGGTTTCAAACAGGTCAGCCGCCATACCGGCACAGTCACCAACATTATCACCTACGTTATCAGCGATAACTGCAGGGTTACGTGGATCATCTTCAGGAATACCGGCTTCAACTTTACCTACTACATCCGCACCAACGTCCGCACCCTTAGTAAAGATACCACCACCTAAACGAGCAAAGATGGAAATTAATGAGCCACCAAAAGCCAGACCAACCAGTGAATGGACAGCACTTTCAACAGAAGCACCCAAGGAAGTTAATGCTGCAAAATAGCCAGCCACACCTAATAAGGCCAGACCGACAACCAGCATACCGGTAATGGCGCCACCACGAAAGGCGATCAGAAAAGCAGCAGCCATGCCGTTATAAGCAGCCTGAGCAGTACGTGAATTGGAACGAACAGAGATATTCATACCAATATAACCGGCCGCACCAGACAGAATAGCACCAATAGCAAAGCCAATAGCGGTAGCCCAGCCAATAGCTGACAGACCGATAGCCAGAAAGACAACAACACCAACCATAGAAATGGTTTTATATTGACGGTTTAGATAAGCTTGCGCACCCTGTTGAACTGCTTGCGCAATTTCCAACATTGTGTCACTTCCCGGTGATTGAGACATGATCCATTTAATGGATATGATCCCGTAAATTACAGCGGCCATACCAGCTGCAAGTGCAAATAATAGTTCAACAGACATTACGTCCCCCGTTGCTATAATTAAAAGTTGAATTCAGAATGAATTCGCGATAATTTTTAAAGATTGCCCATATTGACTCCGATTAATCACTTAATCTGAATCATATAGATTACAAAATAGACTTATGAGTCTAATTCAAAGCCCTCCTGTGTTACATTGATCAACATCAATAGGGCTCAATACACCGTAAAAAACTTGATTCTTTTTATTAACAAGCTACGTTTATAAATTAGGGCAAATTTTCTTCAGTATAAATTTTTTGCAAAAAAAAGGCTGATACATGGGTATCAGCCTTTTGATTACTTAAATTTCAAATTCTGGGAGCTTTTTCTCAACACTCTTATTATCCAGAACCACATACTTGGGCAGACCGTTTTCATAAGGAGGATAATCTTCACCTTCAATTAAAGGCAGCAGATATTCCTTACACTTGTCGGTAATGCCGAAGCCGTCTTCAGTAATAAAGTCCAGAGGCATCATTTTTTCCACATTAGCAACATCTGCTAATGGTGCCTGACCAATTTTCCACTCATAAGGTGAGCTGGAAATACGATCAACAGTAGGCATAATGGCATTGGCACCTTCCAAGGCAAATTCAACACCGGCTTTACCTAAGGCATAAGCCTGTTCAACGTCTGATTTGGAAGACAGGTGACGCGCAGCACGCTGTAGGTAGTCAGCAACCGCCCAGTGGAATTTATAACCCAGCGCGTCTTTAATGATATTGGCAACTACAGGAGCGGCACCACCTAATTGAGCATGACCGAAAGAATCACGAGTACCCTGCTCTGCCAGGAAGCGACCGTCTGGCCAGTGCACACCTTCAGAAACAACCACAGTACAGAAACCGAATTCCTTAACCTTTTCATCAACTTTTGCCAGGAACTTATCCTGTTCAAATTCAACTTCAGGGAACAGGATCACAACAGGAATACCTTGGTCTTCAACTAAGCCACCAGCTGCGGCAATCCAGCCTGCATGACGACCCATCACTTCAATAACGAAGATCTTGGTAGAAGTCTTGGCCATAGAGCGTACATCAAAACTGGCTTCCAGAGTAGAAACGGCAATATATTTGGCTACTGAACCAAAACCTGGACAGTTGTCAGTAATAGGCAGGTCATTATCAACGGTTTTTGGAATATGCACAGCCTGAATAGGGAAACCCATTTTTTCTGATAACTGGGAAACCTTATGACAGGTATCAGCGGAATCACCACCACCATTATAGAAAAAGTAACCGATATCATGTGCTTTAAAGACTTCGATCAGGCGCTCATATTCACGTTTGTTGTCTTCCAAGCTCTTCAGTTTAAAACGGCAGGAACCAAAACCACCGGAAGGAGTGTAACGTAAAGCAGCAATGTTTTCGTCAGATTCCAGGCTGGTATCAATCAGATCTTCAGTCAGAGCACCGATAATACCGTTTCTACCGGCATAAACCGTACCAATTTTGTCACTGTTCTTACGAGCAGTTTCAATTACGCCACAGGCTGAGGCATTAATTACAGCTGTAACACCACCTGACTGTGCGTAAAATGCATTTTTTTTAGTCATATTAACTCCAGATTTACTCTTAAATTTTAATAAACTCGAATATTCTATCAACAGCAGATAAAGGTTAAAAGGTCTTTTTCAAGTTTGTGCTATTTTGGTATTTTTTAGCTTTGATTTAACATTTGCTTTACATATAGTGATTGAGTAGCGCTTGGTCTTATTGTATTTATCAGGTTTTTACCAGTAAACTTTCCTGGAAAACAGCTTTATGAACATCCCCCATGCTCAGAATACCCACCAGTTTATTGTTTTCAGTCACTGGAATACGACGAATTTTATGCAGCCACATTATGGAAGCAGCACGCAGAATCGGCATGTCAGGAGAAACCGTTGCGACAACACGGGTCATCAGATCATCAACCGTCTTACCTAAAACACTGCTATAGTCTTTCTCCATATCCTCAAAATCAGGCTTGGAACCCGACTCAACCAGCTCCTGCATATCCGGAAACATACTGAACAGAATATCTTTTTCTGAAATTATGCCAACCACATTATTTTCTTCATCTACCACTGGTAAGCCACTGATTTTGTTAAAACACATAATAGTTGCAATATCTTTAACAGGAGTATCTGGTGTGCATGTTTTAACTTCTGTACACATGATATCTTTTACTTGCATTGTTTTACCTCGTTTAGGTTATACCTCGTTTTATCCTTAAATTTACCACTTAACAACTCTTATTTATTATCTTTTTATTACCACATCCTGATAATAGAATGTAGATAAAGCCGGTTATTTTTTAAGTAGATAAACATACCATGGATTTTGGTTTTAAAAACCTACTCCAAAATGGGTATATTTTTATAGGGATTACTTAAAATCCGTAGCCGGGTAAAGGGGGCACCTTGCTGAAACTGCCGTAAGCCCATCCATGGGGGCTTTGCAGAAACATCCATGTTTCTGAAACTTCAGCAAGGCGACCCCTTCCCTCAGCTACTCCGAGTTTTTATTTTACTTACAAACAAAATTCGTGTTTATAATATCCTTAAGCAAACAGTAAATGTCACATTGAGCAGCTGGAGTAAGGCCGGTTTTTCAGAAGTGTATGCAGCATGAATGCTGCATACAAGCCCCCATGGATGGGTTCACGGCGTCTTCTGAAAGACCAGCCTTATTTCAGCTGCGGATTTATGTCCCCCAAACAGAACATTAAGAGCCATACCAAATGACCGATACCGTAGAAAAACTTTCCAAGGATCTAAAACAATTCGCCATAGCCCGTAATTGGGAGCAATACCATACCCCCAAAAATCTATCCATGGCATTAATTGCAGAAGCGGCAGAACTGGTAGAACATTTTCAATGGCTGACTCCGGAAGAGAGCCAGGCCATCCGTGGAGAGAAACATAAAGAGATCGGTTATGAAATGGCCGATATATTTATTTATCTGCTGAGAATGGCCGAACAGATGGATATCGACCTGATGAAAGTGACCCGGGAAAAAATGGCTATTAATGAAAGCCGTTTCCCTCCTGCTGAAAAAGTTCAGCCAGAATCATAAAAACTCAATAAAAAGATGAATGCTTAAAAAGTATAAGAGTCCAGTATTTTCTGATAAGTTCCGTCTTTCCTGATAGCCGCCAGTCCCTGATTAAATTTCTTGATAATTGTCTGGCTTTCTTTATTAGCTTTTGGCGCAGCAATATACAGATTACGGGTGGTCAGATTATTGGCCAGAAAGCGGAAATTTTTCTGGTTGCCGCCTATAAAATGTTTCAGTTCATAAAGAGCCAGCCGCTTATCGGCAACGGCCAGATCCAGCTGACCGTTCTGTACGGCAATCAGGTTCTGAGTCAGGCGATTGGCTTTGAATTTCAGGATACGGGGGTCCTTTATAAATTTTTCATCATAGGCGTAATCGGTTAATATGCCCACCAGTAAACCGTGTAGATCACTGAGTTTATTATATTCAAATTTACTATTGGCATTAGCCACAAAGACAATATTATTTTTTAAATAGGGCTGGCTGTAGATAAGTTTCTTTTTACGGCTGTCACTTTTCCAGACCGCGCCAACCACGTCATAAACCCCCATTTTTGAGCCTGCCAAGGCTTTTTCCCATTTTTCTATACGCACATTTGCGGTATAACCGACCCGTTTAAAGGCTGTTTTAACGATTTTCATAGCCAGTCCGCCGTCCGGTAGTGAATCATCCACATAAGGCGGCCAGATATTAGAAACCACCGTGATTTCCTGTGCCTGAACATGGGTAAAAAAGACACTGCTCAGTAATAACAATAAAACGATAGTTTTTTTCATACTTTCCTCTGTCTGAATAGCAATTCAGTGGGTACTATTAAATTTTAATGCCATGAGTATAAACGCATGCCCTTCCAGCATCAACTATACCCCCTGTCAATCAGCAGCCAAATTTACAGGTTAAATTTCAGATACAGACCGCTGGCAGCCTGCATTTCCTGTAAACTGGGCAGCTCTGCATTAAAGGGTTCTGACTGGGCACCGCGACAGGTAATACTGCGTACATCTGATTGAGAATCCGGTTCAAGCGGTTGCAGGTAAAAACGATAAAAACGCATAATATCCACTGGTGAAGCATCATCACTCCAGCTGACATTTAATGCCGCCAGTTTAACTGCTTTTAACAGTACAATGGGGCTTTCATCCTGAACAATTGATATGATCCTGAATACGCCCGGCGGTATAGTCTGCGGCTGTTCAGAAACGGTATTGATTTCGACCTCACAATTTACTTCATAAAGATTTAAACGTCCTTTGGGCTGAAGTTCACCGTATTGTAAAAAGGCTCTGGCCGATTCAGGGTGTACTTTTAAGGGCTGTAGAATTTCAATGGTGGCCTGAGCATCCGCTTCAATATAATTGCCATTTGAGTGTATCAGGGTCGACTGACAGGCTGTCAGCATAAGAAATAGAATCAAACTGGTAATTAACTTCATTTTCTGGCATATCCACTAATATTGATGGTAATAATAAAATCTTTCTCAGGATACCACTTTTTTTAGCAAACCTTTAATATCCCATGGCCTGTCAGCCATTTTTTTATCTCCAGTCGTTGCACGTTTTAAGCCTTTGGTCACTTCCTCAACGTCAATACCGAAATTACCCAGAGAATAGGTATTAATAATTTTAGGTCTGATTTTTTCAGATGCTTCACCAGCCGCTTCATTAATAGTATAGAGATCCAGTACTTTGTATGTAGTGACCAGTTTGCGGTTATTATCTCTTAAAATAAGCACCTGGGGTAATAATTGATTTCTGGCATGCTGTTCAACAATAATTGCAATTTCTTTTGAGTTTAACTCCACAATAGAGCCGACCGGATAAATACCAATAGAGCAGATAAATTCTTCCACCAGTTGCGCCAGAAAAGAGATCTCCTGCTCCATCAGTCCCATGGGCACAATGGGCTCGGATAATAGTAATAATGGCCTGTGGCGTTCGCCCCATTATTTTCAGAGCGTCCAAGGTCAGATCAACATGTTTCTGATACTCCCTTAAATCCTCCCCATCCAGCTTATCTTCTTTTTCCAGCAACTCTCTGGGCAGCTTTGCCTTGCCGATATTACACAATAACAGGGCAATGGAAAGATTGTTCATTTTTTCTTTTTCAAGACCCAGGTGACGGGCAAAGGCAATGACCCAGATGGAGGTTCGAAGTGAACGGTTATGAGAATGAGTATCTTTTTCATGCAAACGGGTTAACCAGAGCAAGGCATCAGGATTTCGTACTACACTGTCTACAACGGCGGTTGCAGTACGTTTTACCGTTGGCATATCAATAACACGACCAGTCTGGGCATTGGCGAACAGATCACTGGCAGTAACGGTTATTTCCTTATATAACTGATTAGCGGTACGAAATTCTGTGGTGAACGTGGTGCTTTTTCGGTACTCATTATCTTTTCTAATATTCTGCCGTCTGGATTTACGACTAAATGTCAGATCCTTGATATCCGTATTAGCAATGTTCCTGATGGTGGAAAAAGTAATTTCAGTATTTGCAATGGTTTTGATTTTTGAAAGCAGTGATGGATTAGCCTGACCATTGTATTTAATTTTTTCCCTGGTCAGCTCAACGTCAATATAAACAAACTGGCACAGGCGCTCCAGTTTTTCTATGTCTTTTTATGGTTTCAATATAAAAGCCTTCCAGCAGGTAATCGGTTTCCAGCCAAGGTCTGTCCAATGCCGAAATATACATGCCAATGGCCAGGTTGTGTGTCAGGACTTTTTCTGTTTTAACCGCCATAAAATCTCAAAAGTTATTTCTAAACCCGTTCCATTTTTACAGGATAAATATCCCTGAAGTCATTTTCACAATAAGAAAAAATGGTTATTTCAATACTATAGAGCAATATTGGCTGAATATCACTTTATGTAAGAAAATCCCTTTCTGTTATTAGACTTTAGTCTATTTTTTAAAAAGTTATTCAATTTTGCACTATGCTCTTCATTTTTTAAAAAATTTTATGTGCAAAATATCTCAAGACAGAACAGGAACAGCATAAAAATCATAAGTGATTGATTTAATTAACAAATAAGTTTTAAGAAAAATTGTTCATAATGTAATCAAAATATCATAAAAGTAATAACAACAAGCCTCCTGCAGGTTTACCCAATGTTTATTCACATAGTTATCCACAGTTTCTGTGGATAAGGAGCTAAGTCACTGATTATAGATTCTGCCCGGCTTTATTTTGCTAAATAAACAAACTTAAAACACATTTTATACAACTCAGGCTAATTTATTCGATAAAATACACTTAGAACATTGATACTTTTTTCGGGATCGGGCACGATTTAGTATTAGGTAAATAATATCTAAAAAACATTATTATTAAGGAACCAGGAATGAAATCAAAATTTATCATTACTTCAGCAATTGTTGCATTATTCATATCAAATCTGGCCATGGCAGAGCAAAATAAGCCCTCTATAACTGAAAGTATTCTGGTCGAACAGCAGCTGGAAGTTCTGGAAATTAACAAGGATGAACGCTGGGTTATGCTTAAAGACCGCTCTGGATTCACCAAAAAAGTAGAGGTAGGTGAGGGTGCCAGAAATTTTGATCAGCTTAAAGTCGGCGATTTAATTAATGTTAATTAGTTCAACCTGAATAATATCGTTTTAAGCCTGACATCAAGCCAGGTTTAAAGCGTCTGATTGTTCTGGTTTGATAAAAGACCCCATCAAACCTGAAATAATTTTGAGCCACAAAAGCCGGAGCTTATTGAGGAGCTTTCTTAAGTTATGTCCAGCGGCTACCATAACCACATTAATGGCATCACCGACTGCGCCTTTGAGGTAGCAGCGATCTAAACGACCATCATTTTTCATATGACCAATTTCAGGCTCAATCGCACTGCGCCATTTTAATGCCTTTTTAATACTTCGGGTAACACCTCGCTTCTGACCTGAGATAAAAACTTTAGTGTCTTTTACTTCATGTCCATGATAACCCCGGTCAACAAAGCATTGTTCCGGTTGTACGACTGTAAACTGTTTTATCTGTTCCAGTTGTGGCAGTAGAGTGTGTCCATCATAAGGATTGCCCGGACAGCTTTGAGCACCAATAACAAAGCCTTCCTTGTTGGTTACCGCGATACTGGCTTTAACACCAAATTCATAAGGCTTATGAGCTTTGCCTTTACTGATACACTCAACTTCCGGGGTATGTAAACTGTAAAGCTTGTTCTTACTGTGCTGCTCCTGCTCAATCAGTTTCTGAGCCTGTTTTAGAGCTACTTCAAACAGAGACTGAATATCAACAGAATAGTTTGGCAGTTGTCGTTCAATATCCCGTTTAACACGACCTAAACGGGATTTCAGTTTATTGTTCATTTTCTTCATGCGTTTAAACTGTTTTGCATAAACATAACGACTGGCTATTAGTGCATATTGCGGCCCAACCCGATTATAGTTCTGGCGCAGTTTAATACCGTGCTCTTTGGACAGTTTAACCAGGTTTTCTCTGGCTTTGTTCAGGAGCTTTGAATCGGTTGGAAAAGCGATGTTCTTTTCCTGTACGGTAGTATCTACCGTGACTTTCTTTAAACTGCCGGGCTTGATAGTTTTACTCTTTAGTCCGGCTTTAATGGTTTCAATCAGTAATTTTTCACTGCCTGATTTACCCAGCCGGTTACGCCATTTGGTCATGGTCGTAGGGTGTATAGGCATCTTATGCTGAAAGTATTCTTCACCACAGAAATACTGCCAGTACGGATTTTCTGTCCAGCCTTTTACTACCTGTTCATCCGATAAATCATGCAGGTGTTTCAGGTAATGCAATCCTGCAATCAATCGAGTGCGTATGGCAGGAGCACCTTTAGTGGATACAAACAGAGCGCCCCATTCTTTATCAGGACTTTCCCAATCTATGTGTTTTGATAACTTAATCAACTCATGGTTTATGTCCAGCATGTTTTCAAGGCGCATCCTGAACAGGTCTTCCTGAGGTATTTTTGGCTGTTTCTTTGGCTTCATTTTGGTCTGGAAATTTGCAAGGTAATAAGGGTTATTTTACCAAAAACCTGCAAATTTAACACCCATAATTCGCCAACATTTCTTTATAAATCAATGTGCTATGATTTATTCAGGTCGGACTAAATAAATGTCCTGACAGGGAGGCACTACAGCCAATCTGATGCATGATCGACTGGGTATTTTACTGGGTTCGACTTTGTCAGCTATATTTGGTTACTTATACCTGAATAAGGTATTGCCGAGGCAGGATTAGGTTTCTGAAAACTTGAGTACCAGGTAGTCCCAGTGGTCGTTTTCAATAGTCAGAATAATACAGGACGGACCGCCTTTATTGCGAGTAAAACCAGCAGCCCCGGGATTTAAAACGTGGTGCTTTTCATCATCGGTATCAATAACCTGAATATGGGTATGACCATAAATAATCAGACGAGCCCCCGGATGCGCCTTTCTTAAGTCACTGTGATCAGGCTTGTACATGTCATGCCTATGACCATGTTCAATAGCAATCCGGCCTCCGGGCATGGCTAACTCTATCTGCTGAGGCAGAATTTTTACCAGATCCCAGTCCTTGAACTCCCATAAATAAGGCTTATCATTATTACCGGCAACGGCAATAATCTGGCCTGATTTAGGCTGTATCATTTCCAGCACATCACTATTACCAATATCTCCGGCATGGATGGCCAGATCACATTCTTTGATCTGGCCGACAATTTCCGGAGCCAGTTCTTCATGAGTATCAGATATGATGGCTACCTTAAGTTCAGAGTATTCATTAAAATCGGTTTTTTGATTCAGGTGCATAAGATTTTGTGTCTGTTTTTTTACTCTGTAGTTTAAGGCTACTTATTACTATACAATTAATGCGGTAGTTTATACTGAATAGTTAATAAAGATCTGGATTAATACTGTCTTTTCAGCAAACTCGGCAATTATACATAATGAAATTTCGGAAAACTACATTATTCCTTTTTTCATACACTTTTTACGGCAGTTTCTAACTATCCCTTTAAAAAATTATTTTTTATCAGGGAAAAATACCTAGCATATTAGAGAATCCAGGAAGACTATTTACAGGTGTATTAGCAGGATTATAGGGAAATACGCTCCCATTACCGAGACCATAATTACCACCATAATCAGGAAACATTGTTGCGTATGGGTTAACAACCGGCACACCACCTGTTCCAGGCAGGGAATACAGTGAGTAAGGTGAACTATTATATGAGCCGTAAGACGGGCTAAGATGGCTGTAGCCCGGTACCATGTTAGGCGGTGTTATAATACCGGGAACTGTACCCGGCAAAGTTCCCGGAGGCAATGCATAAGTATATACAGGTACTGGAATATATCGGATTTGAGACTGAACCTGGTCAGTGGCTTTTTCAAATTTGTTGATCGAATTGTTAAACGGTTGTTTTGCCCTGGCTCTGTACTGACCAATATCATCTTTTTCTGGGAAAAATCGTTTAGCCTGACCTTCAGGTTTTTTTATCAAATCACTAACGTATATTGCTCCGGACGTCTGCGGAAAATAGGAATTATCAGACTGATAGAGGTTATCAAACTGACGGTTATTATTATCCTGCTGATAGCTATTATTATTCCGCTGATGGCTCCTATCAGGCTGAAGACTCCTTTCAGACTGATAGCGCTGTTCGGGCTGATAACGGGATTCTGACTGGTATCGGGACTGACTATTATCATAATGAGATTCTGATGATTGAGATTGCCGATCCGTATAGGTATGTCTATCCTGAACATCCCGATAGTCTGCTTTAGAAGAATTTCTGTTAGAAAAGTCATCATATTTATAATGTTCAGAACGTGGGTATTCTGAGCCATTACTGGAGTTTTCGTAAGAATTCTGTGGTTCAGAATTTTGTCTTTGCCGAGAGATATTTTTTTCATCAGGATATATCCACTTCCGCTCTGACTCATAGCGTTGTGCCCGTTCGGCATCGACTTTTGTTTTCTCAGAAGGATCTGTAATATCACTGGGAAACATATAGCTGCTTTGAGCAAAAAGTGTTACCGGTAAAAACAGACCGGACATGATAAGACTTAATGGTAATTTTTTTTTGTTATCAAACATAATTGTCCTGTTATACTCATTATTTTTAGTATTTTATTCAACTTATTCAATACTGGCTTTGCTTCCGGATCTTTCCTGTTGCGAATAGAGTTTTTCCTGACGTAGTAATTTATGCTTATATATCCACTGCCAGACATACCCGCCAGGCAATTTATAACCGGTTCTAAGGTAATTGTAGACATTAATATTACTGACTGTCCAGCACATTAAATTCATACTTTCTGAATCACCGCAGAGCAGTAGCTGATCCCCTTTCTGTATCTCAAAGTCACCTTCCGGTAGCAGATAGTCTTTAAAACGCTCTCTTTTAGAAGGGGCTGACTGCCTGGTTTTTTGATTAGGTAAGCGGCTTATTTTTCTATGTACCAGTAAGACCACGCAATTGAGAGATTTATCCCGGTTTCTGGGATGACGCAGTATTTCATCAAGAATGATTGTACCCTGTTTCAGAAAATAAGCTACTGCGGAGGTCTGTTGTTCAGATATTTCCAGCATCCAGGTATTCGGTACATCTTCTTCAATAAAGCTGCTGATCCGGCTGATTAACAGATTTGCCCAGACATCTTTCTGACGTCTGGCCAGAGACAGGAACCTGTCCAGCATGGGTTTTTTTATAATAGACAGGATTTCTCCGGCAATAATACTGGCCGGCTGCATAATAAAATCCAGTTCGGCCTGTTTAAAGACATCCTTGTTATGACTATGATTCTGACGGGCAACGGTAAAGAGTTTGTGCTGTTCCTAGGCAAGCTCTTCCTGCTGCAATTCATCGTCCACCAGCAAATGATAGCAACTGTTAAATGCCTGGTTCTGCTGTCTTGTCTGCCAGACCCGTTTTAATTCATCCTTGGCAGTAATAATGATTGAAAGGTTATTAGCATCATTGTCTGTTCCGGCCACAATAGCCACCACTTCCGTAATATTGGCTTCACGCAGGGTAATTGCTTCTGTCCCCTTGCCGTGAATACTGCCTTCCGGAGGATGAGTCAGCTCCGGCATGGCTTCAATTACTCTGGTTTGAATACCGACATAATTTAAATGACGGGCCACAACCTTGCCAAAACGTCCGTAACCACAAATAACCCAGAGTCCTTTGGGAGGAAAAATGGGTTCTTCCCGAACCAGGTGAGTTTTATCATTCTTATTTTGATTATATTCATCTTCACTTATATCATCCTCATTATTATCATTTTCATCAAGATAATGGACACTGGTCAACCATTCATACACCAGGTAGGCACTGGGTGAGCGTACCGAAAGCGCCAGTCTGCGGGCAAATACTTCATAGGGATTAATAATATGACTGGTGCCGAACGAGGCCATGTTCACTTCCGCATCACTGCTTTCTGCCCGGCAGACCAGCATAAGATCGCTATCATCAATAACCCGTTTTTTACTAAGCAAACGGGCAGCAATGGCTATTTTAAGGTTGATATGATCTTTATTGGTCAGGGCAATAACCCCACGACAGTTAGATTTAGTTAAACCGGCTTTTTCAAGTACTTCAGGATAGGAAGCATTACCCGCCAGGGCTGGAATATCAACATAGGGTTCGTTAATCAGCAAATCATCAATGCGCTCCGGATCAATATCAATAACCACTGAAAGTATATGATTTTCTGCCAGTTCATGGGCCAGCAGCTTACCGGTATCACCATAGCCACAAATCAGATAAAACGGTTCTTTAATACGCCTGATTTTACGCCGGAATTCATTTTCTCTAAGAATTTTCTTAAAAGTAGGATTTTGAAGGGTACTTAAAACAGCACCAACACTGTATAACCAGACGGTAACGGTGATATAAATACTGAATACCGTCCACATTCTCTGAGCATTGGTAAATTCGTAGGGAATTTCACCAAAACCAATGCTTGAACCCATAAAACTGACAAAGTAAAAGGCATGAAAAAAACTCATATGCCAGACATTGCCCTGATCATCACGACCGGGGATCAGAACAAAACCCAGGATGACCACCGCATAACTGGTAATAAACCTGAATTCTGGATAAGAACTAAAAAATATTGAACTAAATGCCTGTTTCTCGATCAGATCATTTAATGACCAAATCAAATGAATTTGAACAAGGAACAGGCAAGTGACTACTATAGATGAATTGTATTGTAATATCGATGATTTCAACCAGGTCTTTTATCCTGAATGGGAAAAAACACTGCTGGAATCCGGTGATAAAAAGAGAAGACGACAAGGTGTAATGAGCCCCGGTGAACTGATGACTATCCTGATTAACTTTCATCAGTCACATTACAAAGATTTTAAGAGTTATTATTTATGCCATGTGCATCAACATCTTAGGAAAGAGTTTCCAAATTTATTGAGCTATACCCGTTTCCTGGGAGTGATGTCATCGGTACTGGTGCCAGTATGCGCTTACTTTACTCATTGCAAAGGAAAGCCAACCGGAATTGCCTTTGTTGATGCGAGCAGCATTAAAGTATACCAAAACATTCGCATACCCAGGCATAAAGTCTTTGATGGTGTTGCTCAGCGAGGCAAATCGACCATGGGGTGGTTCTATGGGTTTAAAGTTCACCTGATCATTAATCATAAAGGTGAAATACTGGGCACTAAATTGACGGCCGGTAATGTAGATGACAGAAAACCGGTTCCTGAAATGGCCAAAGACTTATATGGAAAGCTTTATGGTGACAAAGGCTATGTCTCCAGTCTTTTAAGTGATGAACTGTTTGAACAGGATGTCGGGCTTATTACCAATGTCAGACGAAACATGAAAACACGTGCCATTGCATTGTGGGATAAGATTATGCTGAAAAAACGTTTTATAATTGAAACGGTTAATGATCAGCTAAAAAATATTACACAGATTGAACATTCACGTCATAGAAGCGTAAGTGGTTTTATGTTGAACCTTATTGGTTCTCTGATTGCCTATTGTCATAAAAAAGACAAGCCGACAATCAGAATAGATGAGAGTGATATGAAAACTCTCTGTATTTAGGTAAATGACTGGGTTCTTATCCAGATCTCAGGTTAATTAATAATAATAAGGGCAGTCTGATCCGTTTAAGAAACAGGAAAATCAGATTATTCATTATCGACGAACTACAACCGTTTCAATAACCAGCAATACCACTGAGGTGATATTGGCAATAAGCGCACCGCCGGAAACAGAAACAATGGTCGCCATAATATCAGGAGTTACTCCGGTATCTGAAACATGCTGGGAATACCCCCAGATAAATGCAGCAGCCAGAAGGTGTAGATCGGCGACCAGACTGGTAGCCAGGAGTACCGAACCAATATGAGTTCGATCACCCAGCTTAATAATGGTGGCAATTAAACTGATAATAATTGCCGCATACAGTTCCATAACATGATGATGTGCAGGGTTATCAATATCACCGGCAAAAAACCCAAAGTTAATGGTCAGTGCAAAAACAATAAAAAAAGCAAAGGATACTCTTTCAAAATCCATATTATCCTGCTCCGGAGTTAGGGAAACTCAATAATTAGTTTCAAGTATAGGCGCTATTGCAGGCAAAAAAAAGCGGTGTTAACTCCTGTGGTTAAACACCGCTTTTTTTTGCCGAATAATAAATTTAAGCTTCTTTCTTAGCTTCAGCCTCAGCTTTAGCCTGTTCCTCTGCTTCCTTTCGTCCCAGAGGATCGGCAAATTTATCATTAAGCGATTTCACAAAGGTGTCTGCTTCATTACGAACCCGTTCAATGGTTTTACGTGACCTTCTGCCCCAGCCAGCCGGATTAACGGCAAAGATACTGCGCATAGGAAAGGTATTCTTTAAAAAAGCAGCCGCAATATTACCCGGACCATTTTCCGTAGGCAGAGTCTTTACTATCTTTTTAGCGACTTTACTGCGCACCCAGTAGTGAATACCGGCAAATACCGCAATGAACAGTCCGGCAGTGACACCCTGAGCTATTTTACTGGCTTTAAAACTTTCCAGCCAGGGCGGCTGAAAAGACCAGTCTACCCAGTATCCGGCGTAAACTGAAAAACCAATAAGTGCCGCAATAATAAGACCATATAAAATACCGTCAAATATCAGAACTTTCCGGGACCATGCTTCCATAGCCTGTTTAATTCTGGGTACGGCTAACTGTTCAATCTGGTTAGCGGTGTTTTCCAGGGCTCCAATAATACGATAGACCCGCTCTACGCTGACTTCCTGCATACGATGCTTAATTTCACCCAGATCAATATCCAGCTTTTCCTTGTAGCGCTGTTTAAGATGTTCATCTTCAATAGGTTGAGCCACTTTTTCATTATAAATACAGTAAAAGCGTCCAGTAGACAGACCGGTCTGAACAATAGCTCTCTGCCAGGCAGCAACCACCTGTTCAGCATTGTCTTCCTTGGCAGTAGAGTCCATCTGATTAAGAATAAACAGGAATTTACCCGCATCATTTCTGCGAATGGTTCCTTCTACCAAGTGCTGCAAGGTATCTTTCATGGCACCGGGTTC
>OY757551.1:5268474-5420974 GCA_963584105.1 Alviniconcha strummeri
TATTCAGGTCGGACTAAATAATTTCAATTCATAGAAAGCAGTAACGTTTTTATTTATCTATACTCTTTTCTTAACACTTAACACTTAACACTTAACACTTAACACTTAACTCTCTATGCTCTTCTCTGAACGCTGAACGCTGAACGCTGACGTATGCTTTTTCTCAACGCTCAACGCTCAACGCTCAATGCTTTCCCCTCCGTCGCTGCTCAGCCTCATCAACCTGCCTCTGCTGCGCTTCAGTCAAATTCTCCGTATTCCGCTTCTGTGCCTGCTGCTGAGCTTTTTTAGCCTTGCTGCGGGCAATGGCTTCTTGGATTAAATCGGCATGACTGCTGGCCGGTGATTTTTCTCCATCACCCCCAGCGGCCTTTTGCTTTTCCTCAGCTTTCTTTTTAGCCAGCTTTTCCTTTCGCAGTCGAGCTGCTTCTTCCCTGGCTTTTTTCATTTTTTCCAGGCGTTCCTGGCGGAACTCATGGCGTTCACGGGCCAGGTTGGCCTTATTGCGTTCTCGCTCATCATCCCATATTTCATTTTTGGCATAACGGAAATACTGTACCAGTGGGATATTACTGGGGCAGACATAGGAGCAGCAGCCACATTCAATGCAGTCAAAAATATTATAATCATGAATCTTTTCCAGATCCCTGGCTTTAGCGTACCAGTACATCTGCTGGGGTAGTAGGGACATGGGACAGCTGTCGGCACAGCGGCTGCAGCGGATACAGGGCATGGCCGGCGGCGGGGTGGCCAGTTCGCCGGGTTCGCTGACCAGAATGCAATTAGTAGCCTTGGTCACCGGAACGTCTATAGAGGGTAAGGCAAAACCCATCATGGGGCCGCCCATTATAATTTTATCAACCTTGTTTTTATCCCAGCCGGCCTGATCCATAATTTCCCGAATAGAGGTGCCGATGGCGACTTCCATATTCTGCGGTTTTTTTATGGCGCCGCCGGTAATGGTGACAATACGGGATACTAATGGCTCACCACGATAAACAGCCTGATAGACAGTCGCTGCTGTGGTGATATTGTGACAGATAATGCCGATATCCATAGGCAGTCCCTGGGTCGGGACTTCCTTTCCTGTCAGAACCTGTATTAACTGTTTTTCCCCACCGGCCGGATAACGGGTCGGTACCTGAATGATTTCTATGGTCTGTTCGCAATGTTCATGGATGGCCCGCTCATAACCGGCAATGGCATCGGATAAGGCTTTAAATGCTTCAGGCTTATTGTCTTCAATACCGATCAGGCAGTATCTGGCCCCCACAATTTTTTTAATCAGCAAAATGCCAAGAATAATTTCTTCTGGACGATTATGCATCAGAGCATCATCGCAGGTAATATACGGCTCACATTCTGCGGCATTGATGATCAGGGTATCAGTGGCTTTTTTTCGGGCGGTTTCCAGTTTTGCAGCTGACGGGTAAAGTGCACCGCCAAGGCCGACAATACCTGCCTCAGCCACCTTATCAGTAATTTGTTCTGCACTCAGTGCATGCAGATTTTTATGCTGCGGATCATCCAGGGAAATTAAAGGTGTACAGTTATCCCAGCGGTCATAGCCATCAGTCTCAATAATGACACATAAAGCTGGTAGGCCGGACGGGTGGGGTACCAGCCGTTCTTCAATAGCGGTTACGGTACCGGAACTTGAAGCGTGTACGGGAGCGCTGACTGTTCCCTCGGCATGACCAATGAGCTGACCTTTTTTGACATTGTCTCCGACTTTAACCACCGCTTCAGTCGGATGACCAATATGCTGACTCAGGGAAATTTCCAGCAGACGGGGTATTTCAGCGCTTTCAATAGGGCCTTCATTGGACAGTTGTTTTCTGCCGTCCAGCTTCAGGCCGCCGGGGAAAGACCATAAGCGCTGTATGTGTGTGCTAATACTCATGGGTGAGCATTCTCCGCCAGTAACTGGTCAATAGTAGTAAAAATATTTCCAGTAGGAGTATGGTTAACATCGTACTGGGGTTCAGGCCAGTGCCAGGTGGTAATAGTCTGTTTGATCGGCACCATTTCTATACAGTCCACAGGGCAGGGTGGAACACAGAGTTCACAGCCGGTACATTCACTTTCAATTACCGTATGCATCTGTTTGGCGGCGCCAATAATGGCATCCACCGGACAGTCCTGAATACATAAGGTACAGCCGATACAGAGTTCTTCTATAATTACTGCAACAATAGGGCCTTCATGGGCTTCTTCCTCTTCTTCCAGAGGCAGAACTTCGACATCCAGCAGATCAGCCAGAGCCTGAACGGTATTTTCGCCGCCGGGAGGGCAGAGGTTAATCGGGGCCTCACCAGCGGCAATGGCCTCGGCATAAGGCCGACAGCCGGCATAGGAACACTGGCCGCATTGAGTCTGCGGCAGCAGAGCATCAATCTGATCCACTACCGGACTGGATTCTACCTTAAAGACAACGGAGGCCAGACCCAGCAATAGACCAAACAGGGCTGCCAGAGCAATAATGGCCAGTATACCCCAGAGCATCCTAGTTCAGCACCTTATCCAGGCCGGTAAAACCTAAAAAAGCAATAGACATTAAGCCGGCCGTAATCAGACCAATGGGAGCGCCCTGAAAGATTTCCGGAACATCAGCAGAAGCCAGACGCTCACGAATGAAAGCGAATAATACCATCACCATGGAAAAACCCAGCGCGGCACCAAAACCGAAAATAATCGATTCAAAAAAGTTATAGCCGGTCTGAACATTAAGCAGGGCCACCCCTAATACCGCACAGTTAGTAGTAATTAAAGGCAGAAACATCCCTAGCACCTGATACAGCATAGGACTGGTTTTATGCACCACCATTTCAGTAAAGTTAACCACTGCCGCAATGACAAGGATAAAAGTAATGGTCCGCAGGTACTCAATATCCAGAGGAATAAGAATATACTGGTTAACCAGATAACTGGAGGCGGATGACAAAGTCAGCACAAAAGTAGTAGCCAGCGCCATCCCCGCCGCCACTTTCAGCTTCCTGGAAGAGCCCATAAACGGACACAGGCCAAGAAACTTAACCAGCACGAAGTTGTTAACAAAAATGGTTGAGATTAATAGTAAAAAATATTCGCTCATGTGTGTGGGCGTTCAGCGTTCAGATTAAGAGCAGGAACAAAAAGCTCTTTCTGAACGCTGAACACTGTCTCTCCTATTTCACTCTCATACCAGGCTGCGCACCATTCTCCTGATCACCGTCAGGATTCAGAATCCACAGATCTTTCCCGCCCGGGCCGGCGGCCAGGACCATGCCTTCGGAGACGCCGAAGCGCATTTTTCTGGGGGTCAGGTTGGCGACCATTACCGTTAGTTTGCCTTCCAGCTCTTCTGGTTTGTAGGCGGATTTTATGCCGGCAAAGACATTGCGGGTTTCACCGCCTAGGTCCAGCGTGAGCTGGAGTAGTTTATCGGCTTTTTCTACGTGCTCTGCCTTAACAATACGGGTTATGCGTAAATCTATTTTGGCAAAATCATCGAAGTTAATGGTTTCGCTAATGGGATCGGCACTTAAAGGTGAATCGTTATCAGCTTTAGTGGCTGTGCTGTCCTGTTTAACTTCGCTCTGAGTTGCCTTAAGTTCTTCTTTGGAGGCGTCGATAACTGCCTGCACACGTTCATCTTCAACCCGCATCATCAGGGGCTTGAATTTTTTAATTTCATGGCTGGTTAAGGGTGTCTGAGCATCGTCCCAGTTCATGCTGTCCAGGTTTAAAAAGTCGGCGACTTTATCAGCCATAACGGGCAGTACCGGTGCCAGATAGATGATTAACTGCCGGAACAGGTTTAAACCCATACTGCAGACATCATGTACTTCCTGTTCTCTGCCTTCTTCCTTAATGACCTGCCAGGGTTTTTTCTCATCAATATACTGGTTGGCATGATCCGCCAAGGCCATAATTTCCCGCACGGCCTTGCTGAATTCCCGGTCTTCATAATGCTGTGCAATGGTATCAGCGGCATCGGCAAACTGGTCAAATAGCTGTGGCTCACTGACGCTTTCTGACAGGGTTGAGTTAAATTTCTTTTTAATAAAGCCGGCACAGCGACTGGCAATATTAACGACCTTGCCCACCAGATCAGAATTAACCCGTAGCCGAAAATCCTCCAGATTTAAATCCAGATCGGTCACTCCACTGCCCAGTTTGGCGGCAAAGTAGTAACGCAGGTATTCCGGATTTAATTGCTCCAGATAGGTTCGGGCCTTAATAAACGTGCCCCGGGATTTGGACATTTTCTGTCCGTCCACGGTCAGAAATCCATGGGCAAAAATAGCCGTCGGGGTTCTGAAACCGGTGCCGTGCAGCATAGCCGGCCAGAACAGACCATGGAAATAAATAATATCCTTGCCGATAAAATGGTACAACTCACTCTGGCTGTCTGATTCCCAGAAACTGTCAAAATCAATACCTTCGCGGTCGCACAGGTTCTTGAAACTGGCAATATAACCAATGGGAGCATCCAGCCAGACATAAAAATATTTGTTGGTAGTGCCGGGAATTTCAAAACCAAAATAAGGCTTGTCGCGGGAAATATCCCATTCCTGTAGACCAGCCTCAAACCATTCCTGTAATTTATTGCTAACTTCATCCTGTAAATGACCGGATGCCGTCCAGTCCTTTAACATGGGTTCGAAGTCCGGTAATTTAAAGAAAAAATGTTCTGAATCTTTTTCAACCGGTTTAACCCCGGAGACCGCAGACACGGCATTTTTTAATTCAGTGGGGCTGTAGGTGGCACCGCAGACTTCACAATTATCGCCGTATTGATCAGCGGCACCGCATTTGGGGCACTCACCCTTGATAAAGCGATCCGGTAGAAACATTTCTTTTTCAGGATCATAAGCCTGGGATATGGTGCGCTTGCTGATATGGCCGGCATCGTTCAGGCTGTTATATATGGTTTCAGCAAAAAAGCGGTTTTCCGGGCTGTGAGTACTGTAATAATTGTCAAAGGCAATGGCAAAGTCCTTAAAGTCCGCCTGGTGTTCCTTGCTGGTTTCTGCAATCAGCTGTTTCGGGGTAATGCCTTCGGACTGGGCTCGCAGCATAATGGGGGTTCCGTGAGCATCATCGGCACAGACATAGTAACATTCATGACCTTGTATTTTCTGAAAGCGTACCCATATATCGGTCTGGATATATTCAACAAGATGTCCCAGATGGATAGAGCCATTGGCATAGGGTAATGCACTGGTCACCAGGATTTTTCTTTTGCTGTTATTTTGCGCAGTAGTCAAATTCGCTTGTGTTGCCATGAACGGAAAACTCTTTTGTTAATACCTTTAATACGCATATTTTAATTATGGGTATTAATGACGGTATAATCGGTAAATTAATAGTCTGTTAGTTGTTTAATATTAAGTTGAGCGTGGAAAAATAAAACACGCTATCTTACCAATTTTAACGGTTCTTTCACAAGCATGGCTGGACTGAAAACCGCTTTTGCCGGACATCCAGACTTAATCTCAGGTCTCTCTCCTGAGTATATTCTTGAGTATATTAAAGAAATCTGTATAATACCCTACTTATTTACTAAGGATTTAGTAGAATTCGGATTTGAATTCAACCTAAATAAATCAGTTGAACCGTAGCGAGAATGATCAGAGTGCTGGAGATACAAGGATTTACAGGTTATTTTGGCTTTACTCGTAGTCACCCTACGGGTGAAGTCAAAATGTTCTGGAAAGCCTTGTAGATTCAGTGCTATGGACATTCGCAGTAGGTTCAACTGATTTATTTAGGTTCAAACTTTAACAGGTGGAGTTTTTTACCATGGCAACTGCAGAGCAAGTTGAAGAAAAATTAAAAGAATTTATTGACCCTTACTTTGAAACCGATCTGGTTTCTGCCAAGTGTATTAAAAATGTTCAGGTGGACGGTTCAAAAGCAATCGTTGATATTGAACTGGGTTTTCCGCATCAGGGTTATGAGCAGGAATTAAGCGAAAAACTGATCACTCTGTTAACAGAAATTGACGGTATTGATGAAGTTGAAGTCAATATCAGCAGTAAAATTGTTATTCATGCTGTGCAAAAAGGCGTACAGCCTATTCAGGGTGTTAAAAACATTGTTGCTGTAGCGTCCGGTAAGGGTGGTGTGGGTAAATCCACAACTACGGTAAACCTGGCACTGGCACTGGCTAAAGAAGGTGCCAGCGTTGCCGTACTCGATGCGGATATTTACGGCCCTAGTATGCCGCGTATGTTAGGTATTAGCGGCAAGCCTGAATCTGAAGACGGTCAGTCTCTGGAACCCCTGGTTAATTACGGTATCCAGACCATGTCCATTGGTTTTCTGATTGATGATGATACTCCGATGATCTGGCGTGGTCCTATGGTCACCCAGGCACTGGAACAGTTATTTAAAGATACCCGCTGGAAAGATGTTGACTATCTGGTTGTGGATCTGCCGCCTGGCACCGGTGATGTCCAGCTGACCCTGGCCCAGAAGATCCCTGTCAGTGGTGCGGTAATCGTAACTACACCTCAGGATATTGCCTTACTGGATGCCCGTAAAGGTCTGAAAATGTTTGAAAAGGTGAATGTCCCGGTACTGGGTGTGGTAGAAAATATGTCTACTCATATTTGCAGTAACTGCGGTCATGAAGAACGTATCTTTGGTGAAGGCGGCGGTCAGCGTATGTCTGAAGAAGAAAATGTTGACTTATTAGGTGCCCTGCCTCTGGATATGAGCATTCGTCAGCTGGCGGATGACGGTAAACCCACCGTGGTTTCTGAGCCAGATAGCCGTATTACTGAGCTGTATGTTGATATTGCCCGTAAGGTTGCGGCCAAGCTGGCACTTAAAGCCCGTGATTACACTAACCGTTTCCCTAAAATTGTTATTAAAAATGATTAGTGTTTAAGAAGATTTTAAAAAGCTTTAAGAATAAACACACTTAAAGTCAGATAATGTCTTAAAAGCCGCTGTACATAATTTTGTGCAGCGGCTTTTTTTGTTTCTCACTTGTTTTTAGTGTTTATCAAATAGATAATAGCAGGCAATAAAAAAGCGGCATGGTTCGCTTTTTTTATGGTATCTGATAAATAATAAAATAATTTAAGCAGCTAATTTAAAAATAATGTGAGAACCAGATTCTTATGAGTATTAAATCCGATCACTGGATCCGTTCCATGGCTGAAAATGAAGGCATGATAGAGCCTTTTGAAGGCAAGCAGGTTAAAGAACTAAATGGTCAGAGGGTTGTATCCTATGGTACTTCCAGCTATGGCTATGATGTACGCTGTTCCAGGGAGTTTAAAATATTTACCAATATTAATTCCGCTATTGTTGATCCTAAGGATTTTGACGATAACAGCTTTGTGGATGTTGAGTCCGATATCTGTATTATCCCGCCCAATTCTTTTGCCTTGGCACGTACTGTGGAATATTTTCGTATTCCAAGAAAAGTTCTGACAGTCTGTCTGGGTAAATCCACCTATGCCCGCTGCGGTATTATTGTTAATGTAACCCCCCTGGAACCGGAATGGGAAGGGCATGTGACACTGGAATTTTCTAATACTACGCCTTTACCGGCAAAAATATATGCTAATGAAGGCGTTGCACAAATGCTGTTTTTTGAATCGGATGAGGAATGTGATATTTCCTATAAAGATAAAAACGGTAAATACCAAGGGCAAACAGGGGTGGTTACGCCGAGAACCTGATTATGACTAATAGTATTACTGCCACAATAAAATTCTCTTTTAAGGGAGAAACATTTTCACCGTCTGCCAGAATTGACTTGGACGAGCTTTTTGCTTCTAAACCGATTCTGGAACCGGGTGTGATCCCCCAGTATGTCTATAATATGATAGCCAAAAATGGTGAAATTGACGGCTATTCCTATGCTTATGAAGTGATGCTGGCCAGTGAAGTTGTCTTTAGTGAACCAACAGGCCTGGCGGGTGAATGCCTGCAGGGAAATAAATTTGATTTTGAATGTTTTCAGCAACGCTGGTTATACCAGCAAAAACTGGAAACAGTACAGGATATTGCCTTACGTCATTTGAAAGTTGAGGATATTGAACAACAGCTAGAATTACGTGATGCCTTGCTGGAAGCCTTGGAAAAGTCCATTTAAGATAATTTTTTGGTCATTTGCTTTATATCAATGTTTTTTTAATTCGATTTCTATTAATATTAGCCTGTTTTACACAATCAAGCCCTTACTAACTTAAACAAAGACAGACTGAAAACAGTATGTTTGCAGTGTGGTCTAAAAAATAAAAAGGGCATTTTAAGTTTTTTCTTTTCCTGAGGGTTATAAAATGAAAAGCTTACTACAATCGTCAATGATTGCTTGTCGGCAGTCTTATCTCCAATGCTCATGCCTGGACGGATGATATCGACTTTATCGATGATGTCAATAAGGCCTGTAAATTTGAACCGAATGCCCAGTGTACTTCGGCAGTAAGAGTGGGTGCTAATCTTGCTGGCATTGATATGAATGGCGCCTCCATGACTACTATGCGTCTGGACAAGGCCAATCTGCAGCGCGCTATACTGATCCAGGCTAAACTGGGTAATGTCACCTGGGTGGATGGTCGGATCTGTGCTGAACAGTCTGTTGGAGAGTGCCTGTAATTTTTTAAAAAACCTTACGAGCATGGTCATTCTGTCCATGTTCAATCTTTATTTCTTTTCTAAAAAACTGATGTTTATCATAGATCCTGAACTCCTGTTTTTATTTTTGATTAATTTAGGTTTAATTTGAATAATCTGTATCTGTTGCCTATTCTCAAACAGATGGTTTTCTATTTTTATTTAATCTTAAGAAGATACTACAATGAAGCCAAACATACAGCCTCTGGATATAGAGCGAACACTGCCTGAAAATTCTTATATAGTTCAACCTGAATAATACCGTTTTAAGTCTGACATCAAGCCAGGTTTAAAGGACAGTGTAAATTAAACTGTGTATCCGCTCTTATTTAAATATAAGGAGCCAACTGCTCCTCAAACTCGATTATAAATCGATTCATAGCTGCTTTCCAATTTCTGATGGGCATTGTCCATTTTTTGGAAGCCGACTGGATAGCCAGATAAATCACCTTCATAGCAGAATCATCGTTAGGAAACAGTCGCCGGTTCTTAATAGCCTTGCGAATAACACTGTTCACTGACTCAATGGCATTGGTGGTATAAATAACCCGCCGGATATCCTCAGGATAATCAAACAGCGTGATAAGGTTGGGCCAGTGCGCCTTCCATGACCGGCTGATTTGCGGGTATTTATCATCCCACTTTTGAGCAAACCGCTCTAATTCCAGTGCTGCTTCCTGCTCAGTTGCAGACTGGTAGATTTGCTTTAAATCCGCTGTAACTGCTTTATAGTCCTTCCAGGGCACAAACTTCAGTGAATTTCTGACCATATGCACAATACACAACTGAACTCTGGCCTGAGGGTAGGCCGTATTAATAGCTTCAGGAAAACCGCTTAAGCCATCCACACAGGCGATTAAGATATGCTGTAAGCCTCTGTTCTGTAATTCAGTCAATACAGAGAGCCAGAACTTAGCCCCTTGATTTTCTGAGAGCCACATACCCAGCAGTTCTTTTTTACCCTCCAGGTTAATTCCCAGAGCCAGATAAACAGCTTTATTGATAACCCGCTTATCCTGGCGGATTTTAACCACAATGCAGTCCAGATAGACAATGGGGTAAACTGGCTCCAGTGGACGTGACTGCCATTCCACTACCCGTTCCATGATGCTGTTGGTCACCTGAGAGACCAGGGTGGGTGATATATCCACACCATACATTTCCTCAAAGGTATCCACAATATCACGGGTGCTCATGCCTTTGGCATACAGCGCCATAATCTGGTCATCCATGCCGGTGATTTGGGTCTGACGCTTTTTGAACAGCTGAGGTTCAAATTTGGACTGTCTGTCCCTGGGGGTATTCAGTTCAAACTGACCGTGGTCACCTTTTAATTGTTTTCGGTTGTAGCCATTGCGGCTATTGCCCTCTTCCTTATCCAGAAAATAATCCATTTCAGCATTCAGAGCGGCTTCAACGGTCATTTTAGTCAGCTGGGCACTGAGGTCGCTTAAATCCTGAGGAGTTTTTAAATCTTTAGCCAGTTCGTTGGCCAGGGCCTGTAACCTGTCTTTTTCATTGTCTTACTCATCGCTGTATTCCTTGATATAGGGTAACAAAAGATGGTTCAGACCGGCAGGGGGTTAATGATGTCGACTTCAGTCGAAGAGAAATTCCGCCTCCATGGTGAGCAAATACCTGGAAAAGGCAGGGTGTCAAGGAGGAATCCTGAAAGGAAGCTCCTTGATAGCCTGACTTTGGAAGATAGGCTGTTCACTATGGAGGTGGTATTTCAGGTTTGTTCATTTAACCTCTGCTGACTTAAACCACCGCAATGAGCGTTTACACAGTTATTTTTACACCCTCCATCAAACCGGAAATAATTTTGAGCCACAAAAGCCGGAGCTTATTGAGGATCTTTCTTAAGTTATGTCCAGCGGCTACCATAACCACATTAATGGCATCACCGACTGCACCTTTGAGGTAGCAGCGATCTAAACGGCCATCGTTTTTCATATGACCGATTTCAGGCTCAATCGCACTGCGCCGTTTTAATGCCTTTTTAATACTTCGGGTAACGCCTCGCTTCTGACCTGAGATAAAAACTTTAGTGTCTTTTACTTCATGTCCACGATAACCCCGGTCAACAAAGCACTGTTCCGGCTGTACGGCTGTAAACTGTTTTATCTGTTCCAGTTGTGGCAGTAGAGTGTGTCCATCATAAGGATTGCCCGGACAACTTTGAGCACCAATAACAAAGCCTTCCTTGTTAGTTACCGCGATACTGGTTTTAACACCAAATTCATAAGGCTTATGAGCTTTGCCTTTACTGATACACTCAACTTCAGGAGCATGTAAACTGTAAAGCTTGTTCTTACTGTGCTGCTCCTGCTCAATCAGTTTCTGAGCCTGTTTTAGAGCTACTTCAAACAATGACTGAATATCAACAGAATAATTGGGCAGTTGTCGTTCAATATCCCGTTTAACACGACCTAAACGGGATTTCAGTTTATTGTTCATTTTCTTCATGCGTTTAAACTGTTTTGCATGTGCATAACGACTGGCCATTAGTACATATTGCGGCCCAACCCGATTATAGTTCTGGCGCAGTTTAATACCGTGCTCTTTGGACAGTTTAACCAGGTTTTCTCTGGCTTTGTTCAGGAGCTTTGAATCGGTTGGAAAAGCGATGTTCTTTTCCTGTACGGTAGTATCTACCGTGACTTTCTTTAAACTGCCGGGCTTTATGGTTTTACTCTTTAGTCCGGCTTTAATGGTTTCAATCAGTAATTTTTCACTGCCTGATTTACCCGGCCGGTTACGCCATTTGGTCATGGTCGTAGGGTGTATGGGCATCTTATGCTGAAAGTATTCTTCACCACAGAAATACTGCCAGTACGGATTTTCTGTCCAGCCTTTTACTACCTGTTCATCTGATAAATCATGCAGGTGTTTCAGGTAATGCAATCCTGCAATCAATCGAGTGCGTATGGCAGGAGCACCTTTAGTGGATACAAACAGAGCGCCCCACTCTTTATCAAGACTTTCCCGGTCTATGTGTTTTGATAACTTAATCAACTCATGGTTTATGTCCAGCATGTTTTCAAGGCGCATCCTGAACAGGTCTTCCTGAGGTATTTTTGGCTGTTTCTCTGGCTTCATTCTGGTCTGGAAATTTGCAAGGTAATAAGGCTTATTTTACCAAAAACCTGCAAATTTAACACCCATAATCAAGCAATATTTCCTTATAAATCAATGTGCTATGATTTATTCAGGTCGGACTAAGTAACATCAATAATACCTCCATTGTCACCATCTTGTGGCTATTTATGGTCTCTCGGATATTAGTCAGGAATGCCTTGATATTATTCTTTGAAGGTTTAATCAGTAACACACCTTTGTACTTTCGCACATTAAATCCAAGAAAATCAAACCCTTTATCAATATGGGTAATTTTGGTCTTTTCTACTGACAAGGCTAAGCCCCGCTTAGTCAAAAATTCCTCCACTACCGGTTTAACTTCATTCTCCAAAAATTCTCTTGAAATTCCCGTTACAATAAAGTCATCCGCATATCTTACAAAGTTCATTTTGTACTTTCCTGCAATCTTCCAGTTAGACGGTTTGAACCGTTTCCTGAGTTCGCGTTCCAGTCCGTCCAGTGCCATGTTTGCCAGCATTGGCGAGATAATACCACCTTGCGGTGTTCCCGCTTCTGTTGAAAACAAGCTTCTGGATTCCATAAAACCGGCTTTTAGCCATTTTCTGAGTATGGATTTATCCATAGGGATATTCTCCAGTAACCAGTCATGACTTATATTATCGAAACAGCCTGCAATGTCAGCTTCAAAAATCCACTGTGCAGAATTGGGTTTGTTGAGCGCATTGAAACATCCAATGCTAGCATCCGCTGTTGAGCGGTGCACTCTAAACCCATAGCTATTCCAGTCAGCCAGTGTTTCCGATACAGGTTCCAGTGCCAGCTTATATAACGCCTGCATGACCCTGTCTTTCATTGTCGGAATGCCTAAAGGTCTCTTTTTGCCGTTTTTCTTGGGAATATAAATTCTTCTTAATGGAGAAGGTTTATATCCTCTACGAACCAGATCCTTTATTGCGTGCCATTTAGCATCAGGGGTAGACCACGTTTTACCATCAATTCCTGGCGTTCGCTTTCCCCGATTTTCAGTTACTCGTTTAACCGCTAATGCTTTGTCACTAAACGAACGGGTTAACATCCTTTGCAGGTTTTTAACCTTGCGCCATTTGTTTTCCCGAACTGCCTTTGCGATACGAACCTGCGTGCCATGAACCGTTTGATTGACCTCGTACCAGTTAATCTGGTGCCAGTTCTCATACGATCCGGAAAATGCAGGTACAACTTGTGGGGCTGCACTCATCATGCTATTTTCCTTTTGAGTATTTGAAACTCTTGTTGGAGAATAGAAAGTGCCCCTTGTGGGGATATTTCTATCCTCACAAGGGTTTCTGGTTTAGATTCAATTTTTTTCTTTTCAGACTACAAAATTAAATCCGATTGGTTAAAACAGGCGCTCTCGCAATGAGAGACCATGTGGAAGTGGGCACCATTTCCGGTTAGATTGTTTCCAATCCTATCCAGACCATTACAGTCTGGCCTTAGCTTTTTCCACATTCCTTTACCCGCATTCCTGTTGGCTCCCCTTACAGGTTACTTTCCAGTTTTCTGGAGAAATACGGGCTTACCGTGTTCCGCATATCCAACACAAACAATTTAGGCTCCTTTTTTCCACCGGTGGCTATAATGTCAGCGTATTCTAATTCTAAAGTAGAATAACCAGCGCACAGACAGGCCGTTGAGCATCATAAAACCTGTTCCACATTACGGTGTTTATCAAGGATTCACATTTGTTAGCCTTATTGTTTAGCCTGGTACCTCAGTCGTTTTGATACGAACGACATCCATTTTTTCACTTCACAGCAAAAGAGACTCAAGAGAGTGGTTACATTGTCAAGACGCTTAAGACAGAATTGTTACCAATAATGCCTCGTCCATAGGCTACAACCAGCTGAATGGTTGGTTCCTCTTATAAAATGCTTTATATGGAACAATTGGATATACGGCTTACACCGTAAGTTTGGTTGTGATAAACCGTTTAGAATTAACCGGTTTATACACCATGGTGAGTATTCAGAATGAATACAGGTGAGAGGGTAGTTCTGTCAAGGAACCGATTGACTTTTTCACTCTATGTCAATCTCATGGTGGCGCTCAATCGCGCGGGGTTGCTTACATAATCCAGAAGGGTTTGACAAACCCTTCTGGACTTCATAGAATTTATACAAACCCTATGAATTCAAGCGCTTACGACTCGCGTCGCACACAGAAATTATGAGTGATGCCAGTCATGGCCGGTTTGGCAGTAGAATTACCAATATTAATGTAGAAAAAGAACTGTATGATATGGCCTGGCATATTAATGATCTGCTGGATCAGATCGAACCTTTTTTCAGGGAAGTAAATACTACTTTTAACTCGGCTTCTCAGGGCAGTTTTTTCGTAAAACCCAGCCGGAAGGGTTACATGGTGATTTTAAAGTTTCACTGCAAAATCTGAACCTGGCACTAGGAATTATGGAAAAAAATGCCGCTTATGTTAATCGCAATGACTTATTATCCCGTCTGAGTAATTTGAATATCAGTAAAATGCCGATGATGTTGCCAGTGCTCAACAGGAACTAAAGCATATTGTTAAAGTGCCCAAAGAAGTAATGAATCGAGTGGATGTAACCAGTAATGCGATTGAAAGCCTGAATGAACACAGTGTAAGAATGAATGATGTCATTACCATGATTGCCGGTATTGCAGAACAGACCAATCTGCTGGTATTAAATGCGGCCATTGAAGCTGCGCGTGCCGGTGATTAGGGCAGGGGCTTTGCCGTGGTGGCCGATGAGGTCAGAACTCTGGCAGCCAATACCAAGGATGCGACCGATGAAATTACCACTATGATTGCGAGCATTACCAGTGAAACGAAAAAAATGCTGGTGGATTCAGAACAGATGCGGGAAATGACTAATGAATCTCAGGAACAGATTAAGGCCTTTGAAAAACGTTTTACCAGCTTCTCTACAGCCACACAGACTACCTTAAATAAAATTTCCTATGCACAGAAGGTTAATTTTGCCTCCCTGGTTAAAGTTGATCACCTAGTCTATAAACAGAATGTCTATCTTGCCATGAGTCAGGGTCAGGAATCTGATGAGGCCAGAGCCGTTAGTGTGGATTATCATAACTGTAATCTGGGTAAATGGTATTACGAGGGTGAAGGACAGGAGTATTTCGGTCAGCTTCAGGCCTTTAAAGATCTGGAAAAACCACATTCCATGTCCATAAGGCAACCCATGCAATTATTGAATTAATTGGCCAGAACTGGGAGCAGGATAAGGTGGTTAAGGAGCAAATTGTGCAGGGCTTTGAAACGGTGGAAAATGCTAGTGATCAGGTGGTTCGTTTACTGAATACTCTTGTTCATGAGCAGGAAAAAGCGGATCATTAAATACAGAAGTTCCTGAAAATCAGGCAAAAGAACTTACGTTTTAATTTCCGGTCATGCCTTCCTGATAGGAAACCAAGGTAGAAACAAAGTCCGGTTTGCCTGGTTCTTCTTGAACAATTTTAACTGGCAGGTAATTCAGCTCGGGAGCGCACCACAGGGTAATATTTTTGTCCTTCCTGTAACGGTGATGATAAATTTTCAGGGTTTTGTAACTGCCCAGTGAAGTATAGACTCTTTCTTCCCCAAGAATTTTAAAATCATACTCCTTAATGCGTCCGCCATCGGCAATATTCAGGCGAAATTCTTTATCCTGCCGGGTTTCATTATTTTGCAGAAAGAGCATCATGGCCAGCTGATAAGAGAGCTTGTCAACAGTGCTGTCTGGTATATCCATAACCCATTTACTGTTTTTGTGCTTGTGGTGATTGGTGACTTCTTTTTTATCCCAGTCAAACAGCAGTTCAACATTGCGGCGGGTCGTATTGTTCCGTATCTGTAAAAAACTGTATTTCTGGGGATAAATTTTATTATCCCGGATCAGGCCTTCGCTTTGTTCATTGCGGGTCTCATCTTTTTTAAAAGCCAGCAGACCAACGGGTATGGAATAGGATTTAAAATGATAGAAGACTTCGCTGTCATCTTCCTTGCCATTATCTTTGTTACTTAAGCTTAGGGAGTTAGTGACATTAATGCCTTCCAGTCCCATAGCGGTCACCATATAGATAGCGACAAAGGGTCTCAGAGTCGTGCCGGGATGTGAATGTGACGCATCGGCTCTTAAGGTAGCTGAGGCGATACTAAAGAACAATAACAGCAATAGCGATAGTTTAGATAATAACATTTTGTTCATACCGGTTTGCCGTCTAATAAAACTTGGTTGCCGGATAATTGCAGCCGTTTTTCTGCAATCCATTGAATGACCTGCGGGTAGGCCTTATGTTCTTCTGCCAGTACTCGCTGTGCCAGTACCTGTTCTGTATCACCGGCCATTACCGGTACGGTTTTCTGCAAAATAATTGGGCCGCCGTCCAGTTTGGAACTGACAAAGTGAATGCTTAAACCATGCTCATTATCACTGGCTTCCAGTGCTCTGCGGTGGGTATGCAGGCCCCGGTATTTGGGCAATAATGAGGGATGGATATTAATCATTTTACCGTAATAATGATTGACAAATTCATCGGTCAGAATACGCATAAAACCGGCCAGTACAATCAGCTCGGGCTGGTATTTATCAATGGTTTTAATTAACTGGGTATCAAAACTTTCCCGGCTGTCAAACTGGTGATGTTCAATGACTTCTGTAGGAATACCGGCCTGTTGCGCCCACTGCAGACCGTAGGCATCGGCCTTATTACTGATCACCGCCATAATCCGGGCATTAAGCCGGTCCTCGCTTATGCGGTCAATAATGGCCTGAAGGTTACTGCCGCTGCCGGACAGAAGGACTACAATCGGCAGGGCAGGTACAGAGCTATTGTTATCTTCTGTCATTAAATAATACTGACAGTGGGTTCTTCATTATCACTGGCTTCAATGGTGCCCAGAGTAAATACGGTTTCACCCTGTTGCTCAAGCAGTTCAATGGCCTGTTGTTGCTGCTCAGGCGCTACTACCACAACCATGCCGATACCACAGTTAAAGGTACGGTACATTTCAGTGGCTTCAATATTGCCCTGTTCCTGTAACCAGTTAAAGACTTCAGGCCGCTGCCAGCTGTCTGACTGGATAACGGCCTGGGTATTGGCCGGCATGACCCGAGGCAGATTTTCCAGTAGACCGCCGCCGGTAATATGGGAGAGGGAATGAATATCCACCTGCTGAGCCAGAGCCAGCAGGGATTTAACATAAATTCGGGTGGGTTCCAGTAAACGGTTGCCCAAGGTGTCACCGTCAAAAGCACTGTTTAAATCAGCCCCAGACACTTCTATGACTTTGCGGATCAGGGAGTAACCATTGGAATGCGGGCCGCTGGAAGCCAGTCCTAGCAGTATATCACCCTGACGGACTTTGGAGCCGTCAATGATCTGTTCTTTTTCCACAATTCCGACGCTGAAGCCGGCCAGGTCATAATCATCACCTTCATACATGCCGGGCATTTCTGCCGTTTCGCCGCCAGTGAGAGCACAACCGGCCAGTTGACAGCCTTCACTGATCCCTTTTATTACATCAGTAGCGGTATCCAGATCAAGATGACCGGTGGCATAATAATCCAGAAAGAACAACGGCTCGGCACCGGCAACAATCAGATCATTGACACACATGGCCACCAGATCAATACCAATCGTATCATGTTTGCCGATGTTAAGTGCCAGTTTCAGCTTGGTACCTACGCCATCGGTACCGGAAACCAGTACCGGGTTTTTATAGCGGTCCAGGGGCAGTTCAAACAGGGCGCCAAAACCGCCCAGTCCGCTTAATACGCCGGGCCGATGCGTGGCTTTGGTGAACGGCTTGATGTGTTCGATTAGAGAATTGCCTGCATCAATATCAACCCCGGCATCACGATAACTGAGCGATTGTTTACTCACCTAGTACTCCTAGCTAGTGTAAATTAAAACAGGCATTATACTGCAAACACAGTTATGGAATCCAGATGGATATACTCAGGAGGCATTTTTTGATACCCTATCGGGTCAGGTAATCTGGATAGAAAATATGAAATTAAACTTATTATTACAGGGTAAACTGCACAGCCGCTTAGCGCTTCTGGCCGGGCTGATTTTCTTTAACCTGCTGGTCTGTGGCCAGGTGTTTGCTGGCAGTGCTGTCAAGCTGTATGAAGCCACCATTAAGGTCAGTGAAAATAAACCGGAAAAACAGCTTATTGAAGAAGCCTTTACCCATGTGCTGATAAAAGTTACCGGACATTCAGATATCAGCGCCTCAACAGCTTATCCTGCTATGCTGGCCAAAGCCCAGGATGCTATTTCCCAGTTTCGTTATGATTTTAAAGCGCCTGAAACGACTGACAGTGATGCAGACAACAATCCGGGACAAACCGATCTGCAAAAAGAACCGAAAAAAGAGAAATGGTTCTGGGTACGTTTTAATCCCGGTATGATTGACAGCATGCTTAAACAGGCTCAGTTGCCGATCTGGGGCAGGGTGCATCCTAATACCCTGGTGTGGCTGGCCATGGATACGGGCGGTCAGCGGGCTTTGCAAAGTGAATATGAACAACCGCAAATATACCAAGCCTTAAAACAGCAGGCTGATGAGCGGGCTATTCCCCTAACGTTCCCATTTCTGGATCTACAGGATCAGAATAATATTTCTGCCACGGATATCTGGGGTAATTTTAATGATGCCATTTTACTGGCTTCACGGCGTTACCAGTCCCAGGCAGTTTTAACCATCCGCCTGATGCAGAATAAAAAAGGTGTCTGGAACAGCCAATGGAATCTGTTAATGTTGGGACAGGCGCAGAGCTGGCAATTACAGGATAAGGATCAGACACATTTACTGTCAGCCGGTATTGATGAGCTGGCGGATCGGCTGGCCCAGCAGTTTGCCCAGGTCAGCAGTGATACCGATAGTGCTAATGATGTGCTGGTGCAGATCAATAATGTCAGCAACTTCCAGGAGTTTCAGGAACTGGATGATTACCTGCGTAATCTGGCCAGTGTTAAAGCACAGGGGCTGCTTATGACGCAGCAGGACAGAGTGGTTTATAAAATTACCTACCGGGGTAATAAAAACGCATTGATCCAGGAAATTCGACTGGGTGATATGCTCAATAGTGTTGAGCGTAGTCATAATAATAGCCTAGATGCAAACCTTAATGATGCACGGGAGTTTAAACCGGTCATTCTGGATAACAGCCATGAGCGGGGAAAAGGCCATGATCCGGGTTCAGCTCTGTCTGAAAGGGAAAAAGCCCTTAAATCTCTTGATGCAGGTACCTCCACTTCCATGGATAACCCCCAGGGACAGAATATTCAGGGACAAAACAATAGTACGGCGAAAAGATCATCCCGTACATTAATATCTGATCTGGAATACTGGCTGGTGCGTTAAGATAACGCAACCACAGGGATAAATTTAAGGACTGTTTAAGGATTGAGTGATGAGCGAATCACAAAAGTGGATGTTATTGTCCATAGTGCTGTTAATCGGCTGGCTGTTTTATCTGTTATCGCCCATATTAACACCCTTCCTGGTTGCGGCCCTGATTGGTTATCTGGGCGACCCCCTGGTGGATCGGCTGGAAGCCAGAAAACTGTCCCGAACCCTGTCCGTGACCATTGTCTTTGTAGTTTTTACTTCCGTTTTACTGCTAGTACTGGTGCTACTGGTACCGCTGCTCGAAAGCCAGATTATGGCACTGTATCGCAAGCTTCCGGATTTTATTGATTTTATTCAGCAGAAAGTTATGCCTTATATTCTGAATTTAACACATACTGATCCGGCTGATGGCGGACTGGATTTCTCAGGTTTTAAAATTGCCCTGCGGGAAAACTGGCAGAGCATTGGCGGACTGGCCGGGCAGGTGGTTAATTCTATTTCCCAGTCCAGTATGCTGATTTTGGCCTGGCTATCCAATATGGTTTTAATTCCCGTTATTGCCTTTTACTTTATGCGTGACTGGGATATTCTCATGGAAAAAATCGATCACCTTCTTCCTCGTCATATAGAACCTCTGGTAGCTCGTCTGGCTAGGGAATCAGATGAAGTACTGGCGGCATTTTTACGCGGTCAGCTGCTGGTTATGGCCTGTCTGGGCTTTATTTATTCCGTGGGATTGTGGATAGCCGGACTGGAGTTTGCTCTGCTGGTGGGGCTGCTGGCAGGTCTGGTCAGCTTTGTGCCTTACCTGGGATTTATTGTCGGCGTTCTGGCAGCTATTATTGCCGCCTTGATACAGTTTCAGGATCTGAGCCTGTTAATGCCCATTGAAATTGTTTTTGGTATCGGCCAGTTAATTGAAAGCCTGTTGTTAACGCCGTTGCTGGTGGGTGACAAAATTGGTCTGCATCCGGTGGCCGTTATTTTTGCCATTATGGTGGGCGGTCAGTTATTCGGTTTTGTGGGGGTGCTGATTGCACTGCCGGTTTCAGCGGTTATTATGGTATTACTAAGGTATCTGTACCAGTCTTATGTGACCAGCGGTTTATACGCTATTCAGACGCCCGGGCAGGACTCATAAATGCCGTATCAGGAATTTACCAGACGTCTGAATGCCTTAAAAGCATTATCTGCTTCCCCGTTGTTTGCCGGCAATAAAATCGGCCTGGAAAAGGAAAGTCTGCGGGTCAGTCATACGGGTACACTGTCTTTATTATCCCACCCTGAAGCTCTGGGCTCGCCATTAACGCATCCTTATATCACTACGGATTATTCTGAAGCCCTGACGGAGTTTATTACTCCGCCTTTTGAAAATATTAAAGATGCCCTGAATTTTCTGCAAAATACCCAGAAGTTTGTCTATCAAAACCTAGACAATGAAATTCTCTGGGCCACCAGTATGCCCTGTGTGGTGGCTGGTGAGTCCAGTATTCCTCTGGCCCGCTACGGCAGTTCCAATGCCGGTACCATGAAAACCGTTTATCGCCGGGGACTGGGTCATCGTTACGGCCGGGTAATGCAGGTGATTGCCGGAGTGCATTTTAATTTTTCCCTGGTAGAATCCTTCTGGCTCGTACTGCAGGAAATAGAAGGCGATAGCCGGGACTTACAGGATTATATTAATAGCCGTTATTTTGACCTGATCCGCAACAGTCAGCGTATGGGCTGGCTGGTGCCTTATCTGTTCGGTGCTTCTCCGGCCGTGTGCAAGTCCTTTTTAGTGGGCGGTTCTACGACACTGGCGGAGTTTGATAATAGTACCTATTATGAACCTTATGCTACCTCCCTGCGTATGGGAGATATCGGCTATCAGAATAATAAGGAAAACGAGACCGGTATTAAGGCTTGCTATAAAGACATTGACTCTTATATTGCCAGCTTGACCTGGGCCATAAATACGTCCTATGAAGGTTATAAAAAATTCGGCTTTCTGGTGGACGGTCAGTATCAGCAGTTAAATTACAATATTCTGCAAATTGAAAATGAATACTATTCCACTATACGTCCCAAACAGCTCCTGCAGGGGAATGAAAAACCCAATATTGCCTTGCGCAAACGCGGTGTAAAATATGTTGAACTGCGTTCCCTGGATGTCAATGCCTACGATCCGCTGGGCGTCAATGAGGATCAGCTGTATTTTCTCGAAGCCTTTTTATTATTCTGTTTATTGCAGGACAGCCCGATTATTGAGCTGCCTGAACAGGCTGAAATTGATCACAATGAAATGCTTACTGCCCACAGGGGGCGGATGCCTGGTCTTAAACTGTCTCGTCAGCAAAAACAATACCGTTTAAAAGACTGGGCCATGGAAGTTATGCAGGAAATGACAGGAGTATGTGAATTACTGGATAGTGACGATCCGCACAAGCCCTATACCGCCAGCTTAAATAAGCAGACTCAGGCTGTTCAGGATCCGGAACTGACTCCCTCAGCCCGAATGCTGGATGATATGCGCCAGGATCATGAAAGTTTCCACCGTTTTGCTGAACGCATGTCCCGCCAGCATTTTCATTATTATAAAAATATTGAGCTAAACCCGGAACAGGAGCAGTTTTATATAGGTGAAACAGAAAAATCTATTAAAAAACAGCAGCAGATAGAAGCGTCTGACACACAGAGTTTTGAAGAATATCTGGACGAATATTTTGCTCAGAGCTGATATTAGAGCGGTTATTAAAACAGATGTCGCTCAATAAATTCTTCCACAAACGGCTCCCGCTGAGCGCTATGAAAGCGATCCACTTCCTCGCCATTAACAAAAGCAATAACGGTAGGAAATCCGCGTACTTTATAACGCCCGGCAATACGCATATTTTCATCCGCATCCACCTTTGCCAGTAAAAACTCACCACCATAGGCTTTGGATAGTTTATCCAGAATGGGCATTAAAACCCGGCAGGGTCCGCACCAGTCAGCACTGATATCAACTAAAACCAGCCGTTTATGCGATTCCTCAATAACGGTATGCTCAAAGTTCTGCTCGGTGGCATCCACTACATAAACTTCCGGCCCCAGTTCCGAGTGTAAATCTGGGTGATTATGTATATCCATTCAAGTTCTTGTCTTTAAATCAAATTTCGGCTTATTATCCTGAATTTCAGAGCGTATATCCATATCTGCAGACAAAAAAGCCCGTCTCTCAGAAGAAAGACGGGCTTTGTATTGCTTTAGCCTGTAACTAAACGGGTTGATAAATCAGCCAGTATGAGTTATTTTTTGGCGGCATCCTGTTTTGCGGGTGCTGCTGCAGGTGCCACTGCTGGAGGTGGTGTAGGGGCTGCATAAGGTGCATAACCGTAACCATAGGGAGGATAATCATTGTTGATATAACGCTGATCACCATAACCCTGATAGCGGTTGTCCAGGTTATTATAGCCATTACCATAACCACTGCCTTCCAGAGAACCGCGGGTATTACCACGGCTACGACCGCGGCCACGGGCTTTAATGGTTATTTCTACATCACCATCCATATCGGCATCAGCAGAACCATCACCCCAGCCATTGCCATAAGCATTACCGTTTAAGTTGGTATTACTGTCACTATCATCACTCCATGGACCACCCCACCAAGCAGAAGCCGAGGCGGAAATCGTAACAGCTCCAACAATAGCGGCTGCAATTATTAGTTTTTTCATTTTATACTCTCCAGTATTCTTTTTTACAGTTATTTTTTTGTTATGTGTTGTTGCTGTTTTATCTTATAGCTTATATAGATTGAATATAAGTTGAACCTTTTAATATTCAACCTGTCTATTTATATGATGAATTAAGTATATTGCTAAGTATCAATATAAGTAATTAATAATTTCCCTAATTGTGACTACTTTTTTCATGGTTTAAGTGATTTACACAGCTTAAACAGTCCGGGCCAATTGAAAACTGACCACTTCGCCCTTATACTATTAAATAAGGGGATGAAACGGCTTCGACAGAGATTGGAACCCTGAAGTTCATGCCGAGAAATTTCAGTACTCTCGTAAAACAGTCTGGAAACTTAAAGTAATTGCAAACGATGATAATTACGCTCTAGCTGCTTAAAAACTGGCTAGCTTTTGACTACCTTTATCTGTGGGGGTAACTCAGAAGTCACTTAACACAGCTTTCGCCCGTTATTCAGTCCGAGTTTAGCGGGTTAAACTTTAAACGGACTCGTGAGGATTTGCCTTGGCTACCCGGCAAAAACTCATTAAAACTACCGGTAGTGCTAAGCATGTAAAAAACTGATGGCAGAAGGTTTCTGGACGCGGGTTCGACTCCCGCCATCTCCACCATTTGAAAAAAGACAACCCGTCTCTCCAGAGTGATCCTCTGGGTAGACGGGTTTTCTATTTCCCCTTGTATTCAAAGGGTTTCGGCCGTTTTGACATCTTTCCGGAACCTCTCTCCAGCCACCTGTTTCTCTCCATTCTCCCCACGTTCATTCTCTGTTTTGGCCGGTATTCTCTGTTTTCTTCGGACAGGGTCCGACACGCGTCCGGTTGCAGATATCCTTTCAGATTAAGCATTTAGCCGAATGACGGTATTTTGCGGTTGTGTTAAGACATCAAATGGTCGGGGAAAACCACCCGCTTTCACAAACCAAAAGTCTCTCGCAGGATTCGGGAAGTGATATTTATTCGGATTTCCAGCGGTCAGTATTGCTTGGGAAAGTATTCTTTGCCCGCCTGCCAGAGGTACTTATCGACCTCTTTCAATGTGAATCCATCCAGCCCATAGAACCTGCTGAACTCCATTAAAATAGCGTGGTATGTTGGATAGTGCTTCAGGTCATCTTTTTTGAATCTGTAGAATTTATCCACCCGCTTGAAGTGTATGAGCATCTTTTCCACAAAGCTATCGTAGATCGGATAGTCCTCCGGGAAATGGTGGCTGCAGTACTTGGTGGCAAACGAGTAAAAATTGATGGTCTTCTGGCCGTTAACCTTAACCACGGCAATGTCGTTTACCAGAGTCAAATCCCGATTTGCGAGGCGTCGATCGATATCCAAATCAACGATGTGCTTGGCAACGGTGAATGGTGAAAAGATGTTTGTGCTGTAAAAATCGTTCAGTGAGCAGACCTTGATCAGGACATCATCCATATCAATATTTCGGGGATACGTCTCAGCGAACAGTTTTCTGAGGCTGCTCTCCTGCAGTACATAATTGTCCAGTGAATCCCACCGCTCCAGATACATGGACACCTGCTCCGCCGACGGTCTGACTTTATTCATAGAGCGCATCCTCGTTGATATAGGCTGAATCGTCATCCCCCTCAGGCTTGATTGTGAAAAGGCATCGGTAACAGCCTTCTTCCTTCAAGTATTCAATCGGGTCGTCTGTTAGCCGGAAAAACTCACGCAGCTTTTTTGACAGGCGCGGTTTCTGGTCCTTGACCTTGAAGGATGCATGCTGGCTCTGCCAATCAATCTGACCGCGAGAATCAGCAAAGGCTCTGAAGAGCTCCCAAGGGATTGTCGGGTTCCCGTTTCTGGTATTGGCCATTCCCATCTGGGTGTAATTGTATTGGCCATGCGATTTGTTGGTGCGGATGGAAACGGTATACCCATCAATAAACTTGATGGTGATGCCGCTCCAGCTGATACCGGCAGGCGTGTCGAAATGGACCATACCACCGGAATCCGGCTCCGGAACATCTGCTTGAAAGGTTGCAAATACATCGGTCGCTGACCTAAGAGCCTTCAGGCTGCCATTGGCTTGAATAGACAATTCCTCGCTCAGAACGATACATATTGAACCACTCCGGCTAAGCAGATCCTCGGTCCGGGGTGTCAGTTGCTTGCGGGTTGGAATGATCAGCGCATAAGGGTCCTGCCCAAGCAGACTGATATTTCTGACGTTTTCAAGAAGTTCGTCCGGGTCATTCTTGAAGGTCAGATAAACCGGGAAATTGAACCCGGCGGTCGGCGTGTAATCACCCAGACGGCAAACACCGGGAATGCCGTCGAGGGTATTTTCATTTCGAGTAATTCCCAGCCCAGTACAGATACTTTTTTGGAAAGCTGACCGGTTCAATGTATAGACCAGCACATCCCTCTTGCTGAGATTATAAGGCTTCTCTTCCTGCTCAGGGCACACCGCAGCAATATCATCGGCGGCATGCTCGACAACTTTTCTGGGGCAGCCCAGTCCACATTCCGTCCGGCAATTGACAGCAGATGCACGATGATCGGTCAGCTGCAGGAACTTCCTTTCAAATCCATTGAAGGAATCCCAGCTGCCAAACTCATCCTGCCATTCACACCACGGGGCATTCTGCTTCGGGTGCTCTTCCAAAAATTGCCACAGCCGGGTTTCACTCACCGTCATCCTCCGAATCAACGATGATAAAGCCACGGCGGATCAGCCACTCTTCAAGAATTTCTGCATCATCATCCCGTTTGAACTGAGCCCGGTTTCCGGAACTGAGTGTGACGGTTCGCGGTGTTTTGGAATCGGAAAATTTGATCTGGAAACTGGCTTTGCTTAATCGGCCGCCGTTGGGGATGGTGCGGTCCCGCTCTTCCAGTGAAGCAAAGATGTCCTCGGCTTTGCGGATCTCGATCTCTTTGTGTGTTCCGCCACGGAAGATCTGGAACTCTTTGAGGCGCACCCAATCGATCCCTTCAACATCGTCACAGAGGACGGACGCCGAACCTGACTCCCGCAACGGCTCCAGCGTGAATTTGCTTTTGCCGTCGAAAAACTCGCTATCACCGAAAAGATGGAGGCCAAACTTGGTGCGGTACAGCTCCTTTTCACCCTTGGAACGGGCGTTCATCCGGATCTCACCATTTTCCGGACTGTAAACGAGCACGTCATATTTTTCCGGTCGATAGAACAGGCTGGAGGACTCACCATCCTTGATGATCGACTCCCGGGTGCATTTGAAATATTCGAATGAGCGCGGGCGGAAAAGGAACTGCTCGGCATGAAGGTGTTCGATGATATTACGGTCCTGTACCCAGACCTGCAGAGCCAGGTCACCGTAAGCGGCATCTTCGGAAATGCTGACATCGATCTCGGTGTCGGCAATGGCCTCCTGTATCAGGTCGAAGCCTTCAGGTGTCGACATCTCATTGATGTAATAAAGAGCTTCCGACATCTCAGGCGGTGTGCTGGTGTTCGGGTTGAGCAGCACGTTACTCATGACCGTGTAATCCAGTCCGTTTTCAGCGGCTGCCGATGGCAACTCTATCCCTCGCCCGGATAGATATTCGGTGTAGGGCTCAAAAAATGTGATCAGATGGCTCCGGTCGATCTTCCGGAGCATTTCCGGCTTCGAAAAGCGGCGAAGGTTTAAAGTTGCCATTAATTTCTCCTGTTTTTTTAGCTTATAACTGTCCTTACATAGTGTTCTCTCAAATTCGTTTACGGCCCACCACTTTGCCGAGAATCCTCAGTTCATCCTCAGGTTTGACCCTGATCGGTTTCAGCCTCGGATTCTCCGGGACCAGCTCGATGAGCTCATTATCAATTTTCAGCCTTTTGACCGTGGCTTCATCGTCAAGCAGAGCAATAACGATATCACCGTTTTCGGCAATTGGCTGACGCCTCACAATGATCAGGTCGCCGTCATTGATTCCGGCATCGATCATACTGTCGCCCTGTGTGTACAGGGCAAAGCACTTACCTGATCCGACAACGGATGCTTCCACCAGAACCTCGCCCGTGATGTTCTCATGGGCGAAAATCGAATGACCGGCTGCAACCGTGCCGACAATCGGAACCGCCACAAGGGCGACCGCGTTTGTCTGAGGATGCTTGGTCACGGTCAGACCGCGAGCCTTACCTTCCTCTCTTTTCAAATAACCTTTGCGAACCAGCTGGTTGATCCGGTCATGCACACTGGCGTGACTGATTCCAAATGTTTCGCTCATTTCCTTAACCGTCGGCGGATACCCTTTGGCTGAAACGTACCGGCATATCTCGTCAAGTGTTTCCTGCTGCAACGGCGTAATGTCGTCTTCTCTGTTTCTGCCCATAGCGTCCTCCTTCCTTTAAAAGACAGAGAGCCTCAGTTTGGGCCGAATAACATACAAATATAAGACCTTATATCCATCAGGTCAAGAAGTCTTATAAATAAAACTTCCGACGGATTGAAGTCCCTCCCGGTAAGTAACCTCCGAAAGTTCCGAGGGTTCGTCTCGGACATGAGTTAGAAACCAGACAATTGGCCGGATGCCAGGCAGAGGCGGTTGTGGGTGCTGAAAAACGCGCATCCCAACCGCCTTTTGCTTTTGGCACCCGCAGCTCCCACGTCGGCACCGGCCCAACGGAGGCCCTTATGCTTGATGTGGAATTAGCACCCGAAAACCCTTATTCAAACCAGTTGACCGACGTCCAATTGCCGGATGCTGAAGGCATTAACCCGGAGCAGCGGCTGGATGCCATTGCGGCCATTCTGGCCATTGCCGCCCTCAGGAGTCGGTATCGTAAGACCAATAATGCCAATAACTTAAAGAATGTTGCAGATTCTTCCGGAACCTTCGGAGAAGGACTTGATTCTTCTGCCAGAAAGAGCGTCATTCATGACAACCGAGTCCTGTAATCGAATATAAGGAGTTGAAAATGAATGACTTGAAAAACAGAAAAACGGAGCCGACCAAGACCTCTGTGTTGAGGCAACGGGCAACGCTCCAGAACATGAGCCTTGATCAGCTCAGAGAGAAATGGCTGGACCTTTATGGAACCGAACCACCCCAGTACAAGAAGCAGTTTCTGGTGAAACGGCTGGCGCACCGTATTCAGGAGCTCTTTTACGGCGGTCTGTCTGAACAGGCCAAGTCCCACCTGAAGAAGGTTGCCGAGACCGATCCGGTGGCCACGGTCATCCGCAAGATCCCGGAGGAACGAAAATCACAGGAGGCCATCCTGCCCGGCACCCGGTTTGTCCGGATCTGGAACGACCAGCGCTATGAGGTGATCGCCCGTGAAAGCGGCTTTGAGTACGACGGCCGCATCTTCAGGTCGCTGAGCGCCATAGCGAGGGAAATCACAGGCACCCGCTGGAACGGCAAGATCTTTTTTGGCCTGAAGAACAGTCACAGAAAAAAGGAAGGTGGTCCGAATGCTTAACAATAACAACACTCAAAACGGCCAGCGCAAAACACTTCGCTGCGCCATCTATACCCGTAAAAGCCACGAGGAAGGTCTGGATCAGGAATTCAATTCACTCGACGCCCAAAGGGAGGCCGCTGAAGCCTACATCGAAAGCCAGAAGCTGCAGGGATGGAAAGCCATCCCTTACCGATATGATGACGGCGGTTTTTCCGGCGGCACCATGGAACGTCCGGCACTGCAGAGACTGCTGGCGGATATCGATGCCGGTAAAATCGATGTCATCGTCGTTTACAAAATTGACCGGCTATCCCGCTCCCTGCTGGACTTCATGAAGATGATCGAACTCTTCAATGAAAAGGAAGTGAGCTTTGTATCCGTCACCCAGCACTTCAGCACCACCGACTCGACGGGCCGAATGTTTCTGGGAATCCTGATCACCTTTGCCCAGTACGAGCGGGAGGTCATCGGCGAGCGTATCCGTGACAAGGTTGCCGCCGCAAAACGCCGGGGGAAATACTGCGGCGGCCCAGCGGTGCTCGGCTATGACGTGGACCGCGAAAACAAGAAGCTGCTAATCAACCAGAGCGAGGCTCCGCTGGTGAAACTCATCTTCAGGCGATACACGCAGGTGGGATCGGCAAAGAAGGTGGCGCAGGAGCTCAACGAGCAAGGATACAAAACCAAGTCATGGACCACCAAGAAAGGCAAGGAGCGGATCGGTACCGAATGGAACACGGCTCAGGTCTATCGCCTTCTCAACAACAGGCTCTATATCGGGGAGATTGCTTACAAGGGTAAAAACTATCCGGCGGAGCATGATGCTCTGATTGATCAGAATACTTGGGACAAGGTTCAGGCGCTTCTCTCGGAAAACAATCGAACCAAGATGAGCAAGGCTCGGGTGAAAATGGTCTCGTCCCTAAGCGGTGTGATCCGGTGCGGCCACTGCGACAGCGCCATGGGCATCACCTATACCAACAAAGGCGACCGCCGCTACTCCTATTATATATGTGAAAAGGATACCAAACGCGCCGTCAGCCGGTGCCCCTTGAAAAGGGTTCCAGCGGGAGACATCGAGTCGGTGGTACTCGATCAGCTGGGAGCGGTTTTCAGAACACCAACCTTGGTGGCCAAGACCTACTTTGCTGCCAGAGATATCGAGGCCGAAGAGCGTGAACGCCTGCAGGTCCAGAAGAAGGAACTCGAACAATCCCTGCAGAGCGTCAGGCAGGAAGCCCTGAAGCTGATGTCGCCCGACAACGATGATCCCGACCGGAACAGCCGACTGCCCTTGGTCAATCAGCAGGCCGTCGATTTGACCAAACAGCTCACCAATGTATCGGCCCGGTTGAAGGTGATCGATACGGAGCAGATTTCCGAGGGGGATGTATCCGAAGCCTTTCAGAGCGTGGAAACCTTCTGGGAGGATCTGTTTCCCCTCGAGCGCAACCGGTTGATCCAGCTTCTGGTGGAAACCATCGAGATCCGGGAGACAGGAATCGACATGGAACTGAAAACCAACGGCTTCACAAACCTTGTCACCGAGCTGGCCGGTCTGGCCTGTGAAGTCAGGGAAAGGAGTAACAGCTAATGAAAAAGATCAAACCAACCATCGAACTGTTAGGCAGTGGAAACCTGCACATCCATATCCCCATGTTCATCCGGAGAATGCGCGGCCGCAAAATGGTATTCACACCCGATACGTTGGACGGTGAAAACGAAGGCATGCCGGAAACGGTGCAGACGGCCATTGTCCAGTCGCTGGCCAGAGCCTTTTCATGGGCGGACATCCTCGAGAGCGGCGAGATCAAGTCCATCAGCGAGCTGGCAAGAGATCTCGATGTGGATTCATCCTATGTGGCCAGAACTCTGAAACTGACCACACTCGCCCCGGACATTATCGAAGCCATCATTAACGGTGAAGAGCCCAGCGGATTATCTCTCTCAAAGCTGGTGAAAACATTCCCGCTCGACTGGAGTGAACAGCGAACGTTCTTTGGTTTCAGCTGATTGCTATCCCAAACCATCATCCTCAACAGCCGACCTTCGTGTCGGCTTTTTTTATGCCCTGACGAGTGAGTCCAACGAAATTTCACTGAGGGCAGGCAAAAAAAGTTAAAAAATATTTCCCCGCCTTATCCGGTTAAATCCCCCTCAAATTCAAGGCATTAACCAATCCCAGCACATCTGCATCGGGTGAAATTTCAGTGGTCCAACGAAATTTCGCCAAAGAAGGGTGACAGGTCTGGTGAACAGAAAAACGTTCACGACCTCACCCGGAGAAATCATGCCGGACCTGTCTTCCGGGAGGTCCTTAACAAAGGAGGTTCGGCATGAACCAGATCAAGAAGGCAGAACTAAACGAACCGCAGCAAAAGCTCATCGAGCTGATGCAGCAAATCAACTTCGGGCGCATTTCCAACATATCGGTTGTGGGCGGAAATCCCGAACTCACCGCAGACACCATCATCGAGCGCGAAATAAAACTGGGCGGCCAGAACGGCAATCGTCCAGAGCTGGAAAAGGATGACTTCACCCTGAAGCAGGAGGTGCTCGCCCTTATCGAACACCTGACCGGCATGGGCGATGGAGTAATCCGTCATCTTGAAATCAAGCATGGGCTGCCATTCCTGATTCGCATCGCGGAACGGGCAGCATAACAAACTGAGAATTTAGACACTTCGACAACAAGCTGGACGCAAGGCGGAGGCTGTTGTGGGTGTCGCCGAGCCAAACCTGACCGTGTGTTTATAAGCACGGCAGGTGGCAGAAAAGGCGAACCTGCGACACTCCGCTTGTTGGATCAGCTCCTTCCTCTGTTTCCGGCCCGTGCCGACACCCACGCGGTGCTCCTCCTCGCTCCGAGGAGGACCAAATGTTTTATCGAAATTCCTATGACGGCATCGATGGCTATGCCGCAGACCTTATTCGGCACAAAGCAAGACAACTGGTGGGTAAAGCCGGACTGACAGAAGACGATCGGCAGGATCTCGAGCAGGAACTGATGATCGACCTGCTGGGCAGGATGAAGCACTTCAACCCAGCCAAAGGCAAAAAGACAACCTTCATGACCCGCATTGTTGAGCGGCGGATCTCGACCATTCTGGAAGCCCGCTTCGCGCAATGCCGGGACTGGCGCAAATGCACAGCCTCTCTCAACGATCCCATTCCGGGCGGAGATAACGATTCCGCCGAACGTATCGAGCAGGTCTGCAGTGATGGACAGATGGGACATCACGGCCGGGACACCAACGAGCAACGGCAGAACGACATCCGCTTCGATCTCGAACGGGTCATTGCCGCACTGCCGGAAGACCTGCAGGACCTCTGCGAAAAACTGCAGTCGAGCAACATGGCTGAAATCGCAAGGGAGATGGGAGTTCCGCGCAGCACCCTCTACGGGAAACTGACCAAGCTGCGGGACGCATTTCGGGATGGCGGATTGGAAGAATACCTCTGATCGACCGACGCATCGCCCGGGGTTCCGGTAAGTAAGCATCGTGCCGCATGAAGCGGACGACCGGGGCCTCGGTAAACAGAAAACCTGAGAAACAACAGGAGATTAACAATGGAAACTTACAAGTATCGCTTTGATCAGTCGGTCCCGGCTCAGGACTTGGAAGATACCTTCATGCTGGCTTTGCTGGCTGTGGAAAGCATGTATGGACATTCCAGAGTGAGGATGGAATCCCGCTTCAATCTGGATAAGCAGAACCGCACCTGCTTTATCGATGCAGCGACCAAGGTCGGCGGTGATCTGGCGAGCATCTTTACCGGATTCGCCACCAAGGAGTACGGCGAGCGTGCAGTAATGATCGACCGCGAGCCCGCCAGTGGCGGATGCGCCTGCAATGCAAAGGCACCTTCAGCAATGGAGGTGGCGGTATGAGCGAACTGATGACCACCACGTATTCCATGTGGCGGCTCTTCCGCAATTGCCGCAAGGCTTGTGAATACCGCTACCTGAGGGACCTTGTTCCTCTGGAGCGGGATCACAACCTGGCTTTCGGATCGGTCATTCACGATTGCCTTGAAATCTGGCATGGCCAGCGGGACCTCGAAAAGGTTCTCGAACATATCGATCAGGTCTATGCCAACCGGGCACAGGATGACCATCAGCTCGCGGACTGGCATCTGGCCACCGCCATGATGAGTTCATACACGGAGCAGTATCCCGTCGAGGACTTTGACGTGGTCGCTCTGGAGAAGACCTTCGAAGGCCCCATCGTCAATCCGGATACCAACGCCGCATCGAGAAGTTTCGTGCTGGCTGGCAAGGTGGACGGTCTGGTCCAACAGGATGGTCAATACTTCCTGCTGGAGCACAAGACCGCCTCACAAATCGATGCCGGTTATCTGGAACGGCTTTGGACTGATTTTCAGATCATCATTTATGCGTGGTATCTGGAGCAAACCCTCGGCATCCGTATCTCCGGCATCATCTACAACGTGCTGGTCAAAGCCAAACTGCGCCAGAGCAAAGGCGAAACGGAAGCCGAGTTTGAATCTCGCCGAGCCGAGCTGATCGCAAAATCCAAAACCGGCAAGAGCAGCGCCAAGCGCAAGATGCCCGAGCCGGATGATGCCTTTCAGCAACGACTCAAAGACAAATACCTCGAACCCGGCATGTTTCACCGGGAGTTGCTCTACATCTCCCGCGATCAATTCGACGAGCTTCGCAGTGAGCTTTGGGAACTATCCAAAGCCATGCTGGATGCCCGCCGTCGCAACACCTTCTACCGCAATACGGCCTTCTGTTTTCAGTATGGACGCGCCTGTCCCTACTTCCCGCTGTGCCGGAGCGGTGAGAACCCCAACGTCATTGAAAACCATTACCAACGGGTGCTCCCGCACGAAGAGCTGCGGGATGGAGCAAGTGAAGACGCTGCCCCTGTTTTTTAACCCAAACCATACAAGGAGATAAACCATGCTTCCAACGAGCAAAACCAAACCGAAAGCAAACCTGAACGACCTGACCGCACTGGTTTACGGTCCAAGCAAAATTGGCAAGAGCACTTGGTGCTCCCATGCGGAAAACGCCCTGTTTCTCGCCACGGAACCGGGCCTGAATGCCCTCGAAGTGTTCGAAGCGCCCATTACCTGCTGGGACGACCTTCTGCAGGCGTGTGCCGAGATTGCCGAAGGCAAACACGACTTCAAGACCATCGTCATCGACACGGTGGATAACGCCTATCGCATGTGTGCGGATTATGTCTGTAAAAAGTTCAAGATCGAGCATGAGTCCGATCTTGGCTACGGCAAAGGCTATGCCCTCATCAACAATGAGTTTCAGCGTGTTCTCAACAAACTGGCGTTTCTGCCTTACGGCCTGATCCTCATTTCCCATTCCCACGAGCGTGACATCGAAACGCGCACCGGGAAACACACACGTATTGTGCCGACTTTGCCGGACAAAGCCCGCAAGCTGGTGACCGGTCTGGTGGACCTGATCCTGTTCTGTGATCTGGACATGAAAACCGGTGACGACGGCAAGCCCATGTATCAGCGGGTGATGCGCACCAAGCCGAGCCCCAATTACGACGCCGGAGACCGTACCGGCCGACTTCCGGAGATGATCCCTCTGGATTTCCTGACCTTCCTGAAAGCTTTCAATCAAACGGCTTCCGGTTCAGCGGTGAGTGCCGCCCGGACTAAGTCGGAGCCAGCCACAACGGCTAAACCTCAAAACAAGGAGTAATGACAATGAGTTGGAATAACGATGACACCATGGACCTCGCGCAGTTCGACGATGATTTCGTTTCTGCGGATGTTGAAGAAAAGGACTTTGAAGCTGTTCCCGACGGTAAATATCAGGTCAAGGTCGATCGTGTGGAACTGACCCGTTCGGAAACTTCCGGCAATCCCATGCTCAAGTGGGCGCTGAAGATTCTGGGTCCCACCCATAAAGGCCGTCTGCTCTGGCGCAACAACGTCATTGCCAGCAAAGACAATGTGAAATGGCTCAAGCAGGATCTCTATACCTGCGGTCTGCAGATGGACAAGCTCTCCGATCTCCCGGGCAAACTGGAAACCCTTCTGGATGTCGGGCTCGAGGTGACCAAGCGCACGAAAAACGAATTCGAGAACATCTACTTCAACCGCCGAATTGTGCTTTCGGATGAAGACGCTACAGCACCGTCGGCCGGGCACGATGTAGACGACATGATTCCGTTTTGAGGATGGGCATGGTTACCGTTGTCGTTGATACCCGGGAACAGGAGCCTTACGGATTTGATTCGGAATCAGTCGCATCAGTCCGCAAGGCCCTCCCGGCGGGAGATTACTCCATTGAGGGATTCGAGACCCGGGTGGCGGTGGAAAGGAAGTCCATGGCGGATTTTGTTTCCACTGTCATCCGAGGCCGAAAGCGTTTTCACAAGGAACTGGAAAAGCTCCGGCATTATGACGCGGCCTGTGTCGTCGTTGAGGCCAATTACCGGGATATTCTCGGGGCCTGCTACCAGAGCGACGCCCATCCAAACGCCCTCATAGGAACCATTGCCTCCATCATCATCGACTTCGGTGTGCCCGTCTATTGCGTATTCTGCTGATGGTGAACACCAATTCTGATCCATCATGAACACCCATTCTGTTCTATCGTGAACACCCAACCCTGCCCACACATTGGCGTACAGTCTTTTTACCCTAAGTGTTCACCATCCGTCAATGATGAGCGTGTTTTTCGCATCGATTCACCTTTTAATTTAAGTCGGTGGGCATTGTGCATAAGCCGATCTAAAATGGCATCGGCAATCGTATTGTCACCGATAGACTGATGCCACTGATCAGTGGGTAACTGACTGAGCATAATGGTTGATGCATGTCCATGGCGATCATCCATCAATTCCATTAAGTCATTGCGCTGTACCGCTTTTAACAGTTCCAGTCCCCAGTCATCAATGATCAGCAGCTCTGTTTTGGCCAGAGACTGAAGTGTTTTGAGGTAAGTACCGTCTGCTTTGCTCTGGGTAAGCATCATTAATAACCGGGACAACCGGTAATATTTAACACTATGACCTTTCATACACGCCGTATGCCCCAGTGCACAGGCAATAAAGGTTTTACCACTGCCACAGGGGCCAGTGAACAGAATGTTCTGAGCTTTGTTTAACCAGTCACATTGCAGAAGTGAAGCCATGACAGATTGCTGTAAACCTCTGGGATGCAGATAATCAATATCCTGGGCATGTGCAGCCAGTTTAAAGCGGGCGGCTTTAATCAGCCGCTTTTGCTTTCTCTGCTCTCTTTCCTGGGCTTCGCTGTCGGCCAGTAATTGTATTCGCTGCTCAAAGGACAGGCCTTCATAGGTGCCCGGCTGCTCAATCTGGCTAAGCAGGGCATCGGCCATGCCGGTGAGTTTTAATTGTCGAAGTTGGGTAATGGTTTGTTCTAACATGCTGATACTCCCTGGTTAGTGATAGCTTTTGGGGCCACGAATGTTCTCATGAGACTGTGGTAATGAAGAAGGTTCTTTCTGTTCAAAGAAGTCAGGCTGTAACTTATCCTGATTGCTGAGCAATATAGACTTAATGTGCTTCAGCCGGTTGAGATTTTTATGATTGGCAATCTGGCAGGCCTTATTTAAACGCTCATTAGGATATTGTCGGGACAGATTGAGTAAGCCCAGGCAAACCCGGTAAGCCTGCTCTTCATGCTGCTTTTGTTTCAACTGGCTTTTAACCCAGATAAGCACTTCATCACCAATATCCTTAGCCCAGTTCATTAATCGCCCTGGTGTCCATTGATGGTGTTTCTTATGGCGCTCTGGCATATGGGCCGGTACGGTGGTGGTACCAGAATGGTATTGTCTGGCATGCTGACAGATGCACCGGTTATGAAAGTACATCTCTATTAAGAATGCTTTGGCATGCACTTCCAGTTTTTCACCCACCAGATGATGAGGTACTGAATACAGGTGTCCGTCAAACTGAATATGGTAATCCACATTGACTTTGACGGTTTTGATTTCAGTAAACTCAAACGCCTGTTTGGGCAGTGGCAGCAGTGCCGGTTTATCCAGCAAGTCAAACCACTGTTGCCGGGTGCCTTTAAGCTGCTTAAAGGGTTTGTTGTTGACCTCTTCAAGCAGGCCATGGATCTGCTGATTGAGCTCTGTCAGTGAGAAGAACGTTTGATGACGTAAACGAGCCAGGATCCAGCGTTCTATAATCTGCACACCCACTTCAGCTTTGGCTTTATCCTGAGGCTTTCGGGGTCTGGCAGGAACGATGGCTGTACCATAATGAGCCGCCATCTGCTGGTAAGACATATTAATATCCGGATCGTACCGACTGGCCAGTTGTTGATCGTCCAGTTGTTCAATGGCGGGCCAGTCCAGATCAAGAGCCTCTGCTTTACTGCAGATTTTTTGTACGGCACCCAGGCTTAATCGCAGGCTGAGTTTGGCTTGCAGTCTGAGTCTTAATATTGTTCGTAATTGTCGCATTGATAGTCTCTTTGTTGGCATAACCATTCCCCAATAAAAATCAGGGAGGTTAGCAGTTATTGAATATCAATGTGTGGGAAAGGATTCTGAACCATCGTGAACACTGATTCTGGAAAAACAGTAAAAGTGTTCACGATGAGATCAGAATCGGCGTTCACGATAGAACAGAATGGGTGTTCATGATGGTTCAGAAACAGTGTTCACGATAAATCAGAATCAGTGTTCATGATCGGCCAGAATATGCATTAGTTCTCTGATTGCCTATTGTCATAAAAAAGACAAGCCGACAATCAGAATAGATGAGAGTGATATGAAAACTCTCTGTATTTAGGTAAATGACTGGGTTCTTATCCAGATCTCAGGTTATTTAGCCAAACAACGGTATTTTAGAGTTGTGTTAAGACATCAAACGGTCTGACCAAACCATCCGATTTCACAAACCAAAGTAACCGCCAATTAATCCCACATTGACCTTCTACCCCACCTACTGTAATGCCTGAATTTTTTCAGCACACAGCCAGGGCAGTAAATCATCAAATGCTTCAGGCTCTGCATGACGCCCCAGCTTGGGTAATTCTATCAGAATGTAACGGATATAAGCAAAGGGTTCCAGTTTATTGGCTTTGGCCGTTTCAATTAAACTGTAAAGCGTCGCACTGGCCATAGCGCCATTGGGTGTCTGACTGAACAGCCAGTTTTTTCTGCCAATCACAAACGGTTTGATGCGCCGTTCGGCAGCATTATTATCAATCTCCAGATAACCATCTTCAATGTAGCAGGTTAACTGAGTCCATTGATTTAAAGCATAATGAATGGCCTTGCCCGGAAGCTGTTTGGGCGGTACCTGCTCAGCGGATTTATCCAGCCATTGCTTAAACTGATTTAATATGGGCTGACTTTTCTTTTGACGAACCAGATAACGCTGCTCTGCACTCATGGTTTTGCACTGCTTTTCAATGGCATAAAGTTTGGCAATGGTGTTAAGTGCCATATGAGCCTTGCCGGGTTTCACGTTTTTACCCTTAAGGGCTTTAATCACCTCATCAAACTTACGCCGGGCATGAGCCCGGCACCCCACAGAGACAATGCCGCTTTGTGGGGTGCACACCTGGGCATACCCACTATAGCCATCGGTTTGAAGGTATTGACCTTTAAAATCCTGCAGGTAGTTTTTGGCAAACAGCCCACTGCGCCCGGGCTGATAATCATAAATAATGACGGGCGGGGATGCACCGCTACTGCCGCTTTGGTACAACCACATACAGGACTGACTTTGTGCCTTTCTTCCCGGTTCATTGAGCACCTGAATCTGAGTGTTTTGATTAACAGACAACATAAGCTATTTCAGTAAAGACAGTACTTGCATAAAGGTTGGCTGGTCAAAGCCTGGCTGGATTTCCAGACTTAAACCATTGGGCAGGTTTAAAATCAGACCTGAAACGGTCTTATCCTGAACAACCTGTACCGGTATTAAACTCTCACTATCATCAGACTGCCTCAGAAATTTGGCTTTGTAGTAACTGAACATATGGGTTTTAAGATTGTGTTGCTGGCAGTATTGCTTCCGGGTCAGGCCGCTGGACTGCCAGGTGTGTGTGCATTTCTTCATCTCGTTCGTGGGGCATAGGGTTACCTTTTATGATTATGAAATTATAAAAAGTAATAGTTTGAAGGATTTTAAGGGGTGGGGGTAGGTGGGATTATTTGGTGCTTACGGATATTGATGATTACTATTGGTCGTTATCCTGTATTTTTTCTTTGTTCTGACCTTAAGCCCCAATGTTTTCATTAACTTACGGACGGACACGATAGCGGCCAATTATATAGCCTTCTTCACGAAGCCGGGCAACCATTCTACGGCTACCCATACTCTGACGGGAAACCTTAAATAGTTCTGTCATACGTTGACACAATAAAGCTTCTGTAGTGGGTAACGGCTTAACTGCCTGACGTTTCCAGTCATAATAGCTCCCCGGTGTACTGACATTACCCGGCATAAAACGGCAACCGGATAATGTGAGCTCTGTTCTTTGATAAACCGGTACTTTATCTCATTTCTTTCGCGAAGAAGGCACTGGCTTTTTTTAGGATTTCTTTTTCCATCCTAAGTTCACAACTTTCTTTTCTCAGCTTTAGCAACTCATCCTGTTCTGACTGATTTAAAATCTCTGTTGGAGAACCCCGGGTGAATTGTTTTACCCACTTTCTCAAAGAAGTATGGTGTACACCCAGCTGTCGGGCTGCTTCACTAATGCTGTAATCCTGCTCTGTAATTAAGGCTACAGCTTCTCGTTTAAAGTCATCTGTATAACGTTTTCTGGTTTGGGTCTCTTGTGTCATATTTCACCTCGTCATGTAATTTTACATGCTTAATAAGGTGTACGGAAATATTAGACCACATCAGACATTAGAGTTCTTTCAACAGCTCTGAACAGAATAGATGTGATCGAAATATGAATAAAGTTTAATGTTTAGGTAAGTCCGGCGTAATGTTATGTGCTTTATACTTTTCATCAAGTTAGCCATTAATGTAAATGACTAACCTTCTTAAAATTAAAGTATATGGAGTTTACAATGAAAAAACTGACAACTATCGCAAGCGTATTATTACTGGCTTCTACCACCTTTGTTTATGCAGGCAATGACCACAATCATTCCGCTATGGAAAAAGGCGGTATGGCCATGAGCAGCATGTCCAGTGATATGTAATCCAGTATGCAGGCCATGAAGGCAGATATGAATAAAATTATGCAGGAAAAAGATCCCACCAAGCGCAAAGCTATGATGACTGCTTATATGAAATCCATGCATGCCATGATGAATTCAATGAAAGGTGATAAAAAATCCATGATGTCCAATGACCATATGGATCAAATGGCTAAATTTGATAAGCGCTTATCTATGATGGAAGCCATGATGGAACAGGTAGTCGTCAACCAAGCGATTCTGGCTAAACCTGACTCAATATTCAAATGGGATGAAAATGCCGATGAATATCAGCTGCAGTAACACCCCTCTTTAACACAAATTTTAATACCATCAAAAGCCCTGGTGTTGTACACATCAGGGCTTTTCTTATTCAACTGAAAGACAGAGAAAAAATCCATTTTATGCTATTATCATATAAATTTTGTTTATTTTTAAAGCGATTAAATGCCATTATCAGACATTCATCAAATACTTTTTCTGGATCTGGAACCCTTAAATTCAGATCAATACAAAAGGAGTATCAGGGAAACTGGGATTGTTCTGGGTGATCTCCAATTTAAAAGTAATTCTGCAGAACATATAGCAAATAGCATTTCAACGTATCAGCCTGTCTATCTGTGCGGGCATAATCTCCGCGTCTTTGATTACCATTATCTGCTGAATTCTGCACTGGCACCTCTAGTCAAACAGCTGAAAATTATTGATACTCTGGAACTCTCTTTATTGTTTTTCTCAGAAAACACCCTGCACAAACTGCCGAAAACCTATAAAGAGAATGACCCCAATAAAACCAATGATCCACTGCATGATGCATTGCTTACAATAGACCTGTTAAAGCAGATCATTGAACGCTTTTATCAGCTATCCCCCTCATTACAGCGCATTTACTTTTCCCTGCTCTGTCAAACCAACCAGTTTAAGCCCTTTTTTAAATGGCTTAATCCGGATATTACACCCTATAAAGATACGGACTCTCTGGCCAGAGCAATTTTTGAAGCATTGGGTGATAAAATTCAGTCACCAGAAACGCTGCCTGCAATGGTTGCTGAACAGCCTGTTGAACTGGCTTATATTATCAGTGTTCTGCATGGGGAGATTGAAGAAATACGCTCTTTTCCTCCTAAAATTTATTTTGATTTTCCGCATATCCAGGAAAAACTCAACGCTCTGACCTTTAATCCGTTCAATGAAGTTGCCATCCTCGAGCAATCTGCCCTTAAATATTTTGGTTTTGACAGCTTCAGAAGTTTTCCAAAGTTCAAAGCTGAAAACAATTTGATTGAAGCACTGAATGAGGTGTCACAAAAGGACATTATTAAGGGGGCTTTGCAGCAGGAAGATATTTTTGCTATGTTGCCGACCGGTGGGGGCAAAACCTTTACCTTCTGGCTCCCTGCTATTATTAAAGCCAAATGCACCCGGGCACTAACTGTGGTAATTTCTCCCCTTCAGGCTCTGATGAAGGATCATATTTTCAACTTCAACCATAAACTCGCCGGCCTGGCTTCCGCAGAAGCCTTAAGTGGTTATCTGACCATGCCGGAGCGGCGTCATATTATCCGGCGGGTAATTAACGGCAGTATTGATATTTTATATCTGGCCCCAGAATCACTACGCTCAAAAAATATTGAACGCATTCTGTCCTATCGTTATATTGAACGTATTATCATTGATGAAGCACACTGCTTATCAACCTGGGGGAATGATTTCAGGCACGATTATTTTTACATTGCCCAGTTTATTAATAAAATTCAGGATAAAAAATATTCAAACCGCATTCCCCTGTCCTGTTTTACTGCAACCGCCAATAAAAAAACCATCGAAGAAATTGAGCACTATTTTAAGTCACAACTGAATATTTCATTTGAACATTATATTGCCTCACCAAAACGAAACAATCTGGTCTATTCAGCCCGTTGCTATGATAATAAAAAAGAAAAAACCCAACAGCTCATCGCACTGATAAGAACCATTAAAGAGCCCTGTCTGGTTTACAACCCCTCCAGCCGTAAACAATGTGAAATGCTGGCAGAGCAGCTTTCAACGGATTTAGGCCGCAATTTTTACGCTTTTCACGCAGGCATGAGCAGTGCTTTGAAAAATCAGATACTCAATGATTTTATCAACAACGATGCCGATGGTATTGTCGCCACTACCGCTTTTGGTATGGGGATTGATAAACCAGATATCCGCCATGTGATCCATTATGAAGTTTCTTCCTGCCTGGAAGACTATATGCAGGAATCTGGACGTGCGGGTAGAGATGGTCAGCCATCCCATTGTCATATTCTGTTTAATAATGAGGACTTTGACAAACTCTTTTTTTCTCTTATCCGTCAGAAACTCACTCACCCTGAAATTAAAAAAATCTTTCAGTCCATTCGTCGTTATAAAGGCCGCAAAGTAGGTGACGAAAGAAAGATTGTGGTTTCCATTAATGAGCTGGCCGAAAGTGCCGGAATAAAAACCGATGATGAGCAGTCTGATTTTGATACTAAGGTAAAAACCGCATTACTGGAACTGGAACGGGCCGGTTATATTCGCAGGGGCTATAACGTACCAGAAGTCTGGGTGACCTCATTTGAATTCAAAACTATGGAGCAATTGCACGATACACTTCATAGCAATGGTTTATCCGATCAGAGTGAGGATACCGGCAAGCGTGTTTTATATCAGTCTATTGTCCTGTTGGCACAGGTGTTAATTAAACGCAGCACACAGCGATTCTCAATAGCCATTGAAGAACTGGCCGGGATCCTTAATCTTGATACCGATGAAGTCTATCATGTTCTGGATAAAATGCGTGATATGGAACTGATTTCACTTAAGGAAGATTTATTGATCAGCGAGCTTCGGCCACAGAAATTACGTCAGTTAAGCGCTATCCTTTCCAATCTTAAAGAGCATCTGACTTCCATACTATACGAATTGTCTCATCAACGCTTTAAACTGAAAGAACTCAATCATGCGCTCAATAAGGAAGGGATCCGGATCCAATGCGCCGATTATAGTTGTTTTCTAAAATACTGGTTATTAAACCTGACTAAAAAAGGCCTGTTTGAATGTTACCGGGATAAAGTGGGCGATCACGCTTGGTATGCCAATGTCCATGATCAGGACTATCTGAATAAAACCATTCATCAGTTTACCTATATTGTTCAGGCCGTTGTGCAATATATTATCAATGAAGGCGAAGAAGTTACTGATGATAAAGATAAAAAAACACTGATTGCCTATGAAAAAATGGTACAGCACTGCAATCACCAACTGGGTAAAAAATTATCCGTCAATGAATATGATAAGGCTGTCCTTTTTTTACACAATATTCGTTTGTTACGTCTGGAAGGTGGACGGGTTCTGCATCATATGCAGATCGAAATTTATATTGATAATGCGCTAAGCAGTAATAAACAGTATACCAAAGAAGATTATAAGCTGCGCATGGCACCGCTTTACCAGAGGAAACGCTCAGCGGTTCATATTATGGAACATTATGTTCAGCTGCTCAGTAGAAATCCGGGACTGGCCAGTAAATTTGCAACCAATTATTTTACCTTGGACTTTAAACAATTTGTCAGTTTTTACAAACTGAGCAAAAAACTCAGATTACCCATTTCCAAAGATCGTTACGAAAGAATCGTCCATGGTCTGACGGATGATCAAAAAGCCGTTGTCTTTGACGAAAAAATCTCGGCTATGTTAATACTGGCCGGCCCTGGAACCGGTAAAACCAAAGTGCTGGTCAATAAAATTGCCCATATGATCATTAATGGCGATTATAAGCCGGAACATTTTCTGATGCTGACCTTTACCCGTTCTGCCGCCCATGAATTTAAGCAAAGGCTGTTTGAATTACTCAGCGATCTCGCTTACGACATTGATATATATACCTTTCATGGCTATGCCACTGAACTGGCCGGAACAGGTTTTGATAATAACCAGAAGGCCGAGGACAAATTTGCTGAACTGATCCCACAGGCAACCCGAAAACTAAAGAACAATGAGCTGTTTCTACCCTTTAAAAATGCCGTTATTTTAGATGAGTTTCAGGACATTAATGAAGATGCCTTTGAGTTTGTTTATGAATTATACCGGCAGTTTTCAGAGATGAAGGGGCAGGAGCGCGCTAGGGATGTGCGTATGATTGCCGTGGGTGACGATGATCAATGCATTATGGAAATGACCAATGGCGCCAGTATTAATTATATGAAACGCTTTGTTGAGCAATTTAAAAAAGAGGATGACAAGGCGGCAGAAGGAAACGTTAAAAGAAAGTGGTATAAACTGGGTCTGAATTTCCGTAGTAAAAGCAAAATTGTACAATGTAATAATCAATTTGCTTCAGAAATCAGAGAAAGAATTGATGAATATAAGGTCATCAGGTCTTATAGTAATCAGCCAGGTGAAGTATTCCTGCATTATTATCAGACCCCGGATTTTTTAACCGCTTTATTACCTTTTATCCAGAAAAGTGATCAGAAAACCATCGCCCTGCTCAGCCATGAAAATGAACAGGTTCTGGATATTTATTCTATATTAAAGGAAGATCCGACCCTAGATGTTTCCTACCTGTTAAAAAATGAAGGTTTTCATCTGTATATGATGGATGAAATCAGTGCTTTCAGTCATTTTCTTGAAACCAATCTGGATAAAAACGATAAAATAATCAGTCAGACCCTGTTTGATAATGCCAAAGCTTATCTTATTGAAGAATACACTGATTCTTCCAAACTCAATATTGCCTTAAAACATATCCATGATTTTGAAGAAAATCATGATTTACTTACTCTGTCTTTCTGGAACAATTACACTTGGGAAACCTTTGCCGGCAGTTTCAGCGACACACCCAGTAAAATAATCGTATCCACAATTCATCGTTCAAAAGGAAAGGAGTTTGATGAAGTACATGTGATCCTTCAACATGAACACCATCAGAATCATTCAGACTATTTTAAACGACTTTATTATGTGGCACTTTCCAGAGCAAAAACTTTACTGCATATACACTCTTATCCCAGGCAGTCTTTTAAAACTCTGGAAAGCCTGGATATCAGCATAAAGGAAAATCCTGAGAAACATTTTCCACCACTAAAAAAACGGCTTTTAATCATGCAGCTGGAAGATGCTTATCTGAGCTATTTATCAAGAAATACGTGCAGTCAGAAGTATGTCTCAAACCACAAAATTAAGGCAGGCGCTTCTGTTCAACTCCAGATGGATAATAATGGCAATGGCTATAGTATTATGCATAACAATAACGTGATTGGCAGAACATCAAAAAAGTTTACGAAATTGATTAAACAGTCAATTTCCAGAGGTTATTCAATTAATGATTCTGAAATTGAATATGTGGCGAAATGGTTCTGTAAAGAGACAGAGCGGTTTAATGATATTTTCCTGTGCCGGATCAGCCTTGTTAAAGGTCAGGGTTAATGTACCATCTTCAATACTGAGGCCTTTACTAGCCAACAACCATCATATAGATGACTGAATTATCAAGTACAAATCCGCTCATTTGCGCCCTTCTTCTTTTAGCTCATAAAGTAAAGAGTCAGACACTTTATGCTTTCTGGCCTTTAACATTTTGTGTATTGCAGAGTCAATCCTGACTCTGTCATTTGAACGGCTGGGAATTTCCATTTCTAAAAAACTAATTGTTTAAATAGTCCACTCTGAATAAAGCATATAGTATTGATTTATAAGGAAATGTTGCTTGATTATGGGTGTTAAATTTGCAGGTTTTTGGTAAAACAACCTGAATTCTGGATAAGAACTAAAAAATATTGAACTAAATGCCTGTTTCTCGATCAGATCATTTAATGACCAAATCAAATGAATTTGAACAAGGAACAGGCAAGTGACTACTATAGATGAATTGTATTGTAATATCGCTGATTTCAACCAGGTCTTTTATCCTGAATGGGGAAAAACACTGCTGGAATCCGGTGATAAAAAGAGAAGACGACAAGGTGTAATGAGCCCCGGTGAACTGATGACTATCCTGATTAACTTTCATCAGTCACATTACAAAGATTTTAAGAGTTATTATTTATGCCATGTGCATCAACACCTTAGGAAAGAGTTTCCAAATTTATTGAGCTATAGCCGTTTCCTGTGAGTGATGTCATCGGTACTGGTGCCATTATGCGCTTACTTTACTCATTGCAAAGGAAAGCCCACCGGAATTGCCTTTGTTGATGCGAGCAGCATTAAAGTATGCCACAACATTCGCATACCCAGGCATAAAGTCTTTGATGGTGTTGCTCAGCGAGGCAAATCGACCATGGGGTGGTTCTATGGGTTTAAAGTTCACCTGATCATTAATCATAAAGGTGAAATACTGGCCACTAAATTGACGGCCGGTAATGTAGATGACAGAAAACCGGTTCCTGAAATGGCCAAAGACTTATATGGAAAGCTTTATGGTGACAAAGGCTATGTCTCCAGTCTTTTAAGTGATGAACTGTTTGAACAGGATGTCGGGCTTATTACCAATGTCAGACGAAACATGAAACCACGAGCCATTGCATTGTGGGATAAGATTATGCTGAAAAAACGTTTTATAATTGAAACGGTTAATGAGCAGCTAAAAAATATTACACAGATTGAACATTTACGTCATAGAAGCGTAAGTGGTTTTATGTTGAACCTTATTGGTTCTCTGATTGCCTATTGCCATAAAAAAGACAAACCGACAATCAGAATAGATGAGAGTGATATGAAAACTCTCTGTATTTAGGTAAATGACTGGGTTCTTATCCAGATCTCAGGTTAAAATAAGCCTTATTACCTTGCAAATTTCCAGACCAAAATGAAGCCAAAGAAACAGCCAAAAATACCTCAGGAAGACCTGTTCAGGATGCGCCTTGAAAACATGCTGGACATAAACCATGAGTTGATTAAGTTATCAAAACACATAGACTGGGAAAGTCTTGATAAAGAGTGGGGTTCTCTGTTTGTATCCACTAAAGGTGCTCCTACCATTCGTACTCGTTTGATTGCAGGATTGCATTACCTGAAACACCTGCATGATTTATCGGATGAACAGGTAGTAAAAGGCTGGACAGAAAATCCGTACTGGCAGTATTTTTGTGGTGAAGAATACTTTCAGCATAAGATGCCCTACACCCTACGACCATGACCAAATGGCGTAACCGGCCGGGTAAATCAGGCAGTGAAAAATTACTGATTGAAACCATTAAAGCCGGACTAAAGAGTAAAACTATCAAGCCTGGCAGTTTAAAGAAAGTCACGGTAGATACTACCGTACAGGAAAAGAACATCGCTTTTCCAACCGATTCAAAGCTCCTGAACAAAGCCAGAGAAAATCTGGTTAAACTGTCCAAAGAGCACGGTATTAAACTGCGCCAGAACTATAATCGGGTTGGGCCGCAATATGTACTAATGGCCAGTCGTTATGCTTATGCAAAACAGTTTAAACACATGAAGAAAATGAACAATAAACTGAAATCCCGTTTAGGTCGTGTTAAACGGGATATTGAACAACAACTGCCAAATTATTCTGTCATATCTTCTCGAGCGAATCCCCATGCTGTTGTACCCACCACGCAAGCCGGTTGAATATGATTGACCAGCTCGTTGTTCTTTAGGATGGCAACATCATAGTCTGCCAGCTCAGGCTCATTATCTTTTGTACAACAGAAGGTCGCAGCGATGCCTTCTTCTTTGCTGTATTTTGCTGTACTCAATAACAGGTTGTTAATCGCCTTGTGGTTGTTGCTGGCGATTCCCACCTTTGCACCGGACTTCATAGTTCCGCGATGACATGTTTTCCGGTATAGGACTTACCAGCACCGGGTGGCTCTTGGTAAGCGCCAAATAATCCCACCTACCCCCACCCCTTAAAATCCTTCAAACTATTACTTTTTATAATTTCATAATCATAAAAGGTAACCCTATGCCCCACGAACGAGATGAAGAAATGCGCACACACCTGGCAGTCCAGCGGCCTGACCCGGAAGCAATACTGCCTGCAACACAATCTTAAAACTCATATGTTCAGTTACTACAAAGCCAAATTTCTGAGGCAGTCAGATGATAGTGAGAGCTTAATACCGGTGCAGGTTGTTCAGGATAAGACCGTTTCAGGTCTGATTTTAAACCTGCCCAATGGTTTAAGTCTGGAAATCCAGCCAGGTTGCTGAGCCGTTACCTGTTATTGCCATGGGCCATCTGTTTGCCGCTGGGGGGAAAACCCTGCATGAGGATGGTGTAAGAGAACTTTATGTTGGTTCTCTGGCTTATATTGGTCAGGAAATGTTTCCGGAAAATATTGATTATCTGGCCCTGGGGCATCTGCATATTCCTCAATGTGTAGGTGATAATAATCACTTTCGCTACAGCGGTTCACCTCTGCCTATGTCCTTTGGGGAAGCCGAACAGGACAAACAGGTTATTATTGCTAATTTTGAAAAAGGTTCAGTCGATATTAGGGAAATAACTATTCCCCGTTTTCAGCAGTTAAAACAGTTGAGCGGCAATCTGGATGAGATACAGTCTGAAATAGAAGCATTAAAACAACAGGCTGAATCCGTCTGGCTGGAAATTATCTATACAGGCAAGGATGTGGTACCTGATTTATGGTCACAGGTTGAAGAAATGCTAGCAGACAGTAAGCTGGAAGTATTGCGAATAAAAAATGAGGCTGCGTATAAGGGAATTGTGGTTACTGATGGTGAGGGTGAAACCCTGGACGATAGGGATGAATATGATGTTTTTAAATCCTGTCTGCAGGCCCATGATATTCCCAAAGAAAGCCGGGATGATCTGATGCAGTCCTATAAAGAAATCATTCACTCTCTACACGAAGAAGATCCCAACGCCTTATGAAAATCCTGCAGCTGCGCTTTAAAAATCTTAACTCACTGCAGGGTGAATGGCAGATTGATTTTACCGATCCCAATTACCTTGCTAATGGTATTTTTGCCCTGACCGGGCCTACTGGAGCGGGTAAGTCCACGGTACTGGATGCTATCTGCCTGGCCCTGTACGGAGCGACCCCGAGACTGGGTAAAATTACCAAAAATAATAATGATATTATGTCTCGGCAAACCGGGGAATGTTTTGCCGAGGTCTGTTTTGAATCCTCTGAAGGACGTTTTATTTACCACTGGAGTCAGCACAGAGCAAAAAAACAGCCTGAAGGTGTATTGCAGGTTGCTAAACACGAGATTGCAGAAGCTGACCAGGACGGCAGTATTATTGAAAACCAGATCAGGCGGGTTGCCATGGTTATTGAAGAAAAAACCGGAATGGATTTTGAACGTTTTACCCGTTCCATGCTGCTGGCACAGGGCGGCTTTGATACCTTTCTTAAAGCCGATATTGAACAGAAATCCCGCATACTGGAACAGATCACCGGCACTGAAATTTATAGCAGAATTTCGATAAAGACTCATGAGCGCATGAAAGAGGAGCGTGAACAACTTAATATCCTCAGAGCAGAAATTGCAGGTGTAGCGCTGTTAAGCGAAGAGCAGAAACAGGCCATTGAACAGACCTTAACTACACAACTACAGCAGCAAAATACGCTGTCCGGCCAATTGACTCAGACCCAGAAAGCCATTGCCTGGCTGCAGTTGCTTGAGTCCATCAGCAGGGAACTCAGAGAGCTAGAAAAAGAGGCTGAGCAATTACAGACAGAACGTGAGGCATTTATCCCGCAACGCCAGAAACTGCAACTGGCTGTTCGGGCCAGCCATCTGGACGGTCTTTATGCCACAATAAACGCTTTGCGAAAGCAGCAGCAGGATGATCAACAGCAATTAACAAATGAGCAGAAAAAACTTCCTGAACTGGAGCAGAATCTGCATGACTCTAAAAAAAGCTCACAAAAATCAGAGCAGATTCTGTCTGATGCCAGAACACAATTACAGTCGGCGGCTGAAATATTTAAAAAAGTCCGTTCTCTGGATCAGTTTATTGTAGAAAAACAGTACTCTGTCAAAAAACTGAACAGTGAATACCGACAGTATCAGCAGCAGATTGAAACAGAGCAGGCAGCCATACAGTCCCTAGAAAAAGAATCTGAAACTTCAGTACAGCAGCGTCGGCAATGTGAAACCTATTTAAATGATCATGCCGGAGATCAGTGGTTGATCAGCGGCCTGGCCGGTATTAAAGCCCAACTGGGCAGTCTTTCTGCTTTAGAAAATGAACAGCTTAATCTCAGTCTGCAGATTAAAGCAGAACAAAAAGCTCAGCTAAAGTATCAGCAGGGGCTTCAGGAAAGACAAACGGCAACAGATGCTTATACACAGGAATTAAAAGTTATACAGGAACAAACAGAACAAAAACAGCAGCAGTTAAATACCGTTTTGCAGGATCGGCTTCTTAGGGAATACCGGGCAGAAAAAGAAGCCCTGCTAAAAGAATTAAGCCTGCTAAAAACTATTGCCAGCCTGGAGGCAGAGCGGGAAAAACTGGAAGATAATAAGCCCTGTCCATTATGCGGCTCACTTGAACATCCCTATGCCTTGGGTAATGTTCCTGCCATGGATGAGACTCAGAAACAGCTGGTCGTGCTGGATGATATTATTGCCCGTGCAGAACAGCTTGAACAGACCTTAAATGAGCTTGTACAGGAAGAAAAAACCGCTCAGCAGAAATTATCAGAAGTAGAAAAGCAGATGCTGGAGGCCGAACATAAACTGTCTGCCAGTAAAGATAACCTGCAAAAGCTGGAACAAAGCCGGCAGCAGCAGGAAGATAAATTTAAGCGTTTAAAAACCGAATTATTACAACAACTCCAGCCTCTAGGTATTGCTGAAGCGGATATTGCTGATTTTGAAGCCTTATTAAATCAGCTTCAGAATCGTCTGGAAACCTGGCAACAGCAACAGCAACAGCAAAGCCTTAATGAGTTTGAGCAGAAACTGGCTGGATTTTCTACCAGTATTAAATCTCATGAGAGTGTTATAACGACCCTGAATAAAACGGCTCTGGCTATTAAGCAGACATTAAATGATGAAACTGTCAGGCTGGAACAGTTAAAAACCGAAAGACAGGAACTGTTTGCTAATAAGGATGTTGAGGCTGAAGAAAATCAGCTTAGAAAATCACTGGTAGAGGCAGAGCAGGCAGAAAAAATGGCTTGTGATACACTGAGCCGGACTGAGCAGGATCTGACCGGTTTGCAGAATAGTATTCAGTCATTAGAATCCCGTATAAAACGGGCAGTTGAGAACTTAAAAACTGAGGAAAATACATTTCAGCAGCAATTACCAGCACAGGGTTTTGCCAGTGAAACTGAATTTGTCCAGGCCAGTTTAACTGTAGAGCAACGGGAAGAATTAACTAAAACAGCTCAGGATCTGGATAACCGGAAAATCAGTATTAATACCCGCCTGACTGACTACAAACAGAAGCTGCAAACTGAACAGAATAAAAAAATAACACAACAGTCCCTGGACACTCTTCTACCTGAACAGCAAAAACTGGAACAGCAGATTTCAGAACTGCGAAATGAATTGGCTGATTTAAAACATCAACTGGAACAGGATCAGAGGGATCAGGAAAAAATCAGGCAGAAACAGGCGGCTATTGATAAACAGCAAAAAGAATATCAACGCTGGGAAAAATTACATACCCTGATTGGTTCTTCGGATGGAAAAAAATACCGAAATTTTGCCCAGGGGCTGACCTTTGAGCTAATGGTTAGCCATGCCAATTTGCAATTAAAGAAAATGAGTAATCGGTATCTATTAATACGGGATAAAAACCAGCCGCTTGAACTTAATGTGATCGACAATTATCAGGCCGGAGAAATACGTTCGGTCAGAAATCTGTCTGGCGGTGAGAGTTTTATAGTCAGCCTGAGTCTGGCTCTTGGCCTGTCTAAAATGGCCAGCCGTAAGGTAAGAGTGGATTCCCTGTTCCTGGATGAAGGCTTTGGCAGCCTAGATGAAGAAGCGCTTGAAAATGCACTGGAAGCTTTATCCGGCCTGCATCAGGACGGCAAACTTATAGGCATTATTTCCCATGTCTCCGCCCTGAAAGAGCGCATCAGCACCCAGATCCAAGTTACCCCTTTATCTGGTGGCAAGAGTGTAATCAGCGGACCGGGCTGTCTTAAAGTTAGTTAGGGTAACGGCTTATTTCATCCGGGCAATACGTGCTTTATCACGATTCCAGTCACGTTCTTTTTCTGTAGCACGTTTATCGTGCAGGTGTTTACCCTTGGCCAGGGTGATTTTGCATTTAACCCGGCTGCCTTTCCAGTACAGCGCCAGTGGTACAATAGTATAACCCTTACGCTCAACTGCACCGACCAGTCGCGCCAGTTCATAGTTATGCAGTAACAACTTACGGCTGCGTTGCTGATCATGATGGATATGAGTGGAGGCCGATATCAGGGGTGAAATGACCACACCATAGAGAAAAGCTTCGCCATTAATCAGCTGAACATAACTCTCATTGAGTTGTGCTTTGCCGGCACGCAGACTTTTGACCTCCCAGCCTTCGAGCACCAGCCCGGCTTCGTACTCCGTTTCCAGAATATAGTCATGACGCGCTCTGTGGTTTTGAGCAATAGTATTACCGGACGGTTTCTTTTTCTTTTTTCCCATGGCGCTAATTATACAAAAAAAAGACGATAAAGGTTATAATAGCGCAAATAAAAACAAAGATAGACACTTATTACAGATTTAAAGGGATTGGTTCTTATGTCTGAAAAAATGACATCGACTCAGCCGTCTGAAGGGGCTTCACAGGTAAACTCAGCAGAACAGCCCAGAGAGCAGTGGTCTTCACGACTGGTGTTTATCCTGGCTGCAACCGGCTCTGCAGTTGGTCTGGGTAATATCTGGAAATTTCCCTATATTACCGGTGAAAATGGCGGGGGTGCTTTTGTACTGATTTACCTGCTGTGTATTGCGGCTATTGGTATTCCTATTATGATGGCGGAAATTATGCTCGGCCGTTGCGGTCAGCAGGATCCAGTGACTACCATGAAGTACCTGACCCGGGAATCCGGCCATTCCCGTTCCTGGGGACTGTTAGGCTGGATGGGCGTTATTGCCGGTTTTCTGATCCTTTCCTATTACAGCGTTATTGCCGGCTGGGCTTTATCCTATGTACCTAGAATGGCTGCTGGGGTGTTTAACGGTCTGGATGCTGAAAATGTGGATGCTATTTTTGGCGGTCTGGTGAGTAATGCAGAAAGTCTGCTGGCCTGGCATACCATTTTTATGATTATGACTATGGCCGTGGTGGCCCGGGGTGTACGGGGCGGTCTGGAAAAAGCAGTGACTTATTTAATGCCGCTGCTCTTTGTTCTGTTAATTATACTGCTGCTTTATTCAATGGAAACCGGTTATTTCAAGCAGGGTTTAAGTTATCTGTTTACGCCTGACTTCAGTAAAATATCCACTAAAGGTGTCCTTAGTGCCATGGGGCATGCCTTTTTTACCCTGAGTCTAGGTATGGGGGCTATTATGGTTTACGGCTCTTACCTGCCCAAGAATACCTCAATTGCTACGTCTTCTTTTTCCGTTGCTATTATGGATACGGTGGTGGCTCTAGTGGCTGGAATGGTCATATTCCCCATTGTTTTTGCTAATGCTCTGGAGCCGGCAGCCGGGCCTGGTCTGATCTTTAAAACCCTACCGCTGGCCTTTGGGCATATGGAGTATGGTGACTTATTCGGTACACTGTTTTTTGTGCTGCTGGTATTTGCTGCCTGGACTTCCAGTATCTCCCTGATTGAACCGGCGGTTACCTGGGGTATGAAAACTTTTAAGGTTTCACGCATTAAAATGTCGGTGATTTCCGGCTTGCTGGTGTGGTTTACCGGTCTGTTTACTATTTTCTCATTTAACCTGGCCAGTGACTTTACTATTTCCACCTCGATTAATACCCAGTATGGTGAGTTTGTTATATTAAAAGAGGCCACAGCCTTTGATTTTCTGGACTATCTGACCTCCAATATCATGTTGCCCCTGGGTGGACTGATGATTGCCATTTATGCCGGCTGGTTAATGAAAAAGGAATATTCAAAGCAGGAGCTTAATATCAGTCCTTTCTGGTATAGCGTCTGGTCTTTTCTGGTACGCTATGTGGCCCCCATAATGGTTATTATTGTGTTTATGAATGCCCTGGGTATTATTGCTTTTTTTGAAAGTATATTTGGTATTGACCTAGATGCTTTTTTCAGTTCTCTTTTTAATTAACGAGCTATTATTAATGAATTATGGTAGTAATTGTGACCACCATAAATAAAAGTGCGCTAATTCCTTTTAGTGCAGAAAAAATGTATAACCTAGTCGCAGACGTGGATCACTACGAGGAGTTTTTACCCTGGTGCGGCAGTTCCAGAGTATTAAGCCAGACCGAAGATGAGGTAAAGGGCCAGATAGAAATCAGTCATACAGGTATGCATAAAACCTTTACCACTTTAAACCGGATGCAGAAAAATAAAATGATAGAAATACGCCTCATTGACGGCCCTTTTAAACATTTACAGGGCTTCTGGCGTTTTGATGCACTGGATGAAAACGGCTGTAAAATCTCCCTGGATCTGGAATTTGAGTTTTCCAATAAACTCATGAGCATGGCCTTCGGCCCTGTGTTCAGCCAGATTGCTAATAGCATGGTGGATGCTTTCTGTAAACGAGCCTTTGATATTTATGGTCAGGGAGCCAGCTAATGGAAAGTGAAATGGTGCTCAATAAGGTACCAAAAACAATTATCGTCGAAGTAGCCTACGGTACCTTGGCCAAACAGGTAATAGAAACTGTAGAACTGGACGAAGGCTCTACAGTAGAAGACGCTATAAATGCCTCAGGCATCCTACAGGAATTCCCGGAAATTGACCTGACCAAAAATAAAGTCGGCATTTTCAGCAAAATAATCAAACTGGATAAGACTCTGGAACACAAAGACCGCGTAGAAATCTACCGAAAACTAATAGCCGATCCAAAAGAAGTCAGAAAAAAACGAGCCGCAGAAGGCAAGAAAATGAAGAAAGGGGGAAAGAGCAGCGCTGAGAAAGAGCCAGAGCCAGAGCCAGAGCCAGAAAATTCTTAGACAGACTTCTACATCTACGACTTCTCTCCTAAGCTTTTTCTGACGCTGAACGCTGAACGCTGAACGCTGAACGCTGAACGCTCTATGCTTTTTCTCAACGCTGCTCTACTCACCACTAGTCTGAGGAGAAGTCTCCAACGTCCCCGGAGCCACTTCCCCTTCACCCCTTGGGTTCACCGGTACATCACCATCATCCTCAGGGATACCCCTGTGTTCGTCTGTCCAGGCAAAGAAATCAAAAAAACGAGTCCAGTAGCCTTTTTCGCCCTGATCTTCTTCCTCGTAATCCTCTAGTGGAACGACGACAATTTCAGTATTGGTATGGACTTTTTCGGGTTTGTCTCCGGGGCGGAAGGTACCGATAATATTGACCAGACGTCCGTCTTCATTAAAATAAACGGAGGCCTGTTTAAATTCAATATCACCATAGCCGGGTTTGAAACGGTAGATATAATCCCAGCGGTCATTGTGGAAGGGATCATCCAGCATTGGGGTGCCCATGACAAAACGTACCTGTTCCTTGTTCATTCCGGGACGTAGCTGGTTGATCTGATCCTGTTCAACTACATTACCCTGCGGTACATCCACTTTATGAACCCGTGGGAGCCCTACATCAGACAGATCAGGTACCCAGGAACAGGCTGGTAGTAACAGAACAAAGGGGATGAGACCGAGAATAATAATATTTCGCATTGCTATTGTGATTTCTTTAATAATTTATGTAATAAATTATGTATACTATCAACAGCTAACAGAAGCAGGTTCTCTGTTTAATTGCTGTTTTTCTATAAGTTTGATATTAAGAGTGCGATAATACAATATTCTTATACTAAAAGCATCAGTAGATATGTGTTTTAGACTTTCATTGCCTGCCTGTAAACGTATTTAAACACAGCCTGTATATGTATCAGATTAAGGATACCGTTTCGTGACAACCATTGATCTTAAAAAAGCCGGCCTTAAAGCAACCCTGCCTCGCCTGAAAATTCTTGAATTACTTGAAAGAGCTGATGTGCGTCATTTGAGTGCGGAGGATGTCTATAAAAAACTCCTTGAAACAGGAGAAGACGTTGGTTTGGCAACGGTTTACCGGGTTCTGACCCAGTTTGAAGGTGCCGGCCTGGTGTCGCGTCATCACTTTGAAGGTGGTCATTCTGTTTTTGAACTCAACCAGGGAAGCCATCACGACCATCTGGTCTGTGTACAATGCGGCAAGGTGGAAGAGTTTATGGAAGAAACCATTGAAAACTGCCAGCACAAGGTAGCCGAGAAGTTTGGTTATAAAATGACCGATCACAGCCTTTATATTTACGGCATCTGTCCTGAGTGTCAGAAAGAGCAGGGTTAAAAGAGCAGCGTTCAGAAAGAGCCAGAGCAATAGAATTTATCTTAAAGTTTGTACAAAATATTTTAATATTATGCTTGACTGAAGAAAAAGCGATTTTACAATTTTTGTTGAACGTTCAACGCTTATTTCCCTTCCAGCATTTCTTTAGCATGTGAACGGGTTTGCTCCGTGATTTTTACTCCCCCAAGCATTCTGGAAATTTCGTCAATCCGCTGTTCTTTATCCAGTATTCTGATGGTTGTTTTTGTACTGTTGTCATCGCTTTGCTTTTCTACAAAATAATGACAATGGGCCTGGGAGGCGACCTGGGCTTGGTGGGTTACACAGAGTACCTGGGAATTGCTGCCCAGAAGTCTTAATTTACTGCCCACCATTTCTGCAATACCGCCGCCGATACCCACATCCACTTCATCAAATATAAGAGTTGGAATGTCGCTGAACTGAGCCGTCACGACCTGTATGGCTAGGCTGATGCGGGACAGTTCACCACCGGAAACCACTTTGGATAAAGGCCGTAAGGGTTGTCCGGGATTGGTGGTTACATAAAACTCAATCACTTCCATGCCGTGTAATTGCGGCTGCTCACTGTCTGTACTGTGCAGGCGGATTTCAAAAACACAATGTCCCATGCCCAGTTCATGAATATGGGACATGACTTGCTCAGCCAGCAATTGACTGGCTTTTTCCCGTTCACCGGTGAGCTTTTCGGCCAGTTTAAAATACTCACGGCGGAACTCTTCGACTTCTTTTTCCAGGGTTTCCAGATGACTATCCGCATTTTCCAGTTGCCGTAACTCCTGATTCAGGATTTCAGCATGGGTGTAAAGTTCATTGGTTTCAATATGATGTTTTCGGGCCAGATCATAGATACCGGCAATACGTTGATCCAGCCAGTTCAGGCGTTCCGGATCCAGCTCCAGGCTGTCAATATAGTGACGTAATTCGGAACCGGCCTCGTCAATCTGAATAAAGGCATTATTAAGCATTTCCAGAACGGGATTAAGCCGGCTGTCCAGTTCGCCAAGGGCGGTAAGCTCATTCAGTGTATAGCTGATATGACTGCTGATGCTGTTTTCATCTTCACTGAGCCGGTAATAAGCACTTTGTGAGGTTTCTATCAACCGGCTGGCATTGCTCAGGCGTTTGTGCTCTTCTTCAAGCTGTGGCAGTTCGTTTTCCTGTAAATCAAATTCCTGCAGTTCTTGAACCTGAAAATGCAGCAGATCCAGCCGGGCATCCCGTTCGGAAGTATCTTGTTGTAACTTTTTATACTCGGCAGATTTTTTCTGCCACTGTTGATAGCACTGGTTCAGCTCTTTGCGTAGTGCGTTGCTGCCGGCGAAGTTATCCAGCAGCAGGCGTTGTTCATCGGTTTTTAATAAGGCCTGATGGGTATTCTGACCATGAATATTGACCAGCTTTTCACCCAGTTCCCGCAATACCTGTAAGGGGACTGGCTGACCGTTGACAAAGCCCCGGGAGCGGCCTTTAGCATTAATGGTGCGGCGGATCAGGCACTCAGATGGATTATCCGCATCGTCCAGCTCATTATCGCAAAGCCACTGGGTGATCTGAGCATTATTTAATTCAAATTCTGCCGTAATATCTGCCCGGTCAGCGTTGTAACGAACTGCAGCCGCTTCAGCTCGGTCACCCAGTACCAGTCCTAAAGCATCAATAAGAATGGATTTGCCGGCCCCGGTTTCACCGGTCAGTACGCTGAAACCGGTGTTAAGTTCCAGTTCCAGAAAATCGACAATGGCCAGATTTTTGATGGTAATATGATTCAGCATAGGGGAACTATTTCAGACTTATGTTTGGTGTTTTTTTAGTTACGAAGTTTTTCACCCCAGCGCAGCTTGGTACGCAGGATTTTAAAATAATCATAGGTTTTTGGATGCAAAATTGTGATATGTTTTGGATGACGCATAATTTTAACATGGTCACCGGGCAATAAGTTAAAGTTAATCTGACCGTCGTAGGTAACCTGCGCCTGGGTAGAAAAACGATCCGAGACGACAATATCAATTTCACTTTCGCCGGATACCACGACTGGGCGATTACTCATGGTGTGCGGGCAAATAGGCACCAGTTCCATAACATTTAAAGACGGGTATAAAATCGGACCGCCGCCGGACAGGGAATAAGCCGTAGAGCCGGTAGGCGTGGAAATGATTAGGCCGTCAGCATGCATGGAATGCATAAAACGATCATCAATATAGGTTTCAATTTCAATCATACGGGCGACATCTGACTTGTGGATCACCACATCATTAAAGGCATTGCCGCCGCCGAAATAATCACCGTCCCGTTCTATTTCACTGATAATTAAAAAACGGTTTTCTTCGGTATATTCGCCCGCCATAATTTCATCCAGGGCTTTATGCACATCAATGGCTGATAAATCCACCAGAAAGCCCAGATGCCCCAGATTTATGCCTAGCAACGGCACACCGAAACCCACCAGACTTCGGGCGGCATTTAGCAACGTGCCGTCACCACCAACAATAATAATTAAGTCACATAGTTCACCCAGCTGGGTACGAGAAGCCGGCTGCATTTCGTGATCGGAAAATACCGCTGCCGTATTTTCATCCAGAAATACCTTGCAGCCAATCTGGTTAAAATACTCATGCAGACTGACCAAGGCATCTTCAACACTGGGATCGGCGTATTTTCCAATCAGACCAATAGTATTGAACTTCGGGTTTCTGTCATTATCGGTTGGTGCTATATCTGTCACAGGCGATCCTTCGAACAATCTTTAATTTACTAGCAAACTAGCACAAATAAACAGGAAAAAAAACTCTCAAAGTTATTTAGGTTAAATACTGCTTGAAACTTCTGAACATAGCCTTATCTTGTTATTACATTCATTTTTCTGAGAATTAAGTAAACAATGGCTAAAACTCACATTTTTGATGAACGAGCCGGACAGCTGATGAAAGTGTTGGTTGAAAGCTATATCAGCGATGATCAGCCTGTAGGCTCAAAAGCTCTGGCAGAACATTCCGGTTTAAAAGTCAGTGCCGCCACCGTGCGTAATGTTATGGCTGATCTGGAAAAAATGGGATTAATACAGTCACCGCACACCTCTGTCGGGCGGATACCTACCGTACAGGGTTACCGGGTGTTTGTTGACTCCCTGTTGTCCGTAAAACGCCCGGATAAACAGTTGTTAAATTAACTGGCATCCCATATCAGTGATGCTGAGGAACAAAACCAGGTTCTGGAAAAAGTATCCGACACTTTATCAGGTGTCACCCATATGGCCTCCCTGGTGGTGCTGCCTAAAAAAGAACTGCTGTCACTGACACATATTGAGTTTATCCCACTGTCCAATCAGAGCATACTGACCATCCTCGTACATAGTGATAATGAGGTGCAGAACCGGGTGATACAGACAGAACGGGAATATAGTGCAGCACAGTTGCTGCAGATGAGTAATTATCTGAATCATCTACTGGCCGGTAAAACCGTTCGGGAAGCCTGTGAAACACTGGCCTAGGAAATGGAAAATACCTGGCAGCAAATGGATGAGATGATGCGTTCTGCTATTAAAATGGTTAACTATGCTTTTGTAGAGCAACGTGAACACAAAGAAGAAGTTGTGATCCGCGGTGAAACTAACTTGATGCAGTATGAAGATATTGCGGATATGGGGCAGATGCGCCAGTTGTTTGAAGCTTTTCATGAAAAACAGCATATCCTGTCCATTTTAAACCAGGTCAGTAATGCGGATGGGGTTAAATTGTTTATCGGTAATGAATCCCGCTACCAGCCGCTGAATGACTGTTCGGTAGTAGCAGCCCCTTATCAGATAGATGGACAGACCATGGGAGTACTGGGCGTTATCGGGCCGACCCGCATGGCTTATGATAAAGTGATTCCCATTGTGGATTTGACGACAAAATTATTAAGCTCAGCCTTGAATCACGAAAACTAACCCTTATATAAAGTGTGTCAATTATTAAATTACCTTTAAAGCTTGGCAAACTCAGGGCTTTAAAATCAGAACTATCAAACAGGATTAAACCAGGAATACAAAATGGCAGAAGAACAGAAAGTGGATGGACAGTCAGCAGAGGAAAACAGTACACAGGCCTCAAATGCATCTGACCAGGCACAGGATACAGCACAAGGTAATGACAACGGCAGTGAAGTTTCGGATGAACTGGCAGCTCTGGAAGCAGAAGAACTGATAGCACATATCAAAAAGGTGCAGGCAAAAGCCGATGAAAACTGGGACATTGCCCTGCGCACCAAGGCTGAAATGGAAAATGTTCGCCGCCGTACTGAAAAAGAAATTTCCAATGCCAGAAAATTCGGTGTTGAGAAACTGGTGAATGAAATACTACCGGTTAAGGATTCCATGGAAATGGGCTTAAAAGCAGCCATTGAACTCGATACCGATGATAAAGCGGTACACAAAATCCGTGAAGGTATGGAACTGACCTTAAAAATGATGAATGACGCCATGGCAAAAATTGGTGTAAAAGAAGTCGCACCACAAGAGGGTGAACCCTTTAATGCCGATTTCCACCAGGCCATGTCCATGCAGGAAGTTCCGGGCAGAGATCCCAATACCATTGTTGCAGTGGTACAGAAAGGTTATACCTTAAATGATCGTCTGATCCGCCCAGCTATGATTATGGTGGCAAAATAACTCTTGCTGCAAACGTGTTGCGAAATTTGCTTAAAATACACTAAAAAAGCATAAAAACATAAAAAGCACGTATAAAAGCATAAAAAGATTTAATTAACACTTGAAAAGTGGTGGCATAACCCCATCTTCTTTAGCAAGATTGAAGCTTTAATACGATTTGTAAAAATTAAGTACAAAAAGTACAAAATAAAAATTCTGAGGAGAACAAACAATGGGTAAAATTATCGGTATTGATTTGGGTACCACCAACTCATGCATAGCGGTCATGGATGGTGACAAGCCAAAAGTTATAGAAAATGTAGAAGGCGATCGCACCACGCCATCTATCGTTGCTTATACAGAAGATGAAATTCTGGTTGGACAGCCAGCCAAACGCCAAGCGGTAACCAATCCAGCCAACACAATTTATGCAGTTAAACGTCTTATCGGACGTACTTATGATGAAGAAGCGGTACAGAAAGATATTGAACTGGTATCTTATAAAATTATTAAAGCAGATAATGGCGATGCTTGGGTAGAAGCTCAGGGTCAGAAAATGGCGCCACCTGAAGTATCCGCAAAAATTCTGCAGAAAATGAAGAAAACGGCAGAAGACTATTTGGGTGAAACAGTAACGGAAGCAGTTATTACTGTGCCTGCTTACTTTAACGATTCCCAGCGTCAGGCCACTAAAGACGCAGGCAAAATTGCCGGTCTGGATGTAAAACGTATTATTAACGAGCCAACTGCAGCGGCACTAGCTTATGGTATGGATAAGAGCAGGGGCGATTCTACCGTTGCGGTATTTGACCTTGGTGGTGGTACATTTGATATTTCCATTATCGAAATTGCTGAAGTCGATGGTGAACATCAGTTTGAAGTATTATCTACTAATGGTGATACCTTCCTTGGTGGTGAAGACTTTGACTTACGCCTGATTGATTACCTGGCGGATGAGTTCAAGAAAGACCAGGGTATGGATTTACGTGGTGATCCACTGGCCATGCAGCGTCTGAAAGAAGCCGCAGAAAAAGCCAAGATTGAACTGTCCAGTGCACAGCAGACTGATGTTAATCTGCCTTATGTGACTGCAGATGCATCCGGCCCTAAGCACCTGAATGTTAAGGTAACCCGTGCCAAGCTAGAGTCTCTGGTAGAAGAGCTGATTAAGCGCACCATTGAACCCTGTAAAGTCGCACTGAATGATGCCGGATTGTCCGTTAAGGATATTAACGATGTGATTCTGGTCGGTGGTCAGACCCGTATGCCTAAAGTACAGGAAGAAGTACAGACATTCTTTGGTAAGGAACCTCGTAAAGACGTTAACCCAGATGAAGCGGTAGCTGTAGGTGCGGCGATTCAGGGCGGTGTCTTAGGTGGTGATGTTAAGGACGTCTTACTGCTGGATGTTACACCACTGTCTCTGGGTATTGAAACTGCCGGCGGTGTGATGACCAAACTGGTTGAGAAAAATACTACAATTCCTACCAAGGCATCACAGGTATTTACCACAGCGGATGATAACCAGACTGCGGTAACAGTACATGTCCTGCAGGGTGAACGAGAAATGGCTAGTGCCAATAAATCACTGGGTCGTTTTGACCTGTCGGATATTCCACCCGCACCACGTGGCACACCACAGATTGAAGTATCCTTTGACCTGGATGCCAATGGTATTCTGAATGTATCGGCTAAGGATAAGGCCACCGGTAAGGAACAGTCCATTGTGATTAAAGCATCCAGCGGTCTGTCCGATGATGAAGTCGAACGTATGGTACAGGATGCTGAAGCACATAAGGAAGAAGACAAGAAGTTCCATGAGCTGATTACTGTTCGTAACACTGCAGATAATATGATTCATGCAACGAAGAAGTCCATGGAAGAGCTGGGTGACAAACTGGAAGAAAGTGAAAAAACTTCCATTGAAGCGGCGATTAAAGACCTTGAAGAAGCCATTAAGGGTGACGACAAGGACGACATCGAAGCCAAGACTAAGGCTCTGACGGATGCGTCTGCGAAAATGGTAGAACGTCTGTATGCTAACCAGGGTGATGCCGCAGGCACAGCCGGCGGACCTAGTGCAGCAGAAGGCGCTGCTCAGAACACTGCTAATGACGATGTGGTTGACGCAGAGTTCGAAGAAGTGGACGATTCCAAAAAGTAGTTTAGTCTCACCATGAAGTTCGCGTCCGACATAATCAGTTTTGACTATGACTGGCGTGGAACGCTTAAGAACACAGGATGGGGAATTTCCCTTTCCTGTGTTTTTTTGTTTTATAAAAATTAATTTTGCCATCACCAGATAAAGAAAGCAGACATGTCGAAAAGAGATTATTACGAAGTACTTTGTGTTGAAAAGACGGCCAGTGAGGTAGAAATTAAAAAAGCCTATCGCCGTCTGGCCATGAAGTATCATCCGGACAGAAACCCGGATGATACTGAGGCAGAAGCTAAATTCAAGGAAGCCAAGGAAGCTTATGAGGTGCTTTCCGATGCCCAGAAACGAGCGGCCTATGATCAGTTCGGTCATGCCGGAGTTGAGCAGGGAGCCGGAATGGGCGGCGGCCCCGACGGGAATTTCAGTGATATTTTTGGTGATGTGTTCGGCAATATCTTTGGCGGCGGCCATCGTGGTGAACGGGTCTACCGCGGGGCCGATCTGCAGTACAATCTGGAACTGAGTCTGGAAGATGCCGTACACGGTAAAACCGTAAAAATCCGTGTGCCTACCTATGTTAAATGTAATAAATGTAACGGTTCCGGAGCCAAAAAAGGTTCCTCACCGGAAACCTGTTCAACCTGTCATGGAGTAGGTCAGGTACGCATGCAGCAGGGATTTTTCTCCCTGCAGCAGACCTGTCCAACCTGCCACGGTACGGGTAAGGTCATTAAAGATACCTGTGATGCCTGTCATGGTGAAGGCCGCATTCAGGAACATAAAACCCTTTCCGTTAAAGTGCCTGCCGGAGTGGATACCGGTGATCGTATTCGCCTGTCCAATGAAGGTGAAGCCGGGCAGAATGGCGGCCCTCCAGGGGATCTGTATGTGCATGTGCATGTTAAACCCCATGATATCTTTACCCGTGAAGGCAGTGATTTATACTGTGAAGTTCCTATCAATATTGCTACGGCAGCTCTGGGTGGAACTCTTGAAGTCCCTACCCTGGATGGTCGTATTACCCTGAAAGTGCCCCCTGAAACCCAGTCCGGAAAATTATTCCGTCTGCGTAATAAAGGCGTTCGTTCAGTACGGGGCGGTGTGCAGGGTGATTTACTCTGCCAGGTCATTGTAGAAACACCGGTTAAACTGAATGCCCGCCAAAAAGAACTGCTGCAGGAATTTCAGGCCACTCTAGAAGAAGGCGGTAAAAGTCACAGTCCTAAAGCGCATAGCTGGCTGGACGGCGTTAAGAAATTCTTTGATGACATGAAGCAGAATATTGGGTCATAATAAGGTCTGAAACTGACTTAAGGAGGCATTATGGATTCAGTATCTATCTGGGGGCGGATAAAAGCATTATTTCAGAAACAAAATAATAGTATAAATAATGCACAGGAACTCAGCCAGTCCCGGCGATCAGCCCTTACAAAACTTGTTGCCAGCAGCGGTGCAGTGGCTATGGGTACATCAGCTGTAGCTCAGGCTCATCAAAAAGAGGGCAGTAGTGAAAAGGGAGAGCGTTTTCCCGGTGATCCGCCCGAGCATAAAATTCTCTATCAGTTCAATAAAGATGATGCCGAATATCACAAACATGTGGTTAATTCCGCAGGTGCCATGATTGGCAAATACGCAGATAATATCGATATTGTCGTTGCCTGTTTTGGTCATGGCATTCATGTACTGGTCAAAAATCCTGCCCGGCCTGTGGATGATGAAGTCAGGGCAAAAATTAAAAGCTTGGCTGAGCAGGGCGTTCAGTTTCATGCCTGCGGCAGAACCCTGACGGCCATGAACTGGACCAAAGACGACTTATTACCCTTTGCCAAACTGGTGGAAGTCGGTGTGGCCGATATGATGGAACTGCAGGAACAGAACTATGCCTATGTAGCATGGTAATCAATTCCGCTAGACCACTAAATTTCAAACAAAAAAGCAAAATCTGGGATCAGAAATAAACATGACAAATATTTTAATCACCGGCGCTGCCGGTCGTATGGGGCGCAACCTGATCACTGCTGTACATGAAGCAGACGGTGCAAATCTGACTGCTGCCACCGAAAGACTGGGCAGCAGCTTGGTCGGTGCTGATGCTGGAGATCTGGCAGGGCTGGAAGCGAATAATGTAAAACTGATTGATGACATAAATAAGGTAATAAACGATTTTGATGTCTGTATCGACTTTACCGCTCCTGTTGTCACGGTAGAAAATATTAAAGCCTGTCGTGCGGCCGGAAAAAAAATGGTGATTGGCACCACCGGTTTTACCGATGAACAGAAACACCTGATTGAAGAGGCTTCTAAAGACATCGCTATTATTTTTGCCCCCAATATGAGTGTCGGAGTTAACCTGACCTTTAAATTACTGGATATTGCCGCCAGGGTGCTGGGTGATAATATGGATATTGAGGTAATAGAGGCCCATCACCGTCATAAAGTGGATGCACCGTCCGGCACCGCTCTGCGTATGGGTGAGGTCGTTGCCGACGCTTTAGGACGTGACCTGAAAGAATGTGCCGTCTATGGCCGGGAAGGCCAGACCGGTGAGCGGGATCGTAAAACCATCGGTTTTGAAACCATCCGTGCCGGAGATATTGTCGGTGAACATACTGTGATGTTTGCGGATATTGGTGAAAGGGTGGAAATTACCCACAAAGCCTCCAGCCGCATGACCTTTGCCAATGGTGCTGTCCGTGCTGCTTTATGGCTGGAAAAGCATAATACCGGCCTGTTTGATATGCAGGATGTTCTGGGTTTAAGAGATTAATAGGGCGGGAGTATACTTTTAATAATTCTCATTTAGACGCAAATACCGTATCCATTGACCGCACTCCTTGCTGAAGATGCCGAGAATCCATCCATGGAGGCTTTTCGGCAGCATCCCTGCTGCCGAAACTTCATCAAGAAGCACGGTCAATGGATACTCAGTGGCTATAAATATAATATTTTTACATATTGAACATATTTTAATCAAAGTATGATCCGGCCCTGAAGAGAGATTAAGCATAAAACCTTATTTAAGATAGACAGTTTTTGCCATTTCTTGTAAAATTTCTAGGTTAAATTAGCTTAACAAAAGTTTAGAAAAACTTATGGGAGACATCAGTGGCCAATTCTGAAAATACACCGTATACGACGGCGCTTTCTGGTACACAATACGCCCCTGCCATTCTGGCTCTGGAAGACGGTACAGTCTTTTACGGTAAAGCCATTGGTGCCTTGGGTGAGACTGTTGGCGAGGTTGTTTTTAATACCTCCATGACCGGTTACCAGGAAATTCTCACTGACCCCTCCTATAAAGAACAGATTGTTACCCTGACCTATCCGCATATCGGTAATGTCGGCACCAACTCCGGCGATGAAGAATCGGATGCCATTATGGCCAAAGGTCTGGTGATTCGTGATTTACCGCGTCTGATGTCCAGCTGGCGTGGTGAAATGTCCTTATCCGACTATCTGAAAAAGCATAATATTGTCGCCATTGCCGATATTGATACCCGTAAGCTGACCCGTTTACTGCGTGATAAAGGGGCACAAAGCGGTGCCATTGCGGCTATAGACGGCAAAAAATCTGAACTGGATGAATCGGCTGCTGTTGCTCTGGCAAAAGATTTTCCGGGCTTAAAAGGCATGGATCTGGCAAAAGTCGTTACCACCCAAACGTCCTATGAATGGACAGAAGGCACCTGGTCTCTGGACACCAATAGCACAGAAACCATTGCTGAACTGCCTTATCATGTCGTAGCCTATGATTATGGTATTAAGAAAAACATCCTTAGAATGCTGGCGGATCGGGGCTGTAAAGTAACGGTTGTTCCGGCTCAGACCAAAGCATCTGAAGTGCTGGCCATGGATCCTGATGGCATTTTCCTGTCCAATGGCCCGGGTGATCCAGAACCCTGTGATTATGCAATAGCAGCCATTGGGGAAATTCTGCAAACCTCCAAACCGGTATTCGGTATTTGTCTGGGGCATCAGCTGCTGTCATTGGCCAGTGGCGCGAAAACCGTAAAAATGAAATTCGGTCATCACGGCGGAAACCATCCGGTCAGCGATCTGGATACTAAAGAAGTGATGATCACTTCCCAGAACCATGGTTTTGCTGTGGATGAAAATAGTCTGCCGGATAATCTGAAAGCCACTCATAAATCCCTGTTTGACGGTTCTTTACAGGGAGTACACCGTACCGATAAGTCTGCATTCAGTTTTCAGGGACATCCTGAAGCCAGCCCGGGACCCCATGATGTAGCACCTTTGTTTGATCATTTTATTGAATTAATTAATCAGCAGAACTGAAATAAAGAGCTAAAACAAAGAGCCAGAACAAACACGAATAACCTGATTTTAATACACCATTTTTTAGTGAGCAGAGAATGCCAAAACGTGAAGATATAAAAAGTATTCTGATTATCGGTGCCGGCCCCATTGTTATTGGGCAGGCCTGTGAATTTGACTATTCCGGCGCTCAGGCGTGTAAGGCACTTAAGGAAGAAGGCTATCGGGTGATTCTGGTTAACTCCAACCCAGCGACCATTATGACCGACCCGGAACTGGCCGATGCCACTTATATTGAGCCGATTCACTGGAAAGTAGTGGCTAATATTATTGAAAAAGAACGTCCCGATGCGCTGCTGCCCACAATGGGCGGGCAGACGGCATTAAACTGTGCCCTGGAACTGGATAAGCAGGGAGTTCTGGAACAATACAATGTCGAAATAATTGGTGCCGATAAAGAAGCCATCAATAAGGCTGAAGACCGGGATTTATTTCGCCAGGCCATGATTAAAATCGGTCTGGATATGCCTAAGTCCTATATTGCTCATACTATGGAAGAAGCTGTCCAGGTACAGAAAGATCTGGGTGCCTTTCCGATTATTATTCGTCCTTCCTTTACCATGGGTGGTTCCGGTGGCGGTATTGCCTACAACAGGGAAGAATATGTCGAGATTTGCGAACGCGGTCTGGATATGTCGCCCACTAATGAACTGTTAATTGAAGAATCCATTATCGGCTGGAAAGAATACGAAATGGAAGTGGTGCGCGATAAAAAAGATAATTGTATTATTATCTGCTCCATTGAAAACTTTGATGCCATGGGTGTGCATACCGGTGACTCCATTACCATTGCTCCGGCCCAGACCCTGACCGATAAAGAATATCAGATTATGCGTAATGCCTCCCTGCAGGTGCTGCGTGAAATTGGTGTGGATACCGGTGGTTCTAATGTACAGTTTGCTGTTAATCCTGAAAATGGCCGCTTAATTATTATTGAAATGAACCCCAGAGTTTCGCGTTCTTCAGCTTTGGCCTCCAAAGCAACCGGTTTCCCCATTGCCAAGGTGGCTGCCAAGCTGGCGGTCGGCTATACCCTGGATGAACTGGATAATGAAATTACCGGCGGTGCCACCCCGGCATCTTTTGAGCCGACTCTGGACTATGTAGTGACCAAGGTGCCCCGTTTTACCTTTGAAAAATTCCCCCAGGCCGATGATACCCTGACCACCCAGATGAAATCCGTGGGTGAAGCCATGTCTATTGGCCGTACTTTTCAGGAATCTCTGCAAAAAGCACTGCGTTCACTGGAAATTGATACCGACGGCTTTACCGAAATGGCGCATGAACTGGATGGTGATAGTGAAGAAGAGGTTCTGGATGCTTTGCGTCATGCACTGCGTGTTCCGGGCGCTCACCGCATCTGGTACATCGCCGATGCTTACCGTAAGGGGCTGACACTGGAAGATATTCAGTCACTGACTGGTATTGATCCCTGGTTCTTGGTACAGATAGAAGAACTGATCCAGATTGAAGAAAGTATTCGCGGTAAAAATATTCTCGATATTGATGCTGATTTTCTGCGTGAACTCAAGCGCAAGGGCTTTTCAGACAGCCGTCTGGCCAGCGTGCTTAATACCGATGAAGCCACCGTCAGAAAATATCGTCACCAGTTAAATATCCGTCCTGTCTATAAACGGGTCGATTCCTGTGCCGCAGAATTTGCCTCTGATACGGCTTATATGTATTCCACCTATGAAGAAGAATGTGAAGCCGAACCATCCACTAAAGAAAAAATGATGGTACTGGGCGGCGGTCCCAACCGGATTGGTCAGGGCATTGAGTTTGACTACTGTTGTGTCCATGCGGCGCATGCCTGCCGGGACGACGGCTTTGAAACCATTATGGTTAACTGTAATCCAGAAACTGTCTCAACGGATTACGACACCTCAGACCGCCTGTATTTTGAGCCTCTGACTCTGGAAGATGTGCTGGAACTGATTGAACTGGAACAGCCCAAAGGCGTGATTGTGCAATACGGCGGGCAAACACCGCTGAAACTGGCTCGTGCCCTTGAAGCAGTCGGTACCAATATTATCGGTACTTCTCCGGACTCTATCGACCTGGCTGAAGACCGTGAGCGTTTTCAGGCCATGATTGAAGAACTGGGCCTGCTGCAGCCGCCTAACCGTACGGCGTCTGATGTGGATTCAGCCGTGGCTCTGGCTACAGAAGTCGGTTATCCTCTGGTGGTTCGTCCGTCTTATGTACTGGGTGGCCGTGGGATGGAAATCGTCTATAACGAAGATGAACTGCGCACTTATATGACCACCGCTGTCAGAGTGTCCAATGACTCACCGGTACTGCTGGATCGTTTCCTGGATGATGCTGTGGAAGTGGATGTGGATGCCATCTGTGATGGAGAAAATGTCCTCATTGGCGGTATTATGCAGCATATTGAACAGGCCGGTGTGCACTCCGGTGACTCCGCTTGTTCCATTCCGCCCTATAATCTGTCAGAAGAACTGCAGGACCGCTTACGGGATCAGACCTCCCGCATGGCATTAAAACTGGGTGTGGTGGGTTTGATGAATACCCAGTTTGCCATTAAGGGCGATGATATTTATATACTGGAAGTTAATCCCCGTGCTTCACGTACCGTGCCCTTTGTATCCAAAGCCACCGGTGTTTCCCTGGCCAAGGTGGCGGCTTTATGTATGACCGGTAAATCACTTAAAGAACAGAATCAACTGGTGGAAGCAAAACCAGAGTTTTTCTCAGTTAAAGAGTCAGTATTCCCCTTTATTAAATTCCCGGGAGTGGATCCTATCCTTGGTCCGGAAATGAAATCTACCGGTGAAGCTATGGGGCTGGGTAAAACCTTTGGTGAAGCTTTTGGTAAATCCCAGTTATCAGCGGGTGTAGAACTGCCCACTGGCGGTAAGGCATTTATCAGTGTGCGTGAAGCCGATAAAGGTAAGGCTGTGGAGCTGGCGAAAAAGATCCAGTCTCTGGGTTTCAAGCTGCTTGCGACCTGTGGTACTCATAAACTGCTGGTTGAGCAGGGCATTGAAGCCGAAGTGGTTAACAAGGTTCAGGAAGGTCGTCCACATATTGTAGATATGATTAAAAATGAAGAAATTGATCTGATTGTAAATACCACAGAAGGCAAAAAAGCCATTGAAGCCTCATCTATGATCCGCCGTCAGGCTCTACAGCATAAAGTTACCTATTCCACCACCATTACAGCAGCCGATGCCTTATGTGAAGCCATGATGATTGAAGGTATTCATATGGGTGATGTGGATGTCTATCGTATTCAGGATATTCATAGTGAACTTTCCGCGTAAACACTCGTGAGCTTTATTAAAAGGAATAAAGACTAAAATGAACAAGATACCTATTACCAAAGTTGGCGCAGAAAGACTGGAAGCAGAATTAAAAGAGCTGAAGTCCGTACGCCGCCCCAAAGTGATTCAGGCCATTGCTGAAGCCCGTGAGCACGGTGATTTAAAAGAAAATGCCGAATATCACGCGGCCCGTGAAGAACAGGGCTTTATTGAAGGCCGTATCAAGGATATTGAAGGCAAACTATCTCATGCCCAGATCATTGATGTTACTACATTAAAAAATGATGGACGGGTGGTATTTGGTACCACCGTGGTGTTATACAATGATGCCGAAGATAAGGAAATTACCTACCAGATTGTGGGTGAAGATGAAGCGGATATCAAAGCCGGTAAAATTTCCATCTCCTCTCCGGTGGCCATGGCTCTAATCGGCAAGGAAGTGGATGATGTAGCCGTTGTAAAAGCCCCCGGCGGTGATATTGAATACGAAATAGTTGAAGTAAAATATATCTAAGGCCTTCTTTTTTCAAACTGACAGAGCAACTAAACTGCCAGATTTAATAAAGAGAGGCGCCCCATAGGGCGGAGGATTTAAATAAAATGCACAATTTCCGCCCCATTATCAGCCAGTCCGGCGGTGAAAAAATCCTTCTAACCCTCTGGGTAGGTGCCTTATGGGCCATCGGTTATATTGCTGTGCCCGTTCTGTTTGGTTCTCTGGATGAACGTCAGCTTGCTGGTATGCTGGCTGGAAAAATGTTTACGGCCGTCAGTTATATCAGCCTGTTCTGTGGCACTGTCCTGCTTATTTCCCTGTTTAAACGTTCAGACAATATTAAACAGGAGCTCAGTTTCTGGCTATTGCTATTAATGCTGCTGGTGGTTATTGGTGAGTTTGTTATTCAGCCGCAAATAGCACAGTTAAAACTCCAGGGGCTGACAGAAGGTGCTGCTGCCGCGGCACAATTCGGCAAACTGCATGGCATTGCGTCAATATTATATATGCTTAATTCCCTGACCGGACTGATCCTGGTTATTTTCCATAAACACTAAATTTTGTTGTATCTGGTTCGATACCTTTTTGATACTACGGGAGAAATTTTAATGACAAGCCTTCCAAACTGCCCAAAATGCGGCAGCGAATACACTTATGAAGACGGTGGACTGTTTGTCTGCCCTGAATGTGCCCATGAATTTACCCAGGAAGATCTGGAAGAAAAGGAATTTACAGTTAAAGATTCCAACGGGGCAAGCCTGCACAGTGGTGATAATGTTACGATTATTAAGGACTTAAAAGTAAAAGGCAGTTCTGGTATTGTTAAAATAGGTACTAAAATCAAGGGTATCCGACTGGTAGAAGCCAGTGATGATCATACCATTGACTGTAAAATTCCAGGGGTAGGGGCCATTAGGATAACCCCTAAATACGTTAAAAAGTCATAACTTTTTAGGAATCTCAATTCGAGGTTTCTTTTTATTGCGGCGAAAAAAGATCCCGATATGACCAATTGTCTGCACCGGGGTCGCTTCGGTCTGCTTGCATATCTCAGTAATTATTGCCGCCTTGTCATCCCGATCATCTGCGTTAACCCGAACTTTTATCAGCTCATGATCATCCAACGCCTGGTTAATTTCATTAATAACCCCATCAGTTAGTCCGTTACCACCAATAATAACGACTGGTTTCAGGGAATGCGCCTGGGCCCGTAAAAAGCGAATTTGTTTATTATTCAGTGACATATTATAACTCGTGATGGAAAAAACCTATTATAACGGTTCATATGTAGGGTGTCAGTAAAAAGGTTTTTTAAGGGATTTAAACGTGACTAAAAAGTGTTTTATTATTGCGGGGTCCAATGGCGCAGGGAAAACAACTTTTGCTATGGATTTGTTACCGGAAGAAGTTAATTGCATATTCTGGCCGATCATGAACACTGATTCTGATTTATCGTGAACACTGTTTCTGAACCATCATGAACACCCATTCTGTTCTATCGTGAACGCCGATTCTGATCTCATCGTGAACACTTTTACTGTTTTTCCAGAATCAGTGTTCACGATGGTTCAGAATCCTTTCCCACACATTGATATTCAATAACTGCTAACCTCCCTGATTTTTATTGGGGAATGGTTATGCCAACAAAGAGACTATCAATGCGACAATTACGAACAATATTAAGACTCAGACTGCAAGCCAAACTCAGCCTGCGCCAGATAAAAACCAGCCTGCGATTAAGCCTGGGTGCCGTACAAAAAATCTGCAGTAAAGCAGAGGCTCTTGATCTGGACTGGCCCGCCATTGAACAACTGGACGATCAACAACTGGCCAGTCGGTACGATCCGGATATTAATATGTCTTACCAGCAGATGGCGGCTCATTATGGTACAGCCATCGTTCCTGCCAGACCCCGAAAGCCTCAGGATAAAGCCAAAGCTGAAGTGGGTGTGCAGATTATAGAACGCTGGATCCTGGCTCGTTTACGTCATCAAACGTTCTTCTCACTGACAGAGCTCAATCAGCAGATCCATGGCCTGCTTGAAGAGGTCAACAACAAACCCTTTAAGCAGCTTAAAGGCACCCGGCAACAGTGGTTTGACTTGCTGGATAAACCGGCACTGCTGCCACTGCCCAAACAGGCGTTTGAGTTTACTGAAATCAAAACCGTCAAAGTCAATGTGGATTACCATATTCAGTTTGACGGACACCTGTATTCAGTACCTCATCATCTGGTGGGTGAAAAACTGGAAGTGCATGCCAAAGCATTCTTAATAGAGATGTACTTTCATAACCGGTGCATCTGTCAGCATGCCAGACAATACCATTCTGGTACCACCACCGTACCGGCCCATATGCCAGAGCGCCATAAGAAACACCATCAATGGACACCAGGGCGATTAATGAACTGGGCTAAGGATATTGGTGATGAAGTGCTTATCTGGGTTAAAAGCCAGTTGAAACAAAAGCAGCATGAAGAGCAGGCTTACCGGGTTTGCCTGGGCTTACTCAATCTGTCCCGACAATATCCTAATGAGCGTTTAAATAAGGCCTGCCAGATTGCCAATCATAAAAATCTCAACCGGCTGAAGCACATTAAGTCTATATTGCTCAGCAATCAGGATAAGTTACAGCCTGACTTCTTTGAACAGAAAGAACCTTCTTCATTACCACAGTCTCATGAGAACATTCGTGGCCCCAAAAGCTATCACTAACCAGGGAGTATCAGCATGTTAGAACAAACCATTACCCAACTTCGACAATTAAAACTCACCGGCATGGCCGATGCCCTGCTTAGCCAGATTGAGCAGCCGGGCACCTATGAAGGCCTGTCCTTTGAGCAGCGAATACAATTACTGGCCGACAGCGAAGCCCAGGAAAGAGAGCAGAGAAAGCAAAAGCGGCTGATTAAAGCCGCCCGCTTTAAACTGGCTGCACATGCCCAGGATATTGATTATCTGCATCCCAGAGGTTTACAGCAATCTGTCATGGCTTCACTTCTGCAATGTGACTGGTTAAACAAAGCTCAGAACATTCTGATCACTGGCCCCTGTGGCAGTGGTAAAACCTTTATTGCCTGTGCACTGGGGCATACGGCGTGTATGAAAGGTCATAGTGTTAAATATTACCGGTTGTCCCGGTTATTAATGATGCTTACCCAGAGCAAAGCAGACGGTACTTACCTCAAAACACTTCAGTCTCTGGCCAAAACAGAGCTGCTGATCATTGATGACTGGGGACTGGAACTGTTAAAAGCGGTACAGCGCAATGACTTAATGGAATTGATGGATGATCGCCATGGACATGCATCAACCATTATGCTCAGTCAGTTACCCACTGATCAGTGGCATCAGTCTATCGGTGACAATACGATTGCCGATGCCATTTTAGATCGGCTTATGCACAATGCCCACCGACTTAAATTAAAAGGTGAATCGATGCGAAAAACACGCTCATCATTGACGGATGGTGAACACTTAGGGTAAAAAGACTGTACGCCAATGTGTGGGCAGGGTTGGGTGTTCACGATAGAACAGAATGGGTGTTCATGATGGATCAGAATTGGTGTTCACCATCAGCAGATATGGCTGTTGAAAGAGTGAAATACAGAGTTTCTCAGGGAGGACATAATATACCAGTGAGTGATATTCGGCTTCGTTATATCCGAAGTAAAGAGAACTTTGAACAAATCTATAGTAAAATTGTCGATATGTGGGTTGTTTTTGATACATCAGGACCTAGTCAGGAGTTCTGTAAATGAAAAATGAACAATATTATGTAGAAATTGCAGTTAAGGCAGCTCAACGAGCGGCTTTTAAGCTGTCTGAAAAGGCCAGAAAAGAAAATCAGGCACTGCCCGTATGGAAAAATGATCATATTGAATATGAAATTCCAAAATATACCCAATCAACCCCATCCTGTTAATAAATAGTCCGACCTGAATAAATCATAGCGCATTGATTTATAAGGAAATATTGCTTGATTATGGGTGTTAAATTTGCAGGTTTTTGGTAAAATAAGCCTTATTACCTTGCAAATTTCCAGACCAAAATGAAGCCAGAGAAACAGCCAAAAATACCTCAGGAAGACCTGTTCAGGATGCGCCTTGAAAACATGCTGGACATAAACCATGAGTTGATTAAGTTATCAAAACACATAGATTGGGAAAGTCCTGATAAAGAATGGGGCGCTCTGTTTGTATCCACTAAAGGTGCTCCTGCCATACGCACTCGATTGATTGCAGGATTGCATTACCTGAAACACCTGCATGATTTATCAGATGAACAGGTAGTAAAAGGCTGGACAGAAAATCCGTACTGGCAATATTTTTGTGGAGAAGAATACTTTCAGCATAAGATGCCCATACACCCTACGACCATGACCAAATGGCATAACCGGCTGGGTAAATCAGGCAGTGAAAAATTACTGATTGAAACCATTAAAGCCGGACTAAAGAGTAAAACTATCAAGCCAGGCAGTTTAAAGAAAGTCACGGTAGATACTACCGTACAGGAAAAGAACATCGCTTTTCCAACCGATTCAAAGCTCCTGAACAAAGCCAGAGAAAACCTGGTTAAACTGTCCAAAGAGCACGGTATTAAACTGCGCCAGAACTATAATCGGGTTGGGCCACAATATGTACTAATGGCCAGTCGTTATGCACATGCAAAACAGTTTTTTTATCTCAGGTCAGAAGCGAGGCGTTACCCGAAGTATTAAAAAGGCATTAAAACAGCGCAGTGTGATTGAGCCTGAAATCGGTCATATGAAAAACGATGGCCGTTTAGACCGCTGCTACCTTAAAGGTGCAGTCGGTGATGCCATTAATATGGTTATGGTGGCCGCTGGTCATAACTTAAGAAAGCTCCTCAATAAGCTCCGGCTTTTGTGGCTCAAAATTATTTCCGGTTTGATGGGATATTTTATCAAACCAGAACAATCAGCCGCTTTAAACCTGGCTTGATGTCAGGCTTAAAACGGTATTATTCAGGTTGAACTAAATAGTCCCCTATTCCCTGTTTCAGGTTTAAATAATGGCAAGAAGTAAAAGCAGTTCCCAATGGTTGCAGGAACATTTTAAGGATAAATATGTCTTACAGTCACAGCAGGACGGTTATCGTTCCCGGGCGGCGTATAAATTATTGCAGATCCAGGAAAAAGACCGGCTGATAAAACCGGGTATGAATGTGGTTGATCTGGGTTCAGCGCCCGGCGGCTGGTCCCAGGTAGCACGGCAGTTTATTGGCAGCAAAGGTAAGGTTGTTGCACTGGATATATTGCCCATGGAGCAATTGGCCCAGGTGGAATTTATTCAGGGCGATTTTCAGGAAGAGTCTGTACTTAATGAATTGCTGGCAGTGCTGAATAATGAACCGGTGGATCTTGTTATTTCGGACATGGCGCCCAATATAACAGGAGTAAAGGCTGTGGATCAGCCTAAAAGTATCTATTTACTTGAATTGGCTATTGATCTGGCTGACCAGGTATTAAAACCTGGTGGTTCCCTGTTAATGAAGGTGTTTCAGGGTGAAGGTTTTCAGCCCCTGATGGCTGAATTAAGAAAACGTTATCAGAAAGTAATAACCCGAAAACCTGATGCATCCAGATCCCGTTCGTCAGAGGTTTATTTACTGGCTAAAGGCTTTAAAGGATAAGTGGAATATTAATTTTCCTCTTATCATAGATATTAAAATAATATATCATTAATGGTTCGGCATAATGCCGTGATTGAAATTAGACAAAGCTAAAACAAAAAGCTAATACAAAAAGTTGGAGTATTCGTTTTGAACGAAATGACAAAAAATATATTACTCTGGGTGGTTATAGGTATCATCCTGATGTCGGTTTTCAGCAATTTTACCCCGGCGACGGCCCCTAGGGAAATGAGCTACTCTGACTTTATTGAGAATGTAGAACGCGGTTCCGTTAATGAAGTTAAAATCGAAGGAAGGGGCATCAGCGGTCTGACCACTGAAGGCAAGAAGTTCACAACATACAGCCCTGAAACCGATAACCGAGCCCTGATTGGTGAATTGCTGGACAATAAAGTTAAAATTGTCGGTGAACCACCCAAGCAGCAAAGCCTGCTTGTACAGTTATTTATTTCTTCTTTCCCTATTTTGCTGATTGTCGGTATCTGGGTCTATTTTATGCGCCAGATGCAGGGCGGCGGTGGCCGCGGTGCCATGTCCTTTGGCAAGAGCAAGGCGCGACTGCTGGGTGAAGATCAGGTTAAAGTCACTTTTGACGATGTAGCCGGCTGTGATGAAGCCAAGGAAGAAGTCAGTGAACTGGTTGATTTCCTTAAAGATCCCGGTAAATTCACCAAACTGGGCGGTAAAATACCACGCGGTGTCTTAATGGTGGGTAATCCCGGTACCGGTAAAACCCTGCTGGCAAAAGCCATTGCCGGTGAAGCCAAGGTCCCATTTTTTACTATATCCGGTTCTGACTTTGTGGAAATGTTTGTCGGTGTGGGTGCCTCCCGTGTTCGGGATATGTTTGAGCAGGCTAAAAAACACGCACCCTGCATTATCTTTATTGATGAAATTGATGCGGTAGGCCGCCATCGTGGTGCCGGTCTGGGCGGTGGGCATGATGAACGTGAACAGACCTTAAACCAGTTACTGGTTGAAATGGACGGTTTTGAAGGTAATGAAGGCGTTATTGTTATTGCTGCAACCAACCGTCCTGATGTACTGGATCCGGCTTTGTTACGTCCTGGCCGTTTTGACCGTCAGGTCGTAGTACCTTTGCCGGATATTAAAGGTCGTGAACATATTCTGAAGGTGCATTTACGTAAAGTGCCTATTGATGACGATGTTCAGCCGAAATACATTGCCCGTGGTACACCGGGGTTTTCCGGTGCTGATCTGGCTAACTTGGTCAATGAAGCGGCTCTGTTTGCCGCTAAGGAAAATGCCCGGGTAGTCACCATGGAGCATCTGGAAAAAGCCAAAGATAAAATCATGATGGGTTCTGAACGTCGATCCATGGTGATGAAAGATAAAGAGAAGAAAATGACCGCCTACCATGAAGCCGGTCATGCTATTGTAGGCCTGCTGGTACCATACCATGATCCGGTTTATAAGGTCAGTATTATTCCGCGCGGCAGGGCTCTGGGTGTAACCATGTTCCTGCCTGAAGAAGACCGCTACAGCCTGACCAAGGAACAGCTTAACAGCCAGATTTCCAGCCTGTTTGGCGGGCGTATCGCTGAAGAACTGATTTACGGTTCAGACATGGTGACTACCGGTGCCAGTAACGATATTGAACGGGCTACCGAGCTGGCGCGTAATATGGTGACCAAATGGGGTCTGTCTTCCAAGCTGGGTCCTCTGGCTTATACAGAAGAAGAAGGAGAAGTCTTTCTGGGCCGTTCCGTGACCAAACATAAAAATGTATCGGATGAAACTGCCCATATTATTGATGAAGAAATTCGTAGCGTCATTGATCATAATTATGAGCGCGCGGAAAATATTCTTAAGAAAAATATGGACAAACTGCATGCTATGGCAGAAGCTCTGATGACCTATGAAACCATTGATCGGGATCAGATTGATGATATTATGGCCGGTAAACCGCCCCGCGAACCCAAAGGCTGGTCGGATATTGATTCCAACAAGGATGATGACTCCAGTGATGAACTGAGCTTGGATGACCATGAGATTGAGGTTGATGACAAGCCGGATAAGCCTATTGGCGGCCCGGCGGATCAACATTAATCTTAATTCCTGCAGAATATAAAAGTGAATAAAAAAACCGATGGTGTATAATATCCCATCGGTTTTTTTGTCTGATATTCAGAAAAAAACTCTATAAATACTTATGCCTGACATAATACTGCAATGTGCAGACAAACAACTGACATTTGAAACCCCGGTTATTATGGGGATCTTAAATGTTACTCCGGACTCCTTTTCTGATGGCGGCCGCTATACCCATCTGGATAATGCCCTCAGGCAGGCTGAACAGATGGCGGCTGATGGTGCAGAAATTATCGATATCGGCGGTGAATCTACCCGTCCTGGAGCACAGCCGGTCACTGAACAGAAGGAGCTGGATCGGGTTATACCGGTTATAGAAAAACTGCATCAAAAGCTGGATGTGGTTATCTCTATTGATACCAGTAAGCCTGGAGTAATGATTGAAGCTGCCCGGTCCGGTGCGGGTTTAATTAATGATGTTATGGCGCTTAGAGCCGATGGTGCTCTGCAGGCAGCACAGCAGACTGGTTTGCCTGTCTGTCTGATGCATATGCAGGGTGAGCCACGAACCATGCAGACTAATCCACAGTACACTAACGTAGTTGCCGAGGTCAAAACTTTTCTAAAGCAGCGAGCAGAGCAGTGCATTGCCCAGGGTATTAACAAAGAGCAGATTATTCTTGATCCGGGCTTTGGCTTTGGCAAAACACTGGCTCACAATATTAGCCTGTTTAAACATCTCGACAGTTTACAGGCATTGGGTTACCCGGTTTTAGTCGGTGCTTCACACAAATCCATGCTGGGACAGATCACCGGCAAAGCGGTTGAAGACCGTCTTGCCGGAAGCCTGGCACTGGCAACACTGGCAACGATTAAAAAAGCAGCGATTATAAGAGTTCATGATGTAGCTGAGACTGTGGATGTAGTAAAAGTGGCGCAGGCATTAAGTAATTACAATAATTGAATTTAATGCTAGCTGGATGTGGCTATACTAATCCGGGCATGGATCAATAAAGTGAATATTCATCTCAATATGGCCTTCCTCAACAGAGCCGGATTATACTTTGCTCAAAAAGCAACCAGAAATTAAATTGAACTAATTTGAAAGATGAGGCTCAGATCTTTAAAGTAAGCATTTGGAGACTCTGATGAACTTTGACCCTCATTTTAAATCACTACAAGACGGCCGAACAGATATAAACATCCAGTACAATAACGGGGATAAAATGAGTGAGCGCCAATTAATCCCACATTGATCTGCTACCCCACCTACTGTAACACCTGAATTTTTTCAGCACACAACCAGGGAAGTAAAGCATCAAATGCTTCAGGCTCTGCATGGCGGCCCAGCCTGGGTAACTCTGTCAGGATATAACGGATATAAGCAAAGGGCTCCGGTTTATTGGCTTTGGCCGTTTCAATTAAACTGTAAAGCGTCGCACTGGCCATAGCGCCATTGGGTGTCTGACTGAACAGCCAGTTTTTTCTGCCAATCACAAACGGTTTGATGCGCCGTTCGGCGGCATTATTATCAATCTCCGGATGACTATCTTCAATGTGGCAGGTTAACTGAGTCCATTGATTTAAAGCATAATGAATGGCCTTGCCCGGAAGTTGTTTGGGCGGTACCTGCTCAGCGGATTTATCCAGCCATTGCTTAAACTGATTTAATATGGGCTGACTTTTCTTTTGACGAACCAGATAACGCTGCTCTGCACTCATGGTTTTGCACTGCTTTTCAATGGCATACAGTTTGGCAATGGTGTTAAGTGCCATATGAGCCTTGCCGGGTTTCACGTTTTTACCCTTAAGGGCTTTAATCACCTCATCAAACTTACGCCGGGCATGAGCCCGGCAACCGACAGAGACAATGCCACTTTGCGGGGTACACACCTGGGCATAACCACTATAGCCATCGGTTTGAAGATATTGACCTTTAAAATCCTGCAGGTAGTTTTTGGCAAACAGCCCACTGCGCCCGGGCTGATAATCATAAATAATAACAGGTGGAGATGCACCGCTACTGCCACTTTGGTACAACCACATATAAGACTGACTTTGTGCCTTTCTTCCCGGTTCATTGAGCACCTGAACCGGAGTTTCATCGGCCTGGATAATGGATTGCTGTAACTGATAATGAATAAGTCGTTGCAACAGAGGTTGACTTAGTTGGGCTGTTTTTATCATCCGGTTAGCCATGCTGGTGCGGTTAATATCAATGTTCAGACGTTTAAATATGGCTTCCTGTCGATACAGGGGTAAGGCATCGGTATATCTGGCAACGGCAATATGGGCCAGTAAGCCAGGTGATGCAATACTCTTTTCAATGGGCTGAGCCGGTTCAGGCGCTGTTTTAATGCCATTGTCACACTGACGGCAGGCGTATTTGACCCGAATGTGTTCTATAACTTTAATCTGCGCCGGAATGATATCCGGTTGCTCAGAAGTGTCTTCTCCGATTTCATGCAAAGCATGACCACAGCCGCAAACCTGCTCGCTTTTGGGTAATTCGTAACGAATTTGCTCTCCGGGCAGGTCTTTGGGTAAGGGTTTGCGACCGGGCTTTTTCCGGGTATAGGTAATGGTGATTTGAGCAGAGTCTGCTTCTGTATCATCCTGATGGGCGCGTTCTTCTTCCGCTATAATGCTTTCGGCTTCATTAAACAGCTCGGCCTGTGTATCGGGCTTTTCAGAAGAACGACCAAAGCGTTTATGTTGTAACAGGTTAAACTGCTCTTCATAAAACCGGACTTTGGTTTCTAAATCCACTATCCTGGATTGCAGTTGAGCAATGGTTTTGTCGGTTGATGCGGCAGTGGATTTCATGGGCTGCATTGTACTACAGCAAGTATAATGTTTCACCGTTAAATCAATGCATCACCTTGTTTTTGTTTGGTTTTTTCTGCGCTTGTTCAATGCTTCAGCCGTAGTTTTGTCAGCCAATATGCATATAGTTCAGTCGGGGGTGAGCCTGAACTTTTTCAATGTTTAAGCCATCCGGAAGCCAGTTTAATTCCCGCTGAGTTAAACTGACAGAGGTCTGTCCTCTTAACTCAGGCCATTTAAAGCGCCCCTTTTCCAGACGCTTATAATACAGCCAGAAACCATTATTATCCCGGTGCAGAATTTTAAGTTTATCCCGGCTACGATTACAAAAGACAAACAGGCTGGCGCTGAAAACATCCTGCTGCAGAACTTCAGAAACCAGCAGGCTTAATCCGTTTATGCTCTTTCTCATATCGGTGGCACCACAGGCCAGGTAAACCTGAGTGTTTTGATTAACACGCAACATTAAGCTATTTCAGTAAAGACAGCACTTGCATAAAAGTTGACTGGTCAAAGCCAGGAGGGATTTCCAGACTTAAACCATTGGGCAGGTTTAAAATCAGACCTGAAACGGTCTTATCCTGAACAACCTGCACCGGTATTAAGCTCTCACTATCATCTGACTGCCTCAGAAATTTGGCTTTGTAGTAACTGAACATATGGGTTTTAAGGTTGTGCTGCTGACAGTATTGCTTCTGAGTCAGGCCGCTGGACTGCCAGGCCTGTAGGTGGGTGCGCATTTCTTCATCTCGTTCGTGGGGCATAGGGTTACCTTTTATGATTATGAAATTATAAAAAGTAATAGTTTGAAGGATTTTAAGGGGTGGGAGTAGGTGGGATTATTTGGCACTTACTAAAATGACGGCTTTACAGCTGCTTTCTGTAATGGCGGTTAACAGTGGTCTGGTGGTTTATCAAAGCCGTTCTGCAGGTAAAAAGAATGAAATTAAAAGCGTACAGGAGAGCCTTGAACTGTTTGATGTTAAAGACAGTTATGTCACCCTGGATGCGATGTACTGCCAGAAAGAGACGGTGTCCACATTAAGAAAACAGCAGGCTGACTATGTCATCCAGATTAAAAATAACCAGAAAACACTTTATGAGGAAATTAAAGCCTGGTTTCATAAGATAAAACGGGATGAACCGGAAACTATTAGTAGTCAGTCTTATGAGGAAGTGGATAAAGGACATGGTCGTATTGAACGGCGTCGCTATATCCGGCTGGATGTCACTGACTGGATTGAATCAGCACAATCATGGCAAGGCTTACACAGTGTTATTGAAGTCAAAAGGCAGGTACAGAGCCAGGATAAAGAACGGACTGAATATTCCTGTTACATCAGTTCATTGAAGGATGATGTAGAGAATATCGCCCGGAAGATAAGGCGTCACTGGCACATAGAAAATAGTCAGCACTGGGTGTTAGATGTTGTTTTTAAAGAAGATGATTCAAGAATACGAACAGGAGACAGCCCTGAGGATATGGCATTGTTTCGACGTTTTGCACTTAATATCGCTAAACTGTCTCCTGTTAAAGACAGTATGAAAGGTAAACTAAAACGGGCAGCATGGGATGATGATATGCGGGCCGAATTATTATTTGGTTAAATTTTGATCAAAGTATGCTCCCGCCCTGCCTTCCTCAAGAGGTTACTAATATAACCTGAATTCTGGATAAGAACTAAAAAATATTGAACTAAATGCCTGTTTCTCGATCAGATCATTTAATGACCAAATCAAATGAATTTGAACAAGGAACAGGCAAGTGACTACTATAGATGAATTGTATTGTAATATTGATGATTTCAACCAGTTCTTTTATCCTGAATGGGAAAAAACACTGCTGGAATCCGGTGATAAAAAGAGAAGACGACAAGGTGTAATGAGCCCCGGTGAACTGATGACTATCCTGATTAACTTTCATCAGTCACATTACAAAGATTTTAAGAGTTATTATTTATGCCATGTGCATCAACATCTTAGGAAAGAGTTTCCAAATTTATTGAGCTATACCCGTTTCCTGGGAGTGATATCATCGGTACTGGTGCCATTATGCGCTTACTTTACTCATTGCAAAGGAAAGCCAACCGGAATTGCCTTTGTTGATGCGAGCAGCATTAAAGTATGCCACAACATTCGCATACCCAGGCATAAAGTCTTTGATGGTATTGCTCAGCGAGGCAAATCGACCATGGGGTGGTTCTATGGGTTTAAAGTTCACCTGATCATTAATCATAAAGGTGAAATACTGGCCACTAAATTGACGGCCGGTAATGTAGATGACAGAAAACCGGTTCCTGAAATGGCCAAAGACTTATATGGAAAGCTTTATGGTGACAAAGGCTATGTCTCCAGTCTTTTAAGTGATGAACTGTTTGAACAGGATGTCGAGCTTATTACCAATGTCAGACGAAACATGAAACCACGTGCCATTGCATTGTGGGATAAGATTATGCTGAAAAAACGTTTTATAATTGAAACGGTTAATGATCAGCTAAAAAATATTACACAGATTGAACATTCACGTCATAGAAGCGTAAGTGGTTTTATGTTGAACCTTATTGGTTCTCTGATTGCCTATTGTCATAAAAAAGACAAACCGACAATCAGAATAGATGAGAGTGATATGAAAACTCTCTGTATTTAGGTAAATGACTGGGTTCTTATCCAGATCTCAGGTTAATATAAGATGTTGAACCGCAGTCATGATTATCAGCCTATGCCGGGTAGCGAGTGCCTGATCACTGATCTGGGAAATGATCCCCAGGTAGCACAGCATCTAGCACAGATGGGAGTTTTACCTGGCACACGGCTTCGGATAGTACGTCTTGCGCCTCTTGGAGATACTCTGGAAGTGGCAGTCGAACAGGGGGAACTGCTGGCCCTACGCCGGGATGAGCTTGATGCTCTGGCTTGCCAGTACCAGGTGCTGCCCCTTTCTCAGGTAGAGCGCTGGGGACCAGAACTCTATCGTGTGCTTTCCCTTGCCAAGGGGCACACCTTTCGTGATCGAGTTGATCGTCATGGGATAGAACCTGGGAGTATTCTGCAGGTATTGCATCCCGGCCAGTGGCCACTTCGGGTAGAGATGGAGAAGAACGGAGAGTCTCTGATACTGGGTCATGGTGAGGCCGTTAAGATTCTGGTAGAGCGTGCTGATGGCTAAGTTTTGTGTGACCGTAGCCCTCAGTGCTATTCCTAATACCGGTAAGACTACTCTGTTTAATCGTCTTACAGGGGAGAATTAGAGCACCGGCAACTGGCCCGGGGTTTCAGTGGAGCGAAAAAGCGCTCAGTTTAGCCTGGGTGAGTACCAAGTGGAACTGGTGGATCTGCCCGGTGCCTATGCTCTATCTCCAGTGACAGAGGAGGAGAGGGTGGTGCGGTATTACTTTATGGATGACCCTCCCGACCTAGTGCTTAATATTCTCAATGCACAGAATCTCTACCGTGGACTGGGAATTATCTTGCAGATTGCCATGAGTGGCCTGCCTATGCTGGTAGCGGTCAATATGATGGATGAGGCAAAGGCTCGGGGTCTTGAACTGGATCTGGATATTCTTTCGCAACACCTTGGCGTTCCAATGGTGGGGACTTCGGCTCGCTCAGGTGAAGGTATCCCGGAACTGCAGGAAGCCCTGTACCAAATGATGCGCTATCCTGAGACAGCGCATTTTCCACATGTTTCCTGTCCGCCGGTTCTGGAAGAGGCTGTAAAAGACCTGGTTTGACGCCTGGAGGCTATAGAGGAAGGGCAGCGTCTACGTCCTGACTTTCTGGCTTTTCGCCTGCTTGAAGTTCCTGCAGAGGTCCCAACAGAACCTCTGAAACAACAGGCAGACCGGTGGCGTCAGAAGATAGAGGCATCGCTCCAGACATCGGTGCCGGTTGCCTGTGCTCGCTGTCGTTTTAATGCTGCACGGGGCTTGGTATGTGAGGCAACTCATCAGCACCCCCCGGGACCAGATGCCCGTAGTGAAGCCCTGGATCGGGTTCTGCTGCACCTCTGGCTGGGTCTGCCGCTCCAGGAATTGCTTGCATACGGCTTCGATGCGGGTGGAGCAGGGTTACACAGTATACTGGCAATGACTGACCTGCCCAACTGGCTGGTGAGTCTGCTACTCGATGGTCTATGGCAGGGAGTGGGAGTAGTGGTCTCTTTTTTTCCATTGATTCTGTTTTTCTTTGTTTTTATGTCATTGATTGAGGATAGTGGCTACATGGCCCGTGCCACCTTTCTTATGGATCGCCTGATGCATCGCTTGGGGCTGGATGGTAAGGCGTTTATCAACCTGCTGCTTGGGTATGGCTGTAATGTTCTGGCAGTAATGGGAACCCGTATTCTTTCCAGTCGTTACAACAGGATAGTCACGATGCTGCTAATCCCTTTCACCCTGTGCAGTGCCCGTCTTCAGGTGTTTGTGTTTATGACCGGCATCCTGTTTACCTCCGCTATGGCTCCCTGGGTGCTGCTGATCCTGTATTTAACGAGTTTTGTTGTCGTAACTGTTATAGGGCTGCTGTTGCGTCTGTTTCGCATCACCGGACAACCTGAGCCTTTTATTATGGAGATACCGCCCTACCGTCTGCCGATCTTGCACAGTGTACTGCTGCGTAGCTGGCAGGAGATGAAAGACTTTTTCTATCCCCTGTTTGCGCCTCTGGGAATCGACTGGCATGAAACTATTGCCCTGCTATTTGGTTTCATTGCCAAGGAGATTGTCATTGGTGCCTTGGCAGTGATTTATGGCGGAGCCGATCTGAGTGCCCGGATTGCCAGTCAGGTTACCCCGCTGCAAGGACTGAGCTTTATGCTCTTTGTGCTTCTCTATATGCCTTGTGTTGCTACTGTGGCAGCAATTCGTGCTGAATCACAAAGCTGGCGGATTACCTTCCTGAGTCTTGTTCTGGGGCTTGGTACCGCTTGGCTGGCGAGTCTGGCACTTTACCAGGGGGGAAGGGCTCTAGGATTCTCCTGAGGTCGTTACATATAATAAAGGTTTGCAGGATGCTGGCTAATATATGAAACCAGAAACAGTGAAATATTGATATATGCAATTACTATAGGAAAAAATCAGCACCTGGTGTATAACAAGATTACATAAACCTGTAAAATCAGTTTATTAAAAAGATACAATAATTAAGCCTGTGTCCAGCAATAATCAGGTAGACACAGGTCATCAATCCGATTAATACGAGATCTCCACTATAAATGAAAAAAAAATATTTTGGTACTGACGGTATTCGCGGCAAGGTAGGGCAGAGTCCTATGACGGCTGATTTTGTAATGAAACTGGGCTGGGCCGCTGGACGGGTGCTGGCCAAGCAGGGCAGGGGTAAAGCAGTTATTGGTAAAGATACCCGGATTTCCGGTTATATGTATGAATCAGCCCTGGAAGCGGGCCTGTCTGCGGCCGGGATTGACTGTTTATTAACCGGTCCGATGCCGACTCCCGGTATTGCCTATCTGACCCGTACCATGAATGCCCAGCTGGGTATTGTGATCAGTGCGTCTCACAACCCTTATTATGATAATGGCATCAAGTTCTTTTCTGCTGAAGGTACCAAACTGTCTGATGAAGTTGAGCAGGCAATTGAGGTTGAGCTGGAAAAAGAAATGGTGCATGTTGATTCAGCCGATCTGGGTAAGGCCAAACGGATCGATGATGCATCCGGTCGTTATATTGAGTATTGTAAAGGTACTTCACCGTTTTTGATGGAATTAAAAGGTCTGCGTATTGTAGTTGATACCGCTCATGGTGCGGCTTATCAGATTGCCCCTAAGGTGTTTAAGGAACTTGGGGCAGAGGTTTTTGCTATTGGTAATGAGCCTGACGGTCTGAATATTAATAAGGATGTTGGTTCAACTTATCTGGAAACTCTAAGAGAAGCAGTATTACAGCATCGTGCTGATCTGGGTATTGCTCTGGATGGAGATGCTGACCGGGTATTAATGATTGATCATCAGGGTGAAATAGTTGATGGTGATGAACTGCTCTTTATTATTGCCATAGCCCGACAGAAACAGCAGAAAGTTGATGATTTTGGCGTGGTTGGTACCTTAATGAGTAACCTGGGCATGGAAATAGCATTGAAGGAAGCCGGTCTGGGCTTTATTCGTGCTGATGTCGGTGACCGTTATGTTATGGAAGAACTGCATAAACACGACTGGAGTATTGGCGGTGAGTCTTCCGGTCATATTATCTGCCTGGATCGTACCACAACAGGGGATGGTATTGTTTCTACACTGCAGGTTCTATCTGCCATGATAGGCAGTGGTAAGAGCCTTAATGAACTCAAACAGGGTATGCAGAAATATCCCCAGCATATGATTAACGTGCGTATTAAGGAAAAAGTCGATCCGTTTAGTTCAGAACAGGTGGTTAAGGCGGTAGAAGAAACCGAACAGCGTCTGGCTGACAAAGGACGGGTCTTATTAAGAGCTTCCGGTACCGAACCACTGATACGGGTTATGATTGAAGGCTCCGATGAACAGCAGGTACTTAAAGAGGTTCAGGAGCTAGCGGACGTAGTAAAAACAGTATTTGGCTAAAAAGCTGGTTAAAAAAGCACAGAAATACCGCCATATATCCCTATAATATTTGATTTATCAGGGCAGTAAAGGTATCATTTCGCGCTGGATAAGAAGCCGCTGGCCTGATAATAAAAGCCAGTGGTGGTAATCTAAATATATATAAAAGGAAGGTAAATAAACAATGCGTACCCCATTAGTCGCTGGTAACTGGAAAATGAACGGCTCGCGTGCGAGCGTTAAAGAATTAATCAACGGTGTTGTCGACGGTGCTAAAGCCATCAATGGTGTTGATATTGCGGTCTGTCCTCCCTTTATATTTATTGCCGATGTTGTCGCTGTTACCGAGGGTACTAATGTGGCTGTCGGTTCACAGGATGCCAGCACTGAACTTAAGGGTGCTTTTACCGGTGAAACTTCCGTTGAAATGATTAAGGACTTTGGCTGTAAATATGCCATTGTCGGTCACTCTGAACGTCGTACCTTGTATGGTGAAACAGACGAAATCGTCGCTAAAAAGTTCGGCGTGGTTAAAAATGCCGGTCTGATCCCGATTTTCTGTATTGGTGAAACCTTGGAAGAACGTGAACAGGATATTACTGAAGAAGTCTGTGCCCGCCAGATTGATGCGGTCTTTGCCGCTCATGGTGATAATGCTTTTGGAGGTTCAGTCATTGCTTATGAACCTGTCTGGGCCATCGGTACCGGTAAAACGGCTTCACCTGAGCAGGCCCAGGCGGTACATGCTTTTATCCGCGCTCATTTGGCCAAATGTAATGCTGATATTGCTGAAAAAGTACAGATTTTATACGGCGGCAGTATGAACCCCGGTAATGCCAAAGAATTAATGGGTCAGGGTGACATTGATGGTGGTCTGATTGGTGGCGCATCTTTGAAAGCCGATGACTTCCTGGCGGTTTGTGCAGCAGGTCAATAATTAGAGTCTTATAGTAAGTTTTAATAAACAAGTAACGAGAAAAAACATGCAAACAGTTATTCTGGCAATTCATATTATTGTTGCTATTACACTTATCGGTTTAATTCTTATCCAGCAGGGTAAGGGTGCCGATGCCGGTGCTGCTTTTGGCGGCGGAGGCGGTGGTGCTTCTGCAACAGTATTTGGCAGCCAGGGTTCTGGTAACTTTATGACCAAAACCACAGCGATTCTGGCCACGATTTTCTTTATTACCAGCCTGTTTTTATCGTTCCTGTCTGGCAAAATTTCAGAACAGAAAGCTGAATCTGTTGAAGTATCCAACCAAGTGCAGCAAATTGAAGCTGAAGACAAGCCTGCCATGCCTGTTACTGAAAGTGCTCCGGCAGAAACTACAGACAAGCCGGCTATACCGGTACCTGCACAATAAAAAGATAATAATAACCGATAAAATAAAAACTGAGTTCGCCGATGTGGTGGAATTGGTAGACACGCTATCTTGAGGGGGTAGTGGCGCAAGCCGTGCCGGTTCGATTCCGGCCATCGGCACCAAATTTCAGGTAGTTATAAACCTGAATGCGAACTTTTAGCCTAAACTGATTAATTCAGGTTTAATCCCTGAATTTTCTGTTTCAGGCCGAGCTTATACAGAACTTGATTTTAGTACACTTTATTTAACTGCACTTTGTTTTAGTACAATGGGAGGGGTTTATGGGATCAGTATTTCGTTCCTATTGATATCTATCAATAAGTTAGCAAATACTTCTATAGCTCCCGTCAAACCTTCCTGATATGCGGCATATAAAAAGCGTAAAAGCCGGTTAAAAAGGCTTTTAATACGTTTAGATTTGGTTTAAAGTGTTACTCATTCAAGATTTGCGGTATCGTTTTTAAAAGTACCAGACGTGTTACAGACAAGTTACCTGTAAGTTGCAAACAAAGAGTCAAAAACCAATACGTTTCAAATAGATATAAAAAAACTAAGTGCCAGTTATTGAAACAGTCCTTAAGCTTGCACTTAAATGACGTAATAATTCATAAACAATATTAGTGTCTGGCTAAATTAAATTGCGGCCAGATTATGTAAGGAGCGCTAATATGCTTGAAAACTACCTTCCCGTACTGATTTTTATGGGAGTGGGTCTTCTGGTTGGAATCGGTATGACAGCAGCAGGTCTGATCCTGTCTCCACACAGACCTGATCGAGAAAAAAATTCCCCTTACGAATGCGGCTTCGAGGCATTTGAAGATTCCCGAATGAAGTTTGACGTTCGTTACTACTTGGTTGCCATCCTGTTTATTATCTTTGATCTGGAAATTGCATTCCTGTTTCCCTGGGCTGTGGTGCTGGACAGCATCGGTACCTTTGGACTGGTCGCTATGGCTATTTTCCTGGGTTTATTAGTGGTCGGTTTTATTTACGAATGGAAAAAAGGTGCGCTTGAATGGGAATAGAAGGAATACTTGAAGAAGGCCTGATCACCACCACTGCGGATAAAATGATTAACTGGGCCAGAACCGGCTCCATGTGGCCAATGACCTTTGGGCTGGCCTGTTGCGCGGTAGAAATGATGCAGGCTGGTGCTTCCCGTTATGACCTGGACCGTTTTGGTATTGTGTTTCGCCCCAGTCCCCGGCAATCGGATGTGATGATTGTAGCCGGTACTCTGGTGAATAAAATGGCGCCTGCCCTGCGTAAGGTGTATGACCAGATGGCTGAACCCCGCTGGGTGATTTCCATGGGCTCCTGTGCCAATGGTGGTGGTTATTACCACTATTCCTATTCCGTGGTACGAGGCTGTGACCGGGTTGTCCCTGTGGATATTTATGTGCCGGGTTGTCCGCCCACAGCAGAAGCTCTGCTGTACGGTATTATCCAGCTGCAGAACAAGATTAAACGTACCAATACCATTGCCCGTTAGGCAGAAATAAAACATACGTTAATACCCAATACGTCAATAGCTAATATAAGTTAAGTAGAGAAATACTGAATGTCTCAATATTATTCTGAACTGTCTGAAAAAGTAACTGCCAAACTGGCCTCTATTGAGAGTGTTTCAGCTACAGTTGCTCATGGTGAACTCACCATTGAAGTCAGCAAAGAGAATCTCATTGCCGTTTGTGAAACTTTAAAAGCCGATCCGGAACTGGCCTTTGATACGGTTATTGATATCTGCGGAGTGGATTATAGTAGCTATGAAGGTTCAATGGCCTGTCAGACCCGCTATGCCTCGGTTTACCATTTATTATCCGTAACAAATAATCATCGTATTCGCATTCGTACCTGGCTGGACAGTGACTTCCCGGTGGTAGATTCCGTAGTGGGTCTATGGAATGGCGCCAACTGGTTTGAACGTGAAGCTTTTGACCTGTTTGGTATTCTTTATACCGGCCACCCGGATTTGCGTCGTATTCTGACCGATTACGGTTTTATTGGTCATCCCTTACGTAAGGACTTCCCATTAGTCGGGCAGGTTGAAATGCGTTATGACGCTAATAAACAACGGGTTATCTATGAACCTGTAAGTATCGAAGAACGGGTTAATATTCCAAGAGTGATCAGGCATGACAACCGTTATGCAGAACGGGAACTGGCGGCCATGGCCCAGGAAGCCGCCGATGCCAAAAATACCGCAGCCAATGAAAGCGGGGATAAAGCCTAATGTCAGAAATTCAGAACTATACCCTTAACTTTGGCCCTCAGCACCCTGCTGCACACGGGGTATTACGTCTGGTGCTGGAACTGGACGGGGAAGTCATTCAAAGAGCTGATCCTCATGTCGGTCTGCTGCATCGCGGCACTGAAAAACTGGCGGAAAGCCGCATTTATAATCAGAGTGTAGGTTATATGGATCGTCTCGACTACGTATCCATGATGTGTAATGAACACGCCTATTGCATGACTATTGAAAAACTGCTGGATATCGAAGTGCCGGAACGTGCTCAGTATATCCGCGTGATGTTTGATGAAATTACCCGTATTCTGAATCACCTGATGTGGCTGGGAACCCATGCCCTGGATGTGGGTGCTATGACCATGTTCCTGTACTGTTTCCGGGAAAGGGAAGATTTAATGGATACTTATGAGGCCGTATCCGGTGCCCGTATGCATGCCTCTTACTATCGTCCCGGCGGTGTCTATCGGGATCTGCCTGACAGTATGCCGCAGTATGAAGCTTCTCAATGGCATAACCAGAAAGAAGTGGACGAAATGAACAAAAATCGTCAGGGCTCCTTACTGGATTTTCTAAAAGATTTTACCGAACGCTTTGAAGCTTATGTGGATGAGTATGAAATCCTGTTAACCAATAACCGTATCTGGAAACAGAGAACCGTTGATATCGGTTGTTTAACAGAAGAACAGGCTAAAGATCTGAGCATGACCGGCCCCATGTTGCGGGCATCCGGTGTAGCTTGGGATTTACGCAAAATGGAACCTTATGAAGTGTACGACAAACTGGATTTTGATATTCCTGTCGGCACCAATGGCGACTGCTATGACCGTTATGTAGTCAGGGTGGAAGAAATGCGCCAGTCCAATCGTATTATCAGCCAGTGTATTGACTGGTTACAGAACAATCCCGGTCCGGTTATGAATGAAGATCATAAACTGACCATGCCCGAACGCATAGATATGAAACAGGATATGGAAGGTTTAATCCATCACTTCAAGCACTTTACTGAAGGTTATATGGTTCCCGAAGGGGAAGCTTATTGTGCTGTAGAACACCCTAAGGGTGAATTTGGTACTTATATTGTGTCTGATGGCGCTAATAAACCGTATCGTTTAAAAATCAGAGCTCCGGGTTTTGCACACCTTTCAGCTATGGACTTCCTGGTTAAGGGGCATATGCTGGCAGACGTGGTCACTGTAATTGGTACACTGGATATTGTATTTGGGGAGATTGACCGATAATGTCTCAAACAACTCAGGCTCCGAGCGATTTAATTAATGCCGAATCGAAGCAGGATATCGATCACTGGTTGACCAAGTATCCGGAAGATCAGAAACAGTCAGCTGTTATGGCGGCCCTGCGTATTGTTCAGGAGCAGAACGGCGGCTGGTTAACCCTGGAATTAATGGATGCGGTAGCAGACTATCTGGATATGGATAAAATTCATGTCTATGAAGTAGCTACCTTTTATTCCATGTATGAACACAAGCCAGTTGGTAAACATAAGATCTGTGTCTGCACCAATATTTCCTGTATGAGCTGCGGTTCCGGAAAAATTGTTGAATATCTGGAAGATAAATTAAATATAAAACTGGGTGAAACTACGGAAGATAATCAGTTTACCCTTAAAGAAGTAGAATGTCTGGGGGCCTGTTCCGGTGCGCCAATGTTCCAGATTGGTGAGCACTATTATGAAAACCTGACCCCGAAAAAAATAGACGAAATACTGGCGGGCTTGAAATAACAGCAGCAGCAAAAAACACAAAATAAATTGTAAATGGCAGATTGCTTGAGTAGCAATACCAAGCGGAGTATTAAATGGCAAACGAAGTTTGTTTTAGAACATTACATCTTGATAAACCCTGGACACTGGAGTCCTATCTCAGTGTGGGTGGCTATGAATCCCTGAAAAAGATTCTGACCGAGAAGATCCCGGCTGAAGATATTATTGAAGAAGTAAAAACTTCCGCCTTAAGAGGCCGTGGTGGTGCGGGTTTCCCGACAGGTCTGAAATGGAGCTTTATGCCCCGTCAGGCACTGGGTCAGAAATACATCGTCTGTAATTCAGATGAAGGTGAACCGGGTACCTGTAAAGACCGGGATATATTGCGTTATAACCCACACCAGTTAATTGAAGGTATGGCCATTGCCGGCTATTGTATTGGCGCTGATATGGGCTACAACTACATACGTGGTGAATTCTGGGAACCTTTCAGCCGTTTTGATAATGCCTTAAATGAAGCACGTGAAGCCGGTTATCTGGGCAAAAATATATTCGGCAGCGATTTTAATTTTGATCTACAGGCACATCTGGGCGGCGGTGCCTATATCTGCGGTGAAGAAACCGCATTACTGGAATCCATTGAAGGTAAAAAAGGTCAGCCGCGTTTTAAACCGCCGTTTCCTGCCAGTTTCGGTTTATACGGTAAACCCACCACTATTAATAACACAGAAACTTTAGCCTCCATTCCGGTCATTGTGGAAAAAGGCGGTCAGTGGTTCATGGATATGGGCAAGCAGAATAACGGTGGCACTAAAATATTTTCAGTATCCGGTAATGTGAAGCGGCCCGGTAACTATGAAATCAATATGGGTACCCCGTTTTCAGAATTATTGGAAATGTGTGGCGGTATGAAAGACGGCTACAAATTAAAAGCCGTTATCCCGGGTGGTAGTTCATCTCCGGTTATTCCCGGTGAGCAAATGATGGATGTCACCATGGATTATGACGGCATTTCCAAAGCCGGTTCCATGCTGGGTTCCGGTGCGGTAATTATTCTGGATGATCAGATGTGCATGGTTAATGCTCTGGCCCGTTTATCTCATTTCTACCACGAAGAATCCTGCGGTCAGTGTACGCCCTGCCGTGAAGGTACCGGCTGGCTGTCCCGCGTGATGCATCGTATAGAGCATGGGCAGGGCAAGCAGGAAGATCTGGACCTGCTGGATAAAGTGGTCGGTGACATTATGGGCCGTACCATCTGTGCTTTGGGTGAAGCTGCATCGATGCCGGTAAAAGGTTTCCTCAAGCATTATCGTGATGAGTTTCAATATCATATTGACCATAAAAAATGCATGGTCGGACCAGGCAGTAAGTAATTATTAACTTTAGCGGCTAACAATAGTATTAGCGGCTGACTTAACAAGATAAGATTAACGAGTACTTAAATATGGTAACAATTACAATTAACGGAAAACAGGTTCAGGCCGAGCAGGGTCAGATGCTGATAGAAGCAGCTGATAATGCAGATATAGCCATACCTCGTTTTTGTTATCATAAAAACCTGTCTATTGCCGCTAACTGCCGTATGTGTCTGGTGGAAGTGGAAAAAGCACCCAAGCCTGTTCCTGCCTGCGCCACACCGATTACTGATGGCATGGTGGTGAATACCAAATCCACCAAAGCTTTGGCGGCTCAACAGGCCGTTATGGAATTTCTGTTAATTAACCATCCGCTGGATTGTCCTATTTGTGATCAGGGTGGTGAGTGTGATTTACAGGAATTTTCGGTAGGGTATGGTAAAGACAAATCCGATTACCATGAAGTAAAGCGGGTAGTTAGAGATAAAAATATCGGCCCGCTGATTGCTACCGAACTGACCCGTTGTATTCACTGTACCCGCTGTGTCCGTTTTGGACAGGAAATTGCCGGTATGCGTGAAATGGGTGCTACCGGTCGTGGCGACTGGATGGAAATCGGCACTTATATAAAAAAAAGTATCGACTCGGAACTGTCCGGTAATATTATTGATTTATGTCCGGTGGGCGCACTCACCTCCAAGGTTTCTCGTTTCACCTACCGGGTCTGGGAACTGGCCAGCAATGATTTCGTAGTAGCCCATGACTGCATTGGCTCTAATATTAATGTCCAGACCAAAAATGGTGTGATTAAGCGGGTCATTGCCCGGGAAAATAATGAGATCAATGATACCTGGATTTCGGATCGTGACCGCTACAGCTTTGAAGGTATTAACAGTGCGGATCGCCTAACCAGACCTATGATTAAGCAGAATGGTCAATGGCAGGAAGCCAGCTGGGATGATGCCCTGCAGTTTGCCGTTAACGGCCTGAAAGCCATATCCGATGCCAGTGAACTGGGCGCCGTCTGTTCACCTTCTGCCACTACTGAAGAAATGTTTTTATTACAGAAACTGATGCGGGGTATCGGCAGTAATAATATTGATCACCGTCTGCGCCAGACGGACTTTTCCGCTCAGGATGCTGATCCTCGTTTCCCGGGACTGGGTATGAAACTGGCCGAAGTTAAAAACATTAATGCCGCACTGCTGATTGGCTCAAATGTCCGTAAAGAACAGCCGATTATGGGCCATCATTTAAGACAGGCCAGTTTAAAGGGGGCACAGATTGCTGTGCTTAATCCTGTTAAATATGAGCAGATTTTCAAACTTGCCCAGGAATTTATTGCCGCCCCTTCCCAGATGATTAATGAATTAAAATCTCTGGCTAAAGCAGCTCTGGAAATCACGGGTAAAAAAGCCCCTAAAGGACTGACTGCTCTGGTTTCAGATCAAACGGTCAGCGATGCACATAAGGCCTGTATTGAAAACTTAAATCAGGCTGACAATGCAACGGTTATTATAGGAACCATGCTGCAGGCTATGCCGGATTATGCCGCCATGCGTATGCTGGCAGGCTTTATTGCCGATGCCACTGATTCAGTTTTAAGCTATTTAACCCCGGGGGCTAATACCAGCGGTGCTTATCTTTCCGGAATGCTGCCTAACCGCAATGCGGCCGGTGAGTCAAGTGATGGTCTGGATACTCAGGCTATGTTTGCACAGCCTAGAAAGGGCTATATTTTATTCGGTATTGAACCGGATCGGGATATAGAAAATCCTGTTCAGGTACAAAATGCCTTAGATAATGCTGATTTTGTTGTGGCTGTAAGTATGTACCAGTCAGACACCCTGCAGAACAGTGCGGATGTTTTATTACCGCTATCAGCTATTACCGAATCATCCGGTACCCTGATCAATGTGGAGGGTACCTGGCAGAGCTTCCAGGCAGCCAGTAAGGCCATTGGCCAGTCCAAGCCGGGCTGGAAGATTTTACGGGTCATGGGTAATCTGTTTGATGTCAGCGGTTTTGATTACCAGAGTTCAGATGAGGTGCTGGCTGATGTTAAGACTTCAGACGGTGATGCAGTAACAGATAAAGCAGGCAATAAACTATCCTGGCAATGTCCGGATAACAGTACTGCAGAAACCGCTCTGCAACGCATTGCTGAACTGCCGATATATGCGGTAGATGCGGTAGTCAGACGGGCCAAAGCTCTGCAGAAAACCGATGATGCTCAGGTTAACTGTGCCCGAATAAACTCAGCGACCGCAGAGAAACTGAAAATAGAGGACGGCCAGACAGTTTCAGCAATACAGGATGGTAATGCAGTGGATATTGCTGCCAGTATTGATGATCGAATTGCCGATAATTGCGTCTATATTCCGGCGGGTATTGAGTCTGCAGCGGCTTTAGGCGGCGGTTATAATGCCATTGAACTTAAGGCAAAATAGCAAACAGCTTTATAAAGATTTACATTTATTTATAAAAAGTTTTAAAAATTGCAAAATAAACAGCTTAGATAAACGGAGCCGATTTTGTTAGACCTGATTTTATCCATTTATAAAATACCGGTAATCAATATACTGGTCAAGATCATTGTGATCATGGTGCCGTTATTATTGACTGTCGCATATTTTACCTATGCAGAACGAAAAGTCATCGGCTATATGCAGGTGCGTATCGGGCCTAACCGTGTCGGACCACGCGGCTGGCTGCAGCCCATTGCCGATGCCATGAAGCTGATGTTCAAGGAAATTATTTTTCCTTCTGATGCGAATAAGGTACTGTTTACCATCGCGCCGACCCTGGCCATTGCAACGGCACTGGCGGCCTGGGCCGTAGTACCCTTTGGTTCAGAATTGGTACTGGCGGATATTAATGTAGCCCTGCTCTATATCCTAGCCATGACCTCCATCGGAGTGTATGGTATTATTCTGGCGGGCTGGTCTTCAAACTCCAAGTACGCCATTATGAGTACCTTAAGAACAGCGGCGCAGGTGGTGTCCTATGAAATTGCCATGGGTTTTGCTCTGGTGGGAGTCGTAATGGCGGCCCGCAGCCTCAATATCGGTGATATTGTAGAAGGGCAGAGCAGCAGCATCTGGGGCTGGTATATGTGGCCCTTACTGCCTCTGTTTGTAATTTATTTTATTTCCGGTGTGGCAGAAACCAACCGGGCACCCTTTGATGTGGCCGAAGGTGAATCTGAAATTGTGGCCGGTTTCCATGTGGAATATTCCGGTATCCTGTTTGCCATTTTCTTCCTGGCGGAATACGCCAATATGATCCTGATTTCCATTATGGCAGCCCTGATGTTTATGGGCGGCTGGTTATCACCTTTTGAAGGTGTCAGTGCCCTAGGCCTGGGAGACAGTTTCCTGGCCGGTTCCAGTATTATCTGGTTATTAGCCAAAACCGCAATATTTATGTTCCTGTTCCTGTGGTTCAGGGCCACCTTTCCACGCTATCGTTATGATCAGATCATGCGCCTGGGTTGGAAAGTATTTATACCTATCACCATTGTCTGGATTTATGTGGTAGGTTTAATGTATTACCTGGAATTAGCCCCTTGGTTTATTAAGGGCTAAGAGCGGATTGATAAAAGTAAGTATTCATATATAAAGAGCAAAATGATAAATAGTAACGTCGTTACCAAAGTAGTTAGTAAAGGTTTCTGGAGATAATTTGTGCATCAATTGACCCAATTTTTTGACAGCCTGTTTTTAGCAGAACTCTTTAAGGGGCTGAGTGTGACGGGCAAATATCTTTTTAAGAAAAAGATCACGGTACAGTACCCGGAAGAAAAAACGCCTCAGTCTTTTCGCTTTCGGGGTCTGCATGCACAGCGCCGTTATGCTAATGGTGAAGAACGTTGTATTGCCTGTAAACTATGCGAGGCCATCTGTCCGGCACTGGCTATTTCCATTGAATCAGAACAGCGGGAAGACGGTACACGTAGAACTAAAAGCTATGATATTGATTTAACCAAGTGTATTTTCTGTGGTTTTTGTGAAGAATCCTGTCCGGTAGATTCCATTGTGGAAACACGGATTTTTGAATACTACGGAGAAGAACGCGGTGATTTATTAATGACCAAGGAAAAACTGCTGGCAGTGGGCGATAAATACGAAGCCCAAATTGCCGCTGACCGCGCTCAAGATGCGCCTTATCGTTAATAATGAGTAGTTAACACAAGAGTCAAAATTAACAAAACTGGCAGACCCAATGTCTGCCAAATGTGGAATAATTTATGGAAACCTTTGTTTTTTACATTTTTTCGGCCTTTATGGTGCTTTCAGCATTAATGGTGATCAGCGTTAATAACCCGGTTAAAGCAGCCTTTTTTCTGGTACTGAGTTTCTTTGCCTCAGCCGCCATCTGGTTATTACTGGAAGCCGAATTCCTGGCCATTATTCTGGTTATTGTCTATGTCGGCGCAGTTATGGTGCTGTTCCTGTTTGTGGTGATGATGCTGGACATCAATATGGTCCAGATTAAAAAAGGTTTTGTGAATAATCTACCACTGGCAGTGGCGGTAGCCATTGCCATGTTTGCGACCATTTTCTTTGTAGTAGGCGGCGAATCTTTTAGTCAATCAGTCTTTACCATTCCTGATCGTCACGGTGCTGATTACAGCAATGTCGCTGAACTGGGTAAGGTGTTATATAGCGATTATGTGTATTCCTTTGAAATTGCTGCCGTGATCCTGCTGGTGGGTATTATTGCCGCTATCAGTCTGACATTGAGAAGACGGCCTAATACCCGTCATCAGAAAATTGAAGATCAGATTGCCGTTAAGAGTAAGGATCGTCTGCAGGTCGTTAAAGTGGATGCTCAGCCCAGAAAATATGAGCCTGCAAAAGAGGAGCAAAAATAATGTTGTCACTGACGCACTTTCTGGTTCTTGGTGCCATTATGTTTTCCATTGCCATGGCCGGGATCTTTATCAACCGTAAAAATGTCCTGATCCTGCTGATGTGTGTTGAACTGATGCTGCTGGCGGTTAATATCAATTTTATAGCTTTCTCTCATTATCTGGGCGATAGTGCCGGGCAGGTTTTTGTGTTCTTTATTCTTACCGTTGCGGCAGCGGAAGCGGCCATTGGTCTGGCAATATTAGTGGTTCTGTTTAGGAATAAACGCACCATTAATGTTGAAGAACTTGATTCATTGAAGGGTTAATCTAGTGTTTGAAAATTATAGCGACTCACAAGTTTATCTGGCCATTGTACTGGCTCCGCTGATCGGTTCAATACTCGCCGGGGTCTTCAATGCTTATATCAGCCGTGCGGTTGCCCATACCGTGACTATTGCCGGCGTGGCCATATCTTTTGTTCTGGCTTTGTTTGTATTTAAGTATTTTGCCTTTGACGGCGCACCCACCTATAACGAAACCGTTTATACCTGGCTGGTCAGTGACGGTATACATTTTGAAATCGGCTTTATGGTAGATAACCTGACGTCCATGATGCTGGTTGTGGTCAGTTTTGTATCCCTGATGGTGCATTTATATACCATCGGTTATATGCATGATGATCCGGGTTATAAACGTTTCTTCAGCTATATCTCCCTGTTTACCTTCTCTATGTATATGCTGGTGATGTCCAATAACTTCTTGCAACTGTTCTTCGGCTGGGAAGCGGTGGGTCTGGTGTCTTATCTGCTGATTGGTTTTTACTACAAGAAAGAAAGTGCCATTTTCGCTAACCTGAAAGCCTTCCTGGTTAATCGGGTCGGTGATTTTGGTTTTATTCTGGGTATTGCCGGTATCCTGATGCTGTTTAACACTCTGGATTATGCGGAAGTCTTTGCCGCAGCTAACAGCAAGGCGGGAGCGACCATTGAGCTTATTCCAGGTACTCAGTGGTCAATGATCACGGTGATCTGTTTATTATTATTTGTCGGTGCCATGGGTAAATCAGCCCAGGTACCCTTACATGTCTGGCTGCCCGATTCCATGGAAGGCCCAACGCCTATTTCAGCCCTGATCCACGCCGCAACTATGGTTACTGCCGGTATCTTTATGGTAACCAGAATGACACCCCTGTTTGAACTGTCTGAAACGGCTTTGTCCTTTATTCTGGTTATTGGTGCCATTACCGCTTTGTTTATGGGTTTTCTGGGTATTATTCAAAACGATATCAAGCGGGTGGTGGCCTATTCAACCCTGTCCCAGTTAGGCTATATGACAGTGGCTCTGGGCGCTTCAGCTTATTCCGCAGCTGTATTCCACCTGATGACTCATGCTTTCTTTAAGGCCTTATTATTCCTGGCTGCAGGCTCGGTAATTATCGGTATGCATCATATACAGGATATCCGTAAAATGGGCGGTCTGAAAAAATACATGCCTATTACTTACTGGACATCGCTGATTGGTACTCTGGCCTTAATCGGCTTCCCCGGACTGTCCGGTTTCTTCTCTAAAGACAGTATTATTGAAGCGGTTCGCCTGTCTCACCTGCCCGGTGCAACCTTTGCCTATTATGCGGTTCTGGCCGGAGTGTTTGTTACCGCTCTGTATAGTTTAAGACTGTTCTTTATTGTCTTCCATGGTGAAGAACGTATGGATCATCATACTAAAGAACATTTAAAAGAATCCCCCTGGGTGGTTACTGTACCGCTGGTACTGCTGGCTATACCTTCGGTAATTATTGGTGGCCTGACGATCAGTAGTGTCCTGTATGGTGATTATTTTAACGGTGTAGTCTTTGTTGAAGAAGCGCATAATGTACTGGGTCACCTGAAAAAAGAATTTCACGGACCTATGGGCATGGTACTGCATGGCATTACCGCCACGCCCTTTATTTTAATGCTGGCAGGTATTGCTGTGGCCTGGCTGCTGTATATGAAAAATCCATCGGTACCGGGCAAGATCAAACAATCTTTCTCACTGATTTACAATATTATGGATAACAAGTATGGCTTTGATGCATTTAATGAAAAAGTCATAGCAGGCGGTACGCGGGGTATCGGTCATTTATTATCCAAAGTGGGTGATCTGCTGATTATTGACGGAATTATCGTCAACGGCTCAGCAAAAACCGTCGCTTGGGTATCCGGTATTATCAGACATATGCAGACCGGTTATTTATATCATTATGCATTTGCCATGATTCTGGGGATGATCGCCTTGCTGGTGATTGTGGTCTATTAAGATATTTAACTTTGCTCATACTGATAAGCTTATGTCTATAAAGCAGTTTTGGTTAATATTTGAGCAAAGCAATTAAAAGTTTAGAAATTAAAGGTAATTAATACATGTTTTCAAATTTGCCGTTATTGAGTTTGGTGATTTGGACTCCCATTATTGGTGGGATGCTGGTGTTGGCGACAGGAAGCAAAAACAGCATTGAAGCCAAAGTGCTGTCCCTGCTGATATCCTTGGCTACTCTGGTACTGTCTATACCGCTTTATACCCAGTTTGATAACAGCCTTGCCACTATGCAGTTTGAAGAACTGATCCCCTGGATCAGCAGTTTTCATATCAATTATCATATTGGTGTGGATGGTATTTCCATGCCGCTGATTTTACTGACTACGTTTATTACTGTCATTGTTGTCATTGCAGCATGGAAAGTTATTACCTATAAAGTTGCTCAGTACCTGGCGGCTTTTTTAATCCTTGAAGGCTTGATGATTGGTACTTTTGCAGCACTGGATGCTATGCTGTTTTACGTGTTCTGGGAAGCACTGCTGATCCCCATGTTTGTTATTATTGGTATCTGGGGTGGACCTAACCGGGTTTACGCAACCATTAAGTTCTTCCTGTACACTTTCCTGGGTTCAGTCTTTATGTTGATTTCTCTGCTGTATATGTATATGCATGCCATCGATGTAAATGGTGTAGGTACTTTCAGTATTCTGGAACTGCATAAACTGCCACTGGGTATGACTGCCCAGATCCTTATCTTTTTATCTTTCTTGCTGGCCTTTGCGGTCAAGGTACCTATGTGGCCGGTTCATACCTGGCTGCCCGATGCTCACGTTGAAGCGCCGACAGGTGGTTCTGTTATTCTGGCAGCGATTATGCTAAAACTGGGTGGCTACGGCTTCCTGCGTTTCAGTCTGCCCATTACGCCTGATGCCAGTGCGTCACTGGACTGGCTGGTCATAGGCTTATCATTAATTGCTATTGTTTATATCGGCTTTGTGGCTCTGGTTCAGGCGGATATGAAAAAACTGATTGCTTATTCCTCTATTTCCCATATGGGCTTTGTTACCCTGGGTTTTTTCCTGTTCTGGAAAATTACTGAAAATACTGGCAGTGCCGCCGGTGCAGCCCTTGGACTGGAAGGCGGTATGGTACAGATGATTTCCCACGGTTTTATTTCCGGCGCCATGTTCCTCGGTGTCGGTGTATTATATGACCGTATGCATACCCGTATGATTAAAGACTACGGCGGTGTGGTTAATACCATGCCGGCCTTTGCTACTTTTGCAGTATTTTTTGCCATGGCCAATGCCGGCCTGCCTGGTACTTCCGGTTTCGTGGGTGAATTTATGGTCATTATGTCGGCCTTTAAAGCCAACTTCTGGTATGCCTTCCTAGCAGTCATTACCCTGATTATTGGTGCGGCTTATACCCTGTGGATGATAAAACGAGTTGTCTTTGGTCCGGTTGCCAATGAGCAGGTAGAAAATCTGGAAGATATGTCCAAACGGGAATTTTTTATGATGCTGGTGCTGGCCATTGCGGTACTGGCGATTGGTTTGTATCCTGCACCCATACTGGATGTTATGCATGCTACGATTGACAATTTAATTAACCATATTTCGGTATCCAAACTGCATTAAGACAGACAGAACAGGACAAGAGTAAAACTATTATGAATTTTGTAACACCTGATTTTATGCCGGCGATGCCCGAAATCTTTTTGCTGACGATAGTGTGTGCTATTTTAATCATCGACCTGTTTTTAAAAGATGAAAGCCGCGGCGCTACCTATATGCTGTCGCTGATTGCTCTGGCCGCTACGGCTATTTTGTCTTTTACCGGTTATTCTCAGGAGACGGTGACGACCTTTAACGATTCCTTTATTCTTGACCCCATGGCCAGTATTTTAAAAGTGGCCATCTGCGTAGTAGTAATGGGTGTATTTATTTATGCCAAAGACTATCTGATTGATCGAAACATCTATAAGGGTGAATATTTTATCCTGGGCCTGTTCGGGGTAATGGGTATGATGGTGATGGTGTCTGCCGGTAATTTCCTGACCGTGTATTTAGGACTGGAATTATTATCCCTGTCCATGTATGCCATGATTGCCATGCAGCGTGATTCTGCGATTGCTTCTGAAGCCGCCATGAAATACTTTATTCTCGGTGCCATTGCTTCTGGTATGCTCCTGTACGGTATGTCCATGGTTTATGGGGTAACCGGTTCTCTGGATCTGGCCAACCTTAATAAAGCAGTTTCCACTGCCGACAGGATAGTGATGAGTTTTGGTCTGGTCTTTATTATCCTCGGTATCGCCTTTAAACTGGGTGCGGTACCTTTTCATATGTGGATGCCCGATGTGTACCAGGGTTCACCCACTTCAGTTACACTGTATATTTCCAGCGCACCTAAAATAGCCGCCTTTGCCATGATGTACCGCCTGCTGGTGGACGGTCTGACCGATATGCATGCTGACTGGCAGATGATCCTGATTATCCTCTCCGTATTATCCATGGCTCTGGGTAATATTATCGCTATAGCTCAAACTAATCTGAAAAGAATGTTTGCCTACTCCACTATTGCTCATGTCGGCTTTATTGTTATGGGTGTGCTGACCGGTACTCAGGCCGGTTATGGTGCTTCCATGTTTTATGCCATCGTTTATGCCATTATGAGTGTCGGCGGTTTTGGTATGATTGCCTTATTAAGCCGGGCCGGTTTTGAAGCCGATAATATTGATGACTTTAAGGGGCTGAACCAGAAAAGCCCTTGGTTTGCCTTTATTATGATGGCCATTCTGTTTTCCATGGCCGGTGTTCCTCCTTTCCTGGGCTTCTGGGCAAAAATTTCAGTACTGCAGGAAGCAGTTAACAGCGGTCTGGTCTGGCTGGCCATAGTTGGTGTAGTCACTTCTGTTATTGGTGCCTTCTACTACCTGCGTGTTGTTAAAGTCATTTACTTTGACAAGCCAATGGATAACACACCCATCAAGGCCAGTATGGACATTCGCATGGCCTTAAGTATTAACGGTGTCGCTATTCTGGCTTTGGGACTGTATCCTACTGCCTTAATCGCTCTGTGTATTAATACTTTCTCCTGAACCTTCCAGTTTCTCTGCTGTCTCTTTTCTATTGCTAAAAGAGACAGTTCAAAGGCCCAACCATGAATACCAGTGTTGCTATTACCATTTTGTTCTTTATTGCCATTATTGCCGAAAACCTACCGTTTTTAACAGATAAGGTATTCATGGTATTTAATTCTGATAAGGGAAAAGGCTTCTGGCTAAGGTTTGCTGAATGGTTTTTAATGTATCTGGTGGTTATGGCCATTGCCATTGGTCTTGAAACCAAGCTGTATGGGCAGGCGTATAAGCCCGTCTGGGAATTCTGGAACTTCTCCCAGAACTGGGAATTTTACTTTATTACCATCTGCCTGTTTCTGGTATTTGCCCTGCCAGGCTTTTTTTATCACTATGATTTAAAAAAATATTTAGTCAACCCTGAATAAAATATATGGCATTGATTAATAAAGAAATAGTGCTTGATTGTAGGTGTTAAATTTGCAAGTTTTTGGTAAAATAAACCTTATTACCTTGCAAATTTCCAGACCAAAATGAAGCCAAAGAAACAGCCAAAAATACCTCAGGAAGACCTGTTCAGGATGCGCCCTGAAAACATGCTGGACATAAACCATGAGTTGATTAAGTTATCAAAACACATAGACTGGAAAAATCTTGATAAAGAATGGGGCGCTCTGTTTGTATCCACTAAAGGTGCTCCTGCCATTCGTACTCGTTTGATTGCAGGATTGCATTACCTGAAATACCTGCATGATTTATCAGATGAACAGGTAGTAAAAGGCTGGACAGAAAATCCGACAGTGTAAATTAAACGAGGGTGTAAAAATAACTGTGTAAACGCTCATTGCGGTGGTTTAAGTCAGCAGAGGTTAAATGAACAAACCTGAAATACCACCTCCATAGTGAACAGCCTACCTTCCAAAGTCAGGCTATCAAGGAGCTTCCTTTCAGGATTCCTCCTTGACACCCTGCCTTTTCCAGGTATTTGCTCACCATGGGGGCGGAATTTCTCTTCGACTGAAGTCGACATTATTAACCCCCTGCCGGTCTGAACCATCTTTTGTTACCCTATAACAAGGAATACAGCGATGAGTAAGACAATGAACAAAGACAAGTTACAGGCCCTGGCCAACGAACTGGCTAAAGATTTAAAAACCCCTCAGGATTTAAGCGACCTCAGTGCCCAGCTGACTAAAATGACCGTTGAAGCCGCTCTGAATGCTGAAATGGATTATTTTCTGGATAAGGAAGAGGGCAATAGCCGCAATGGCTACAACCGAAAACAATTAAAAGGTGACCACGGTCAGTTTGAACTGAATACCCCCAGGGACAGACAGTCCAAATTTGAACCTCAGCTGTTCAAAAAGCGTCAGACCCAAATCACCGGCATGGATGACCAGATTATGGCGCTGTATGCCAAAGGCATGAGCACCCGTGATATTGTGGATACCTTTGAGGAAATGTATGGTGTGGATATATCACCCACCCTGGTCTCTCAGGTGACCAACAGCGTCATGGAACGGGTAGTGGAATGGCAGTCACGCCCACTGGAGCCTGTTTACCCCATTGTCTATCTGGACTGCATTGTGGTTAAAATCCGCCAGGATAAGCGGGTTATCAATAAAGCTGTTTATCTGGCTCTGGGAATTAACCTGGAGGGTAAAAAAGAACTGCTGGGTATGTGGCTCTCAGAAAATGAAGGGGCTAAGTTCTGGCTCTCTGTATTGACTGAATTACAGAACAGAGGCTTACAGCACATCTTAATCGCCTGTGTGGATGGCTTAAGCGGTTTTCCTGAAGCTATTAATACTACCTACCCTCAGGCCAGAGTTCAGCTGTGTATTGTGCATATGGTCAGAAATTCACTGAAGTTTGTACCCTGGAAGGACTACAAAGCAGTTACAGCGGATTTAAAGCAAATCTACCAGTCTGCAACTGAGCAGGAAGCAGCACTGGAATTAGAGCGGTTTGCTCAAAAGTGGGATGATAAATACCCGCAAATCAGCCGGTCATGGAAGGCTCACTGGCCCAACCTTATTACGCTGTTTGATTATCCTGAGGATATCCGGCGGGTTATTTATACCACCAATGCCATTGAGTCAGTAAACAGTGTTATTCGCAAGGCTATTAAGAACCGGCGACTGTTTCCTAACGATGATTCTGCTATGAAAGTAATTTATCTGGCTATCCAGTCGGCTTCCAAAAAATGGACAATGCCTATCAGAAATTGGAAAGCTGCTATGAATCGTTTTATAATCGAGTTTGAGGAGCAATTGGCTCCTTATATTTAAATAACCTGAGATCTGGATAAGAACCCAGTCATTTACCTAAATACAGAGAGTTTTCATATCACTCTCATCTATTCTGATTGTCGGCTTGTCTTTTTTATGACAATAGGCAATCAGAGAACCAATAAGGTTCAACATAAAAGCACTTACGCTTCTATGACGTGAATGTTCAATCTGTGTAATATTTTTTAGCTGCTCATTAACCGTTTCAATTATAAAACGTTTTTTCAGCATAATCTTATCCCACAATGCAATGGCACGTGTTTTCATGTTTCGTCTGACATTGGTAATAAGCTCGATATCCTGTTCAAACAGTTCATCACTTAAAAGACTGGAGACATAGCCTTTGTCACCATAAAGCTTTCCATATAAGTCTTTGGCCATTTCAGGAACCGGTTTTCTGTCATCTACATTACCAGCCGTCAATTTAGTGGCCAGTATTTCACCTTTATGATTAATGATCAGGTGAACTTTAAACCCATAGAACCACCCCATGGTCGATTTGCCTCGCTGAGCAACACCATCAAAGACTTTATGCCTGGGTATGCGAATGTTGTGGCATACTTTAATACTGGTCGCATCAACAAAGGCAATTACGGTTGGCTTTCCTTTGCAATGAGTAAAGTAAGCGCATAATGGCACCAGTACCGATGACTCTCTTCATAGGTATGATCTTTAGGAATTGAAATGAAGCCAATTTGATGATCAAATAGTTGTTATTCAGGCAATTATTGTTGTTGTATAAAAATGTAAATATGTACTTTTAAATGTGTACATTTTTATGCTTTAATCTACACAAACATATTTAACCTAGACATTACCGGATTAATCCTGTCTAAAATTCACTAAACAGGTGAACTGTGCTGACTGTTTATCCGTCAAATAAAATGGAAGATCTGGTGCTCCTTCTAAAGGCGGTACAGCACTATCGAAGCGATAACCCATCTGAACTTAAGGATGTTCTGAGTCCTGATATTGTTCTGGTTGAAAGCAAAAGCATGCAGCACTGGCTAAACCTAGAACTGGCAAAACATCAGGGTGTTGCCATGAATTATCAGTTCCTGATGCCTGTCAGTTTTATCTGGGATATAGCAAGAATTCTTCTGGGTGATGAAGTTCCCCGCCAGTCACCCTATAAAAGAGAAATTCTAAGCTGGCGAATTGATGCCTTAATGTCGCAGGATTCATTTCTCAATAACCCCCTGTGTAAGCCGGCCAGACAATACTGGATGGATGAAAACGGCAGTGCTGATCCTTTAAAACGCTATCAGCTGGCAACCCGGATGGGTGATGTGTTTGAACAATACATGATGTTTCGTCCCAACTGGCTGGAATTATGGGAAAATAATCAGTTTATTACTAATGAGCCTGATATTGATAAGGAAACAGAACTATGGCAGGCTTGGCTGTGGCGTGAACTGGTGGCTGAAGAACCCTGCCACCCGGTCAGCTTACAGAAAAAAGCCATTGCCGCTATGGCTGACTACTCTGGAAATCAGCTGCCCCGGCAGATTATGATTTTTGCTGTTAATACCATGGCTCCACAAACCCTGTCATTTTTTGAAGCCCTGGCTTCAGTATGTAACATCCATCTGTTTTATCTTAATCCCTGTGTTGAGTTCTGGGGTGATATACAAAGTGACAAATCTTTAGCCCGACAACAACGGGAGAACAAGCTGGAACTCTGGTTAAATGAAGATGAGACTGTCCAGTCCAGAAACTCATTGCTCGCTAACCTGGGACAACAGGGTAAAGATTTTTTTAACCTGCTGCAGGAGGTTAAGGGCTATGAGATCAGCGCTTTTGATGAAGACTGTGAGCAGGATATTTCACAACAGATAAGTGATACGCTATTAGGTCGGGTGCAAAGAGATATTTTAAATCTGGCAGAGCCGGCAGAGTCTGAAATACCAGAAGACCATGGACAGTCTCTGGTGATCCGCTCCAGTCATAGTGAGCTGAGAGAAATACAGGCATTACATGATTATTTACTGCATCAGTTTAATGAGGATCCTAAACTGAAACCTCGGGATGTTATTGTTCTGTGTCCTGCTATTGAAGATTATGCGCCCTATATTGAAGCGGTTTTTCGCAGTAGTTATGACAGCGAACAGTATGACGAACATCCCAGGCTGCCCTGTTCTATTGCTGATCGAACCCTGATGAATTCTGAACCCTTAATTGCGGCTTATATTGAACTTCTGCAATTGCCGGACAGTCGTTTTGAAGTCAGCAAGATAATGGATTATTTGCGCTTACACGCCATACAGATTAAATTCGGTTTTACTAATACTGAGCTGGATACTATTGAGTGGTGGTTAAATGAAGCGTCTATTCACTGGGGGATTAATTCAGCTCATAAAGAAAAAATTTCCGGTCTTGATAAAGCTTCTGCCACCTTTACCTGGCAATGGGGACTGGAACGACTGTTACTGGGTTTTGCCCATAGTGACTCGGAAACCCTCAGCGCCAACCGTCTGTTACTGCCCCATGTAGAAGGGCAGGATGCGATACTGCTTGGGCGTCTGATGCAGTTGCTTGAACGCCTGCAGTATCATGCTCGGGAATTAACCCGATCACGTACCGCAGAAGAGTGGCAGGCTTATCTATATGAACTGGCTGAGCAGTTTTTTTCAGTGCAGAAAGAAGAGCAGGCTGCAGAGGATATTATTCATAAAGTAATTAATGATCTGCTGGAAAATACTGCACAGGCCAATTATTCTGCTCCGATTGATTATGTTGTAGTACGCAATTATTTGCAGCAGAATTTTAACCAACCGGATACGGGCAGTCATTTTTTAACCGGGCAGATCACCTTCTGCTCCATGATACCCATGCGCAGCATACCATTTAAGATTATAGCCGTACTGGGTTTAAATGATGGTAAATTTCCGCGTCAGAGTATTCCCGTTAGTTTTAATCTGATGATGCAGGGGAAGCACAGAAAAGGCGATCGGTCCCGGCGTGAGGATGATCGTTATCTGTTCCTGGAGGCCTTAATTTCCGCCCGCCAGAAACTGTACCTAAGCTATCAGGGAAGGGATGTTCGCAAAAACAGTGAACGACAACCCAGTCTTATTCTTAAAGAACTGATGAATTATCTGCAGAGATTTTATGCCTTTGAAAAGCCAGAGGAACAGCCGCTGCATCCTTTCAGTAAAAGTTGTTATCTCGGCGAACAGGCCAGTTTTGATCCACGCTGGAAACGGCTGTTTAAGCCATTGGAGGCTCGTAGTAATTTAATAAAGCTGGAACCTTTAGAGCTTGAAACAGCTGAAATTACAGTAGAAGAACTGGTTCGTTTTTTTGATAATCCATTAAAAGTATTCTGTTATAAACGTCTGGATCTTCACTTTGAAAATAATGAGCAGGAAATTGAAGATACCGAACCGTTTTCGACCAGTAGCCTGATCGATTTCAAAATCCGCGAGGATTTCTTTGAGCATTTACTGGCAGGTGATTCACTGGAAGTCAGCAGAATGCGTCATCAGTTAAGCGGCAAACTGCCTGACTCACCAATCATGGTTTCCGCACTGGATACTCTGGATCAGGAGGCAGAATTGTTCAGCCAGGTGCTGCTTCACAAAGGCAATATTGTGAGTCAGACCATTGAAGTAGAAATTGCTGACTTGAGTATACAGGCACAATTACACTGGCTTGAAGAAACCGGAAAGTTAATTGTCTGGCGGCCGGCGACCCGAAAAGCTAAAGATGATATACGGCTCTGGCTGACACACTTACTGGCCACCATTTATACTGATAAAATAATAGAGACGCAGGGTATTTTTCTTAACTATAATAAATATAAAAAAGAACGGGAAGTTAAAGCCGTTATGATCCCGGAGCTTATTACTGTTGACACAGCAAAATCTGAACTGAAAAAATTATTATCCATCTGGCAGTTCGGTTTATGCCAGCCATGCTTGTTACATGCTGTTCTTGGAAAAAGCCTGTTTGAAAAAGGCCAGTTAAAAGAGATTGATCCCGCTAGTGTGGCTGAAAAACAAATTTCTAACTGGAACCGCGAAGTAAAAAGTGACCGAAACCGGATCACCCTTGATAATGATCCTTATTTTAAATGGTTTTATCCTGAACCACCGGAGCTGACGCCTGAAATTCAACAGCACCTGTTAGACAGCTATCAGGCCGTCTATGAAAATTTGCAGGAGCTTAAATAGTGTCAAAGAATACAGTCAATCTGCAAAAACTGAATCCTGCCACTATACCACTGTCAGGTCGTCACCTGATTGAGGCCAGTGCCGGAACAGGTAAAACCTATAATATTACCCGTCTTTATCTGCGTCTGCTGTTAGAAAAAGGTTTAAGTGTCCAGCAGATCCTGGTGATGACCTTTACCAAAGCGGCTACTGAAGAATTGCGTGGACGAATAGAGGAACAGATCCGTCTGGCATTAAATAACTGGAATGATCTGATCAATAAGGATAAGTTTTTTTCTGAACTGGATAAGCAGTTAACGGAAGAACAGTCCTCACAAAGAGACGCTTTACTGAATATTGCTTTGCGTGAACTAGATGAGGCATCCATTTATACCATCCATGGTTTTTGCAGCCGGGCTTTAAGCAGTCAGGCCTTTGCCAGTGGTTTATCCATGGATATGAGTATGGAGATGGATACCAGTGAACTGTTAATCGAATCAGTTCGGGACTGGTTACGCAAAATCAACCAGAGTGAATCAGATTTTGCCCTGCTGGAAGAAAATAACTGCCATACCCCTGAGGGCTTTACCAGTAAGTATGGTAATGCTCTGACCTCATCCTATGATCTGCAAATACCGGATCAGGCGTATATGCAAAGTTATTTTAATGAGAACATTGACCGTATTATGGATGATTTGTTCTATGCTAAAAAAACAGCCATTAAAACAACCCTTCTGGAAAATGAAAGCAGAATTTTGGAAGTTCTGGTTAAGGGTAAAAACGATGAGCAGAGCCGGCATAATGAGTGGGCAGAGTTAATTCTGTGGCTGGAAAGTTATGGTGCAAAAGAAGTGCCTGCTGAACTGGCTAAATTTATTAATGGTAATCGTTATCGGGGTAATGATGACTTTAAAGCGCTGTTTGAACCCTTAAAGTTGTTAAAAAATAATTTTATTAAGCAATTAAACAGCCGAAAAGAGTCTCTTGAAAAACAAATAGAGAGCATTACTGTTTACAGGCTGATTACTCTGGGTGTACTGGCGATCCGTAAAAAATTCTCTCTGCTGAAAGAACAGCAAATGGTGATGGATTTTGATGATCTCATTACTTATCTCAGTAACAGGCTTCAGGACAGCAGCAGTCAGGCATTAAAAACGGCGTTAAGCACACAATATCCAGTGGCTTTAGTGGATGAATTTCAGGATACCGATCCTCAGCAATACGCTATCCTAGATATTTTATATCCCAGGTCTGACCCTAGTTGTACTTTATTTATGATTGGTGATCCCAAACAGGCGGTCTATGCTTTTCGTGGGGGGGATATTTTTACTTATCTTAAAGCCCGTAATGATGCTGAATATCACTGGTATATGGATACTAACTGGCGTTCAGAGCAAGGCGTGGTTACGGGCTATAATCGTTTGTTTCTTGGTAAGCCGGTGGATGAGCCGGGCAATGTAGATGTCTTTGGTTATGATATTACCTATAATAAAATCAATTCAACCCCACAGGCAAAAGCGGCAGGGGAGCTGCTTAAGGATCCGGATAAACATTTTTCAGCCATAAATTATTGCTGGTTACAGGATGCAGAAAATTATATCCGTGTCGATGAGTTGAGAGAGGCGCTTGCACAATGGTGTGTCTCTGAAATAAGTCGCTTACTGACAGATGTCAGACTGGGTGAAGAAGCTGTTCAGGAGAAGGATATTGCCATACTGGTTCGTACCGGAACCGAAGCACAGATAGTTCGTGATAGTTTATCTCGATCCGGTTTTCCCAGTGTTTATCTCAGCGAAAAAGACAGTATCTTTAAAACCGATGAGGCCAGAGAATTGCTCCTGGTGTTAAATTGCATTCTGGAACTGGAAAATGACACACTCCTGATTGCGGCTTTATCCACATATCTGATGGGCGGTAATGCCGAAAAACTGGCTCAGTATAATCAGCCCGGTAATGAACAGGTATGGGAAGAACAACGTGAGAGAGCGGCTCAGCTAAGAGATATATGGTTTAAAAAAGGCTGTATATCCATGCTGATGGAATTAACTGGCTGTGACTATCAGCCGGAGCCGGCTCAGCATGAGCGTTCATTAACCAATATGATCCACCTGGCTGAATTATTACAGCAGGCCTCCAGACAGTTCAAACATCCTCAGCAGTTACTTAAATGGTTCATGGATCAATGCCATAATGAAACCCGTTTGGAAGAAGCCCAGTTACGTCTGGAAAGTGATGCCAACCTGATCCGAATTGTGACCCAGCATGGTTCCAAAGGTCTGGAGTACCCCATTGTTTTTATACCCTTTGCCAGTTCCTATAAAGATCCCGTGCGTTTTGGTAATCAACTGCATGAATATTTTGAATACCATGATCCTGAGAATTATGAAGCCCGATGTCAGCTTGGAGCCAGCCTTGAAGCCATTGATTTAACCACTGCAGAGGGCCGGGCAGAAAGTATCCGTCTGCTTTATGTTGCCATTACTCGTGCCGCACATCGCTGCTACCTGGGTATTGCACCTTTTGATAATAGTATTTACTCGCCTCTGGGACTGACTCTGAAGCTTGCCGATGACGGTAAGTGGGAAGAAAGCCTGCAGACACTGGTTAATAGCAGTAACGGCAGCTCTGCCCTTATTCATATTAATGAAGGAACGCTCAATAAAACAACACACAGGCAGACACAGAACAATAAAGAACATTATACTGTTTCAAGACTTAGTCATCCTGTTGATTCAAAGTGGTCATTAAGTTCTTTTTCCTCTCTGATCAGAGACAGTTATACTGGTTACGCAGACAGACTGGATCAAAAAGAACATATTGATGATGAAGCTGAGGAACGGTCAGTTAAAAATACCAGCCAGTTACTACGCTTTGCTCTGCGCAAGGGCGCAGATACGGGAAATTTACTGCATGATATTCTGGAACATACCAACTTTAATACCGTACAACATGCCACACAGGAATGGCCCATACAGGTTCCGCTAATGCGTTTTGGCGGTCTTTCAGAAACAGAACAGGATGCTCTTATCCTCTGGCTGCAGGATTGCCTGGACACCAGCCTGCCTCCTATAGAACCGGAAACAGACAGTTTTAAACTCTCAGACTTTGGCTGGTCTCAGACCTTGCGCGAAACGGAGTTTTATTTTCCTCTTGATGGTGTGGATATAAACAAGCTTTGTGCCTGCCTCGAACAGCATCGAAATAACGGTCAAAAGGTTCGTTTGCCGGGGCACGAGCAGTTACAGGGTATGATGCGGGGATTTATTGATCTGATATTTGAACACAGAGGACGTTTTTATGTGGCTGACTACAAGTCCACTCATCTGGGTGACCGCTTTGAAAACTATCACTGGCAGGCTTTAAGGGAAAATAACCAGCATCATTTCTATGATCTGCAGTATTTAATTTATAGTCTGGCACTGCATCGTTATCTTCGTTTCAGGATCCCGGATTATAATCCGGACAGACATTTTGGCGGTGTCTATTATCTTTATTTAAGAGCTATGAGTGCGCAAAATCCTCAGGCTTACGGGGTATATCATACGGCCATTGATGCTGAACTGCTGAACAGACTGGATACGGTTTTTAAAGGGATAGGAAAGCAGGAGACAGCCGCATGATTTATCCTGACAGCGGTATCTGTCAACAGCAACTGGATGATATTGAAGCCATTGATTATTTTATGGCCTCTCAGATATCACGAGAGCTTGACCAGGCTGATAATGAGCTGTTGTTTCATCTGTTATTAGTCCTGCAGTGGGGACTGCGACAGGGCCACTCCTGTCTGCCCGTTACGGAAGTAGCCGATAAAACTTACTGGCGGAACAGCGAAAAAGACCTAGATGGTTATCATTTTCCGCCTCCTGACAGTATTAGCCAGTGTCTTGCTGATTTAGCGATTAAACCTGATGATCAGTCACCCATTGTCTTTGATGAACAGGCTCTGTATTTAAGAAGATACTGGCAGTTTGAAGTTGAAATTGCCGCTTCTTTAAAAAACAGAATGGCACTGACACCGCTCAGTGAGCAGGCATTGTCCAGTGCTAAAAATATTTTTTCACAACTGTTTGAACCACAGAATTCCAAACAGGCTGAAACCGACTGGCAGAAAGTGGCTGTAGCCAATGCTCCCGGTCGACGTTTATGTATTATCTCCGGTGGTCCCGGTACCGGTAAAACCTATACTGTTATCCGACTGCTGGCCACTTTGCAGGCAGTACATAATGGCCAGTTAAAAATATTAATGGCGGCCCCGACTGGAAAAGCAGCACTGCGTTTAAAGGAATCCATTGCCCAGGCCAGGGAGGATTTGTTATCAAGATCAGTTGATAAGCAACTGATAGACTCAATTCCTGAAGAAGCCGCTACTCTGCACCGGCTTCTGGGCTTTCGTCCAAACTCTCTGCAATTAAAATATAATGCTCAACAGCCTTTAAATTGTGACGTATTATTAATTGATGAAGCCTCCATGATCGATTTACCCATGATGGCCCGTGTTCTGCGTGCTTTGCCTGAACAGGCCACCCTGATTTTACTGGGTGATGCGGATCAGTTACCTTCTGTTGAAACCGGCAGTGTTCTGTCTGACATTGCCTGTCATCCGCATCCGTGTTATAACGCAGACACGGCTGAACAGATCAAACAGATCAGTGGACAAACCGTTAAGATTAATAATAACAGTCACTATAACCATCTGACATTATTAACTCACAGTCGGCGTTTTGGCGGTGAAATTGGTGCCATTGCCAGTGAAGTCATCAATACCCAGGCTCAGAAAAGCTGGCAGCGCCTGCTGGATAATGAACAGCAAGGTATTTATTTTGAGCACAAGGAACAGGGACAATTATCTTATCTGCCTGATCCATTATATGAAAGCTGGCTCTCTCAGGCCTGCAGGCATTATTTTTTAAGCATATCCAGAGCACCTGATTTACCGCAGGCCTTTGCCTCACTGGCAGGCTTTCGTATTCTGGTTCCAACCCGTGTGGGTGAGCGGGGTGTTGAGCAGTTAAATAAAACCATTGAGCAGAAATTATCAGTATTAAATCCATCTGTTCGTCCCGGTGCACACTATCCGGGACGACCTGTAATGGTGATTCAGAACAGTTATTCCAGCCATTTGTTTAATGGTGATGTCGGTCTGATATGGCCAGATAAAAACGGCAAACTATCGGCCTGGTTTGAAAACGAGGACGGCCAGTACCGTAAAATCAGCCTGGCCCGATTACCCTCAGTTGAAACCGTCTATGCCATGACCATTCATAAAACCCAGGGTTCTGAATTTAACCACGTGGCTATTATTTTACCCGGCCAGGAATACCCCTTATTAAGCCCTGAACTGCTTTACACCGGCCTGACCAGAGCCAGAGAACATTTGTATATTATTGGCAGTGAAACCGTCTGGAAAGCAGCCTTAACTGAACGGACATGGCGTTATTCGGGATTGCGAACCCGTTTAAACAATTAGCTCTAATATCGTTTGAAATAAGCGATGTGTTTTTTACGTCCGTTTAATTGACTTATTATGTGTCCTAATACCATAATTAGGTATATATTGGTATAAAAGAGGTGCGATATGGCTAAAAATACAAGTATTACCCTAGGTGATCATTTTGATAGCTTTATAACTGGGCAAGTTGAAAGTGGTCGATTTGGTTCGGCTAGTGAGGTTATTCGAGCCGCGCTTAGGTTGCTTGAAAATGCAGAAACACGGCTTGAGACTTTAAGGCAAATGCTTGATGAAGGAGAAAAAAGTGGTGTTTCAGATTATGACTACGAAGCATTTATGGCCGAGCTTGATAGCGAAAATGATAAATGAAGGCATTTGAATTAAGCAAGGAAGCCAAGGAAGACCTGAGAAAAATTGCCCGATTTACAGAAAAGCGCTGGGGTCGAGACCAGCGTTTTTTGTATATTAAACAATTTGATGATGTATTTCATTTGTTAGCGAAGACCTCAACCATGGGTAAGAAATGTGAACACATAAAAAAAGGATATAGAAAATTTCCTCAAAGTAGCCACATTATTTTTTACCGCGAATCTGAGAGGACTAAAATTTTTGCCCACATAACGGACAAATAAAAAAGGCAGAAGGAATAGCTGTTGATTCGCATAAAAACCGTCTTTATATCATCAGTGATGAAACTGACAGACTTTATGTTTTTAATGTAAACTCATAGGTATGATGTGGCTATACTATTCCGGACACACAACTTAAAATACTTTTAAAAAGAGAGAGTGTTCAAAATGACAGATAAAACAAGACAAGCAAAGAGCTATACCCCGGAATTCAGAGAATCAGCAGTACAGTTGGCTATTGAGTCAGAAAAGTCGGTTTCAGTAGTTGCCAAAGAACTGGATGTAAACGTTAATACCTTACATACCTGGATAAGCAAATATACTCGTCCAGGCAAAGAAAAACAGAGCAAAACACGAACGGATGAACATATTTACGATGAAGTAAAGCGTCTGAAAAAAGAACTGGCCAGGGTAACCCGGGAGCGTGACCTGTTAAAAAAAGCGACGGCATATTTCGCCAGAGAAATCGAGTTAAATATGCCTGGATAAAGCAACACTCTGTAGATTATCCTGTAGCAGAATTATGCCGGTTTATGTCAGTATCACGCAGTTCCTATTATGACTGGCAGGCAGCCCCTAAAACTGCCCGTGAAGAAGAAAATAAGACACTGACAGAAAGGCTGAAGAGCTTGTTTAAGCAAAGTCGTGTAACTTATGGCAGCCGTCGCCTTAAACGAAAGCTGTCAGAACAGGGGTTTCAGGTGAGTCGTCGGCGAATTATCCGCCTTATGAAAAAGGCAGGACTTTACTGTAAAACCAGAAAGAAATTCAGGGCAATGATAGATTCTTCCCATAATAAGCCGATTGCAGATAACCTGTTAGAGCGTCAGTTTAATGTTACAGAGCCTGACCGCTACTTTGTAGGTGATATCACCTATATTGCGACCGATGAGGGCTGGTTATATCTGGCTGTTGTTATCGATCTGTTTTCCAGAATGGTTATTGGCTGGTCAATGGATAAAACAATGAAAACCCAGTTGGTTAATGATGCTTTGTTCATGGCCATATGGAAACGAAAACCATCTAAAGGGCTTGTCTGGCATACCGACAGAGGCAGCTAGTATGCTTCGGATAGTCATCGTAAATTATTAGGTGACCATGGCATTATTCAGTCCATGAGTCGCAAGGGTAATTGCCGGGACAATGCTGTATCAGAAAGCTTTTTCCATACACTGAAAACAGAGTTGGTGCATCATCAGAAATTCAGAATCAGGGATGAAGCTAAACAGGTGATATTTGAATATATTGAAGTCTTTTATAACAGGGAAAGACTGCATTCTGCCAATGATTATTTATCACCTAAAGATTACGAAGAACTACAGAAAATGGCTTAAAAAAAGTGTCCGGGAAAGTGTTGACAGATCAGTTTCTTTATTTAAAGGCAGCCGTTTAATTTCTTCTTTTGTATAACGTGTCCCATATTTTCCGGGTTGTCCCCGGCCTTTACCTTGCCAGGGTCGTTTATATAATACGGTATCGATTCGTACCTGACCTATAACCGTCATATTATAAGCCTGTACCGGTTCAATAAAAGAACGGCGCATATACCAACTGTCCACCAATACAGTAACCGCTTTATCTTTTAGCGGTTTCAGTAATGCCCGGATAAGACTTCGTGCAATCACCAGTTTACCACTGTTACCGGCCTGTGGTGTTAAACGTAATAACAATGGCAGAGCCGTATTACAGCCAGAACGCTTAACAATCGCAGCCAGTGCTACCCGGCATTGCCCTCTGACATACCGGGACAGATTGGTTTTATTACCATGCTGATGGTGTATCTGACTCATGGGTGCCTTTTTGGAATGACGCAGCATGATAGAGTCATCTATGGCCAGATAAACCGGATTATCCCCAAACAGCTTTAGAAACAGGGCCGTCCACTGTATCATCAGTTTAAGATAAGACCACTGACCGGTTTCAAGCCATTTATAATAACCGGGCCATTGCCTGGCCATGCCCACTATCCAGATAGCACTGGTTACAAACCCTGATTGAGTTAATAAACTGCCCATTAGTAACTCAATAAAGGTTTTTGCGCTCCTAAGGGGTAACGCTCGGGTTAAAAATGTTATGTAATAAAACAGTTCACCGGGGATATCGCTGTATCCTTTGGTGTGCATTGCGGCCTACAGAAGTTTGTTTTTTCTTACTGAAGGCCGCTTCTTAAAAGATAGCTCTTTTAAGAAGCGGCGGCAATGCTGCCGAATTTTTGTCAACTATTTTTTGCTTTTTTTTACATTTTTTTCCTGTTTTTACTGAATTATTTTGTTTACCTCGGAGTAACAGGGGCCGGGTGTCCCTTGATGAAGTTTCGACAGCATGGAGGTTGTCGAAAAGCCTCCATGGATGGATTCACGGCGGCTTCAGCAAGGGATACCCGGTTCCTGTTACGGACTATCGGTTAACTGAGGGAATCAATAAATTTTAAATGATTCTCCTTTTTTGGGGGAGCTGAAACTCTAAACTTTAGCTTAAAAAAGTTCTTAATAAAAGTGCTTAAAAATATTGTTTAAATATGTCCTTTAAAAAGTTTTTTAATGAACCATCAGAACATGAAGTAACGGATCAAAAACTTTACCAGCAACGTCGCAGTTTTATAAAGCAGAGTGCCAATATGATGGGGCGCTTTCTTTAAGTTCTATTGCGGCCTCATCTCTTATTCTGACTTCTGCCGTTAAAGCTTCCCAAAGTTGTGATACAGACAGTTCTGGAAAATTCATGAATATAAGCGGTGATAAACCCAATAGCTGGAGTCAGATCACGCGGTATAATAATTATTATGAATTTTCCACCAGTAAGGAAGCCATTGTTCACCTGGCACAGGAGCTGACAATTAAGTCCTAAATAGCTGATCCTAAAAGGTGTCCACCCTATAACCTTTTCTGTTGAATTTCAGAACCAGGAAACGGGGACACATTATTCATAAATTTTCTAATATCTTCCATCAGGCTTTTCATTGTTGAATGTCGATGATTTCTGGTTACGGTATCATGTAACTGTTTCCATAATAGCTCTATTCTGTTTACCCGGGGGTGATAGGCTGGCTGAAATATCAGCTCAAACTTTTTATTATGGGACAGAAATATTTTCGTTATCTGGCTTTTATGTATAACATAATTATCCGCTATCAATCGGATGGTTTTAGCCTGCCTGTATCTTTTTCTTAACTCTGCCATCAGGCGTAAAAACAGGAATGAATTTTTACTTTCCCATTCTACCCAGACAACCTGACCTGTTTTAGCATTCAGGGCACCGGCCAGATAATTCTTCTGGTTTTTACCAGGAGTGGGTATTCTGGTTTGTTGTCCTTTTACAGACCAGAAACTGCCGATACGTGGATTTAAATCAACATCGGCTTCATCCACATAAAATACAGGATGCTCAGCATTGGCTTTTTCCTTATCCTGTATGTATAGTGTTGGGCTGGCTCGTTTCCATTTTATACCCGGTTTAGATAATAACCTCCGGATAGTAGAAGAATGAATATGGGTCTGAAATTCCTCGTTGACCTGCCGGGTTAATAATTCCGAAGTCCATCTTGAGTTAAAACATCCAAATTCTTTCGGCTGTGTCTGAACCAGTTCCAGTAACCGGGTACTAATGGTTTCATTGATACTATAGGGTGTTCTGCCACGGTTTTCCGGAAACAGGACTGATTCACCAAATTGTTCAAAGCGTTGTACCCATTTTCTTATGCTTGTTCGGCTGGCATTCAGTAATTGGGGAACCTGTTTCCTACTGTAGCACTGATGCAGGAGTAAAATAGCTTCAGCCCGCCTTCTGTAGTTACCATCTTTATTAAATTGTACGACTTTTTTTAACCGTCGGCGTACAGGACGGCTCAGTTCCGTTATAATATTATTTATACTTAAGCTTTGTTTGATCAGGTTGTTTTGGTTAATTTCTTTGATCGATAAACAAAGCTTAAGTTCCATTTATATGGACACCATTTCGGAACAGTTATTTAGACAATAACTATTGATGGAGAAGTAGAAAAAACTCTGACTTTAGGGGTTGAAGATATACTGTCCTTAATACCGCAGGAAGAACGAATTTATCGTTTGCGCTGTGTGGAAGGATGGTCCATGGTTATCACCTGGAATATTTTTTCACTCTGCCATTTACTTAAGTGGGTGCAACTGACGTCCAGGGCAAAATACGTAGAGTTTATCAGCCTGCTGCGCCCGGAAGAAATGATTGGACAACGCATCAAGTCCCTTGACTGGCCATTTAGAGAATCATTACGCATAGATGAAGCCATGCATCCGCTGACCATGATTGCCACCGGGCTTTATGGTAAGGAGCTGCCAAAACAGAACGGTGCTCCTCTGCGTCTGGTCGTACCCTGGAAATACGCTTTTAAAAGCATTAAAGCGATTACCCATATCCGTTTGTCTGAACACAGGCCGGTTTCCAGCTGGCAAAAAGCAGTACCTTCAGAATATGGCTTTTATGCCAATGTTAATCCTGAAGTCCAGCATCCCCGCTGGACCCAGTGCAGAGAAACCCGTATTGATGAACTGAGCAAACGTCGTACTCAAATGTATAACGGTTATGCAGAGCAGGTAGCACATCTCTATCAGGGGATGGATCTTGAAAAATACTTCTGAGTATCAGCCGCCAGTTACTTCTGTTTCATTCTGGCTGAAAAAAACTATCGTATCATCTGGCGGCTGCTTTTTGTACTTTCAGCGGTACCAGCTGTGCATCTTTATTATCTGTATTCTGTTGAGCAACTGGGAATTAATCCACTGGAAACCATGACCCGTTCAACAGGCGCTGGACACTGATTTTCCTGATCATTACCTTAACCATGACACCTTTACGACGCTTAACGTCCTGGTTCAGTCAGCGAGTTAATGCTGCTTATGGTAAGCGGGTATCAGACTGGAACTGGATGATTATGCTTAGAAGAATGATTGGCTTGTACTGCTTTTTTTATGCCAGTGTTCATTTATGGATATTTCTCCAGTTTGACCTTATGTGGGACTGGGAATTTCTGTAGGAAGATTTACAGGAAAAACAGTATATTTTATTTGGTTTTATGGCCTACCTGATTACCTTATTATTGGCTCTGACCTCTTTTAATCGGGTTATACGCTGGATGGGCGGCGCTGGAAAACCCTGCATCTTCAGTGTGCCTGGTTAGTATACTGGTGCTGGTACACTACTAGATGCTGATTAAAGTAGGTGTTTATACTCCGCTGCCTTATACTATAATTATTACATTATTACTGCTGTACCGGATTGTGGCTTACTATGGATTGTTCTTTAGAAAGCCAAAAGACCTGGGAGAGATAGTTGCAGAGCGTTAAAAACAGCTTTACTCAAATAGTTCAGCAGGTAAGGCAACTTTGCTTTTGCTATTTACATCAAGGCAAACATGTACAGTCTGTATAACTGCTTTTAATTCATCCTGAGTATTATAAAACTGATATTCCAGCGCAAAAGAGTGTTCTCTTTTTTCAGTTAAGAATAGTTTAATAACAATGTTTTCATTTAAAGCAATGGGTGTTTTAAAATCCGCTTCAGTATGAACAATAGGCAGAATACGACCTGAATCCAGTATTCTGGAGATAGTATACTGTCGGCTGACCATCCAGTCTTCATAGGCATTATGCGCAAAATAAAAATAACGGGCATAAAATACTACGCCGGCCGCATCAATATCATGTATGCGGGTGCATAGTTTAGTTTCATAAAGTAATGCGACCATGTTTTATTTCCGGTGCTTCAATTAAAGTATCTTCCAGCCAGTATGCTGTGGCCAGTCCATGATGCAGTCCATTATTAACTGCGGCAGCTAAATAGCAGATCGGCCATAGTCCGTAAGCCGTTTCAATGGCAGAGGTAATAACTACTTCTATTCCACGAGACTGTGCAATCTGTGCCAGCTGCCAGCTTTTTATAATGCCACCGATCAGAGTGGGCTTCAAGACAATACGTTGTACGGGTAATAGTTTTAAGTCAGTAAGCTTATTAAGTGATTCATCCAGAGCGAGGCTTATTGATGTCTGTTTCTGTAATAAGCGGTAGTTCTGAATATTAAATTCTCTAAGTGGTTCTTCTATACTGTCAATTCGTTGTATATAAGATTTTAATTCACTATTAATAAAATCCAGGAACCACTGGCTCTGTGCAAGCGTCCAGCTTTTATTGCAGTCAAGTCGGATTCTGGTCTCTGGTTTAAGGCGTATTAATAAGGTTTTTAATTGCCTGGCTTCCTGTTCAACTGGTTGTATACCCAGTTTAAATTTAAGGCATTGAAAGCCCTGTTTTTCAATATGAGTTATATTTTTTGAGTTCTGTTGGTTTATATCACCCAGCATGGCATTAACCAGAATGCTTTTACTGGCATCAGGGTTTAGTAATTGTGCTAGGTTTTGTTTTCTGTATTGGCTGATCAGAGATAATATGGCTGTTTCCAGTGCAAAGCGGCTGGCAGGGTAGTGTGCAAGTTTATCTGGACAGCTTTCATCTATTGGTATGGCTTTAACTGTATCAAGTGTTTCTGTTAGTTGTAGCTGAGCTTCGGATATGGTTTCAGTTCCCATAGTATCAAGAAGGGCGCATTCCCCGCAAGCAATAAGTCCCTGTGCTGTAATTAGCTTTAGTATAAAACCCTGACGATAATGGAAATTGTGTGAGGCCGTATTCCATGGCTGTGTCAGCTTTATTTTATAGGACTGTAACTGATAGTGCTCCAGTTTAAAATCTGTTGTGCAGCTGACCAGTAAGGATTGTAATGATTGACTGAACATTAGGTATTAAAGATAAAGGCAGGCAGTAGTAATAAGGTATAGATAAGCTGTAATTGTGCTGTCTGTGCCAGTATCCGGTTTAACTGTGGAGAAATTTCCATACTGTAAAACTGACGAATAATCCTGTAGACCAGGGGCAGGCTTAAAAACGGCAGTAATATAAGTAAGGAATAAATACTGATTAAAGTCAGCAGTAACAGGTAAGGATAAATCAGCATAGCGGCATAAAGTAGTCTGGCGACTGGTCTGCCAATATAATGTACCAGAGTCAGTTTATTGACCTGTTCATCACCTTCCAGATCACGGTAATTATTAACCAGTAAAATAGCGGTAGCGATACTGCCAATGGTGCTGCCCATTAAAATGCTAAACAGGTTAATATCCAGGGTCTGTAAATAGTAGCTGCCGCCGACTCCGGCCAGGCCAAAAAAAATCAGTACAAATAATTCGCCAAAGGGTGAATAGGCAATGGGCTTTGGACCGGCTGTATAGGCATAACCGCAGAGTATGGAAATTAAGCCCAGTAGAATAATCGGCCAGCCGCCAATCCAGGCAAGGTAGATACCGCTGCTAAAGGCTATTATAAAACTCAGCACTGCGCCGGACTTAATCTGGCTGGCACTTAGCCAGCCCTGCTGTGTAGCACGTCTGGGGCCAAGCCGCTGATGAGTGTCTGCGCCTTTTTCAAAATCGGCGGCATCATTATAAAGGTTGGTGCCAATCTGAATACATAAAGCAGACAGTAGGGTCAGTAAAAAAATGCTTATGGAAAACTGTTGTTGATCATGCCAGGCCAGAGCTGAACCCAGTAATACCGGTGTTACAGAAATGGACAGAGTTTTGGGGCGTATGGCCAGCCACCATATAGTCAGTTTACCAAGCATAGTATGGATCAGGGGCGGCGTTTAAAACGGCTGAAATCAGGCGGGCGTTTTTCCACAAAGGCATTGCGTCCTTCCTGACCTTCTTCAGTCATATAAAACAGCGCCGTGGTATTGCCTGCCAGTTCCTGGATACCGGCCAGACCATCCGTATCGGCATTAAATGCGGATTTAAGAACCCGTAGGGCAGTAGGAGAATGCTGTAGCATTTCGCGGCACCAGCTAATGGTTTCCTGTTCCAGTTCTTTAAGAGGCACTACCGTATTGACCAGTCCCATATCCAGTGCCGCCTGAGCATCATATTGACGACACAGGAACCAGATCTCCTTGGTTTTTTTCAGACCAATAGTGCGGGCCATAATACCGGCACCCAGACCGGCATCAAAACTGCCGACCTTTGGGCCGGTCTGACCAAAATGGGCATTATCGGCAGCAATCGTTAAATCACAGATTAAATGCAGTACATGTCCGCCGCCTATGGCATAACCGGCCACCATGGCCACAATGGGTTTGGGCAGGGTGCGGATCTGCCGTTGCAGTTCTAGCACATTGAGATGGTTAATACCCTGTTGATCTTTATAGCCGCCGTCCTCACCGCGGATTTTCTGATCGCCGCCGGAACAGAAGGCCAGGTCGCCGGCACCGGTTAAAATAATCACCCCGATACTATTGTCGTAATGGGCATGATGAAAGGCTTCAATCATCTCACTGACGGTTTCAGGCCTAAAGGCATTGCGTACCTGCGGCCGATTAATGGTTATTTTGGCAATACCGGCAGTGTCATCTGTGCCATGCTCGTAGAGTATATCGGTAAAATTATAGTCGCTAACGGTATTCCAGCTCATATTTGTTATCCGGTTTGTGATGCTTCACAAGCATGTATTCAGGAGTTAAGTTTGACTGTGGCATTTTACACTAGTTTGAGCATCGATAATAACTTCTATAAGCGTGAAACCGTTTTGCCTGAAGGTTTCTGTCAGTTGCTCTAATTCAGATACCTGAGTGATACGGATATAATTGAGCTGATATAAGTCAGCACAATACCTGAATTCCAGAGCGGTATCCGTTTGCCATAATTTTTCAAATTCATTGAGTTGATAGGGCGGCAGATAATTAAAAATTCCTCCGCCGTGGTTATTGAGCAGAATAATGGTTCCATTATAACCCTGTTTCTGAATCTGTCTGAGCATAAGCAGACCGTTCATATCATGAAAAAAGCTGAGATCACCCAGCACTGCTACACCATAGTGCTCAGGGTGAGCGGCCAGCAGACCGGCAAAAGTGGAGATATTCCCATCAATACCGCTGGCCCCCCGGTTAGCATAGAGCCTGAGGTTTTTATCGCCGCTATTAGTGTGGCTAATAAAGGTATCAAAATCCCGTATAGCCATGGAATTACCGCTGAAAATTAATAACTGTAGCGGAATGGCCTGCAGCAGAGTATTAATGATATGGCCTTCAAACAGTTGGTCAGTGTTTAAGGCCCGGTTAATTCTGTTTTCTGCCTGCTGTTCTGCATCCTGCCATTGTGTGAGCCAGTGGCTGTCTGGATTTCGGGTGACTAAAGGCAGTAAAGCCTGACAAAATGCTTTGGGCAGAGTATTGACCACTTGTTTCTGAGTATGCAGAGGATCAAGACAATCGCCATAGGAACTGACTATGATCCGCTGACAGTTCTGCTGCTGCAGGTATTGCTGCAGTTTTTTAGACAGGGGAAACTGACCCAGGTGAATAATCCATTGAGGTGACTGCCCGTTAAAATTAGCTTTATCCAGAAAAGTATCATAATTCATCAGAAGCAGCCGGCTGCGTTTTGCCCTCAGTCGTAATCCGGAGAGAGGATCAATCAGTACCGGGCAGTTAAGCTTTTCAGCAAGAGAGGATAGAACAGGCTGTAAATTGTCTTGTTCTTCAGGTGTTAACCGACCGCAAATTATCAATCCGGGGTGATTGTCGAGCAGAGTCTGAACTGCTTGTAGTGTAGACTGGCTGACTGGTGGTGGGGCAGATGTATCAGGAGGAGCGGGATGTTCTGACTTTAAAATATCCAGTCCCAATTGTTCAATAGTCTTATTTAATTGTTCGGTATTAGTTTCCTGAGGCAGTAAAGGCTCTCTTAAAGGAATATTAATATGTACCGGTCCCGGTTTGGCAAAGAGGCTTTTACTATAAGCCAGATCGATGGTTTCTTTAAGATAGCCATTATCCAGAAATTTCTGTTGCGGATGCTTCAGGGGAATATATAACCGTACATTGGAACCGAATAGGAATGCCTGATTAATGGTCTGGTTTGCGCCGCAGTTCTGTAGTTCATCGGGCCGGTCTGCAGAGAGCAGGAGCAGCGGTGTATAGGAATAACTGGCTTCAATAACAGCAGGCAGCCAGTTGGCGACCGCCGTACCGGAAGTGCAGATCAGCAATACCGGATGTCCGCTGGCCTGAGACAGGCCCAGGGCAAAGAACGCCGCACTGCGTTCATCAATGTCGATCCAGGTTTTAATTGCAGGATGCTTTTCACAGGCCAGAGCCAGTGGTGTAGAGCGTGAACCCGGTGATATGACCGCCTGACTGATATTATGCCGACTACAATAGTGAATCAGACTGAAAGCCCACTGGTAATTTAAGGTGCCGGTCTGTTCATTCAACTTATAACATCTCCAGAATAGTCTGCATTTTTAATTCGGTTTCCTGCCATTCTATCTCGGGGTCTGATTCCCTGATCAGTCCGGCTCCGGCATATAAATGGGCCTGTTCACTATTGAGCAGGGCGCATCTTAACATGACGGAAAGTTCACCATTCATCTGAGCATCAAGCCAGCCGAAAGCACCGGAATACCAGCCTCTTTGATAGCCTTCATGGGCTAATAACCACTGTTGCGCCTGCAGTGCCGGGAAACCGGCAATGGCGGGAGTCGGGTGCAGGGCTTTGATAATATCAAAGACATCGTATTGTTCCTGCAATACGCCCTCTATAGGCGTTTCCAGATGGTACATATTATGCAATTTCATTAAATAAGGTGAGCAGGACATTTTCAGACTGTGGCAGAGTGGATCAAGGTGCTGGTATATGTCCTGGGCAATAAAACGGTGTTCTTTAAGCAGTTTGTGGTATTCCGGATTATCCTGATCCGTCGGTAGCAGGCGGGGTGGATTGGCATCCTGCTGCGGGCTTTTTAAAATGGTTCCGCCAATGGCCTCGCTTTTAATAACAGCATCCTGTAGATGGATCAGTCGTTCCGGAGAGGCGCAGACCAGCCTAGTGCCTTTGCTTAAAAATGACAAAACCGTACAGGCAGGATAGTATCGGCTCAGTTTGTCTGTCAGTTTTGCAAGAGAAACCTCCTGTGCAAGCCTAACCCATTGCTGACGACTGGTGACCAGTTTATCAAAATGCCCCTTCTGAATTTCATCCAGAGCCTCCTGGCTCAGCTTTTGCCATGCCTGCTTATTGTTGCTCCTGGTACTATGATAGTTCTCGGTAGTATTATTATTTTTATAGATTTTGCTGTTTGCTGATGTTCTGTGTTCAGCATTTAAAGGTACGACATCGGGTTGAGTAGCTGACTGATATGACAGGTATTGGTTTAATAGTGTTTTTATATTTTTAAATTCATCTTTAAGCTGATTTTCCTGCCTGGCTGAATGGATAGTCATATTAAACTGCAGAAATTTGCCGGCAGGTGTGGTTTTTATCAGTATGCGCGGGAACTGCAACAGGGTATTGGGTATATTTTGCCAGTCACCAGTCATAGGATCATTTTCATCAAAGGCAAAAGCAATAAAGGCCAGCGGAGCAGATGAAGCAGGATAATGCCAGTTGTCCTGTAATTGCTTAAACTGCCTTTTTAAGCTTTCCAGACGCTGAGTACCGGAAGCTCTGATACTCATCATTTCTCCCAGTCCCAGAAGGCAGGTCTGATCATCTGGTTTGTTTATAAAAAAATGTTCCAGATCCTCCACGGGTGTAACAGGGAAGTGATTGTCCAGTCTGGTTTCAATGGTCAGGTAGCGGCCAGCCGGAAAATCAGTATCCAGTACCTTCTGTAGGGCCTGTTCCAGAGATTCTTCCACTGTATGCATTAACGTATTAATCATGTCAGGAATTATAAACCTAAAAGGATCACAGTGGAAACAGACTCAGAGCTATCAGTGAACAGAATTTGTTATAAATAACTGACTATTTTTTAAGCAAAAAACGTTTCTTTTTGTAACAAAACAGCTAGATTGACTTAGATCAATGTTATATGAAGGATATCTCTTTATATTTCTCTCTATGCAAAAGTGTGTCATATGCCACACCAACCGTTGTATATGACGACCGGTGTGCTAGTAGTATATGTCATATTCTTACTCAAGATGTGCATAAGTAAGAATATTTTTAAACAAGAAAAAAAGGTGCAAAACATGAAAAAAGTAAGCAAGAGCGTAGTCTCGTTGCTGGCTGGTGTCAGTATTGCCTGTGGGGCAATATCCACTGCTTCTGCGTCTTCTCTTGAAGATGTTATGAAAGCCAGAGGGCTGACTCAAAAGGATCTGCTGGCCGCAGCAAAAACTTATACACCGACCGGTGGCCGTGATGAATATCTGGCTTTCAGCTCCGGTGGTCAAAGTGGGCAGGTTATGGTCTACGGTATTCCTTCCATGCGTATTTTAAAATACATTGGTGTATTTACACCGGAGCCATGGCAGGGTTATGGTTTTGATGATGAATCCAAAGCGGTTCTGAAACAGGGCCAGATAAACGGTAATATTACCTATGGTGATACTCACCACCCGGCTTTATCTGAAACCGATGGTGAATATAATGGTAAGTACCTGTTTATTAATGACAAAGCCAATCCTCGTATTGCTTTAATTGATTTACATGATTTTGCAACCAAGCAGATTGTTGTCAATCCGGTATTCAAGTCTTCTCATGGTGGTGCGTTTGTTTCTCCAAATACAGACTATGTCATCGAAGCTGCTCAGTACCCGGCTCCTTTTGAAAACAACTATGTGCCTTTAGAAGAGTTCAATGATAAATACCGTGGTGGTATGACTTACTGGAAGTTTGATAAAAAAGAAGGTCGTTTAGACCCTGCAAACTCCTTTACTGTTATGGCGCCTCCATATAGTCAGGATTTATCTGACTTTGGTAAAAAAGCCAGTGATGGCTGGTCCTTTACTAACTCCTTCTGTTCCGAACGTTATGTCGGTGGTATTGAAAAAGGACGCCCACCATATGAAGCGGGCTGTTCTCAGAAAGATACTGACTTCCTGCACGTAGTGAACTGGAAAAAAGCGGAAGAGCTGGTTAAAGCCGGTAAAGCCGTTAAAATTAACGGACACAATGTTCTGCCCATGGATGTTATGGTCAAGAACAATGCTCTGTTCCTGATCCCTGAGCCTAAGAGTCCACACGGCGTTGATGTTTCTCCAGACGGTAAGTACATCATTGTTTCCGGTAAACTGGACAGCCATGCTTCTGTGTATTCTTTTGCTAAAATCAAAAAAGCAATTGATAACAAGAAATTTGAAGGCAAAGATGCTTACGGCATTCCAATTATTGGCATGAAAGATGCGATTCACAAGCAGGTTGAATTAGGTCTTGGGCCTCTGCATACACAGTATGACTCCAAGTCATGCGTAGTTTATACTTCTCTGTATGTTGATTCTATGGTCGCCAAGTGGGACTACTGTGTTGGTAAGGTGTTGGATAAGATTTCTATCCACTATAACATTGGTCACCTGGTAACAATGGAAGGTGATTCTGTTTCTCCAGATGGTAAATACCTGGTTGCTCTGAACAAGCTGGCTATTGACCGTTTCAACCCTGTTGGTCCTCTGCATCCTCAGAACCATCAGTTGATTGATATCTCCGGCGATAAAATGCAGTTACTGTATGATATGCCAGTTCCTCTGGGTGAACCACACTATGTTGTAGCTATTAAGGCAGACAAGCTTAAGCCTGCAGTTCGCTACAAGTCTGGCTGGAATACTCGTACAGACAAGCGTTCCAAGTTCAAAACCCGTGCGGGTCGTGAAAAAACTACTCGTACTTGTGATGCTAATGGTAACTGTCGTGTAGTCGTAATGGGTACTACCATCCGTTCACACATTACTCCAGAAACCATTGAAGCAGAAGTTGGTGATACTATCGAACTGCATCTGACTAACCTGGAACGTGCAGAAGATGAAACTCACGGTTTCGCTATCTTTGCTCACAATGTGAACCTGTCTCTTGAGCCTGGTGCAACTATCAGTGCAACCTTCAAGGCAGAAAAAGAAGGTGTATTCCCATACTACTGTACTGAATTCTGTTCAGCACTGCACCTGGAAATGGAAGGTTATCTGTTAGTTAAACCTAAGGGCTACAAAGCGAAAGCAGGTAGTGTGAAGGAAGGTCAGTCTTATACTAAAGCTGACTACGAAAAACAGGTTAAAACCAATAACGATACTCAGGCAGTCATTAATTCAGTGGTTGGTTACATCACCAGCTCTAATTATAAAGACTTCCCTGAAGTGGTGGCACTGGTTGAAGATGCAACAGACCAGTTAGGTTTTGCGGATGAAGCTAAGAAGAAAGCCGAAGCTGCAGCTGCTAAGAGTGACTGGCAGAATGCGACACTCTGGGCTGGCCAGCACTGGCAGTATCAGGTTAAAGCTGCAGACATTGGTCTGAGAGCTAAGACCTACCTGGAAGAACATGGTGCAAAAGTTATTAAAAAATAACTCTTAACTATGGAAAGTCCAGAAGAGGGGGAACATTTGTTCCCCCTCTTTGGTTTGTATTAGTTTAAAATACAAAATTATGGATACAATTTGAGCTTTTATATGATATCTTTTGTGATGTTAGGCACTGAAAATGGTTGATTCAGGTCATATCATTCAGGTATATTCATGTAGGCCTGATTCAGGGTAGAAGAATTTCTTCCTGTCCTGTGATTAATGAATCATTATTTAATAGACTAAAGTTTAGAGTTTCAGATCCCCCAAAAAACAGTTGACAAAAATTCGGCAGCATTGCTGCCTTCAGTAAGAAAAAACAAACTTCTGGAGGCCGCAATGCACACCAAAGGATACAGCAATATCCCCGGTGAACTGTTTTATTACATAACATTTTTAACCCGAGCGCTGGTCGATTGAGCCCATGTTCAATCAGTTAAAAAATGCCCGGGGCATGAAACAGACCTGGCAGAAAACCCGGAAGGTGTTACATCGATGGGTACACATTATTGCTCTGGGGTATATTATACCTCAATTGCGGGCTATTAAATGTCCGGACCCGGTATTGCGCTTAATTGATAATACGCCCTGGCGAAAGAATACACCCATTACTGCCGGAAGAATACGAATGGGACTGATAAGGTATTTTTCGCAGGTTAGGGTCAGGGACTGGTGGGATGGTAAGTCCCAAAAATTCCACCCGCCGGATACGGATATTTTAAGGCGATTTGAAGATTTGTTATAAAAACAATCTCAAAACAGCTGGTTATAAACAAATTGTTAAAGAACGTATGAGCGAAACAGGACTCTCAAGGGTGAGCTGTCGCTCTAAACTTTAGTTTAATAGAATTAACAGGAAATATTATGAAAAAATTATCTAAAATTGCTGTAGCTGCTGCTTTATGTGCAGGTGGTATTGGTTTTGCTTCCAGTGTAATGGCTCTGGATGGTCAGGCATTATACCTGGACGCGACTAAAGGCGGTTGTTCTGCCTGTCATGGTAAGGATGGTAAAACACCTATTATGCCAGCTTATCCTAAACTGGCTGGAAACAATGCAGTATATCTGTATAACCAGATTAAGGATATTCAGTCCGGTAAGCGTAATAACGGTATGACGGCAGCCATGAAGGGTATTACTCACATGACTACCGATGAAGAAAAGAAAGCAATTGCTGAATGGCTCGCTACCCAGTAACACCTTGAGTCCATATCAGGAATAGCGGCAATAATTACCCTGTAAAAATTGTGTCTATTCCTGATTGATTTTCTTGGTTATTTGTATTGTTTTGATGTTTATCAAGGCCAACTAATATTTGGTATGGCATTATGACTAAATTTTGGTTCCAAGTGTTAGTTTAATATTTTAAGGGAGTTTACCTGAAATGAAATTAAAATCAGCAATTAGTATGCTGGCCCTAACGTCAGCATTAGCTGTGGGCAGTTTTGCGCTGGCATCAGAGCAGTCCGATGATCATGCAAAGAAATTGGGCTGGAATAAAGGCGGCGGTGAGCAGGATGCTGCTTTGCACCTGACACCAGACCTGGAAAACGGTCTGGATGTCTATGAAGTCTGTTCTGCCTGTCACCTGCCTGAAGGCTGGGGTACCAAAGACGGTACATTCCCTCAGTTAGCCGGTCAGCATCGTAAGGTACTGATTAAGCAGTTAGCTGATATCCGGGCATTAAATCGTGATAACCCAACTATGTATCCATTTGCTTTACCTGAGTCTATTGGAGATGAGCAGGCTATTGCCGATGTAACCGCCTATATTCAGAAGCTGAAGATGAATCCGGATAATGGTAAAGGTCCTGCAACGGCTGATCTGGAAAAAGGTAAACAATTATTCCATGATAACTGTGTAAAATGTCACGGTGAAAATGGTGAAGGGGACGAAGACAAATATTATCCCAAGATCCAGGGACAACATTACAAATATATGCTGAGACAGTTTGAATGGATTCGTGACGGTAAGCGTCGTAATGCTAATCCTGATATGGTTGAGCAGATCAAGAACTTTACTGATGAAGATATGGTTGATGTAATCAGCTATGTCTCCAGCATTCCAGTTCCCAAAGAAAATCTGGCACCTTCTAAAGACTGGAGAAATCCAGACTTTGACTAAAGTTTAAAATGGCTTAATAACCTTTCCAGGGTTTTAAGCTGTCTAAAAAGCTTTAATATCTAGCCCTTATATTCTCGTGGATATAAGGGCTTTTTGGGTAAAACTGAAATTTTATTATAAAAATATCGGATAATACCGATAATATGTTTTGCCAACAGTTTACTTAGACGTGTATTAGCATGTACCTGGGGTAGGCACTGCTAATGTAACATAAAGGATCATCTCCAATGAATGATGCAAAACGTTCAACCATTATTGCCTCTTTATCAGTTGCCTCTGTGCTATTGATGATTGCCATTTATTTCGTGCCAATCTGGTGGGTGGCATTAACTGCGCCTAACTATCCGGAAGCTACATTCCCTGATGGTGTTCGAATTAATTTCCATATGAATGGTGTTTTTAACGGCTGTTCCCTAGTGGTTAAAGACGAAATCGAAGAAAAAGAAGCACTGGACTGTGTGCATGAGATGGATACGATTAACCATTATGTCGGTATGTATCCTATTGCTGCAGGTGGTCCTATTGAACGCGGTTTTTCTCCGTTTTTAACTACCTTGCTGATTATTATGGTTATTGGCTTTGCCATTTCTAATCCCAAAAAACGTCGGCTCTTTCTTATTGTCTCCTTTACGGGTAATGCCGTCTGGATGACCATGACAACTTATATGCCGGGGGGGATAAAATATGAGAATGAGGGCTATCTTTATGCCTTGATGAATCAGCTGGATCAGGATGCTAATGATAAGACTCTGGGAGAAGATGTTAAGCTTGCAGATACTTCAAAGGCATTAAAGCAGCTTAAAGCATCTCTGGCAGGAAAAGAATACCAGGAAGATGCTGCAGATAATCAGGCTGCTAAATCTGCAGAAAAAGCCGCTCCAATGGATGAAAAGACCCGTCTGATCCGTGAGCTTAAAAATACCTATGAAAATGATCTCAGTAACGGTCGGGTTTCTGAACCCTGGAAAGGTAATGCTTACCAGTTAATGGCCTGGCATTACGGCAAGGTCCTGGGACGTTATTTTAATAACCAGGATGAGATTCGTCCCATGGTTAAAAATCTTAGACTGGCCACTAATGTCGTCTATATGGGCTTAATAGGTGCTATGCTGCTATTAATTGTTGTTGGAACCCGACCAGTAAATAATATTATTTACTGGTTAATGATTCTGGTCCCCATGGCCCTACCAGTCTTTTTTGTTATTGATTATTCGGCCTGGCTCTGGTGGTATGGTCATACCCTGAACTCTATGGGGGCTTTTGCTGTCAAACCCTTTATGCCGACTGTTTTTGGTGAAGGTAAGGTTGCGCAATTTGCCACTTTCTCCTATCCAAGCATTGGTTTCGGCTTAATGATGCTCAATTCAATATTACTGGCAGCCATTGCTTTAATGCGTCGTAAAGAATCTTTATAATGGCTCTTTAGCAAAATGTAATAGTCCTGAACTTTATTATTTGTTCAGGACTATTAATAAGCTCATGGCTGTTAATAGTTCATGACTGCTTGCTCAAGGGCTGTAAAGCTACATAACATTTTATATAAGATTTATTAAACGATGATGTATCGCGTTCTCTTTATTTCACTATTTCTTTTTTCTTCAGCAATTTTTGCATCACTGCCTGCGGATAAAGGAAATCAGGCCAACGGCTCATACCCTCCCTTACAACCTCTTGTCGATAAATTAAAAGAAGGCGATGTCCTGGTTATCCCGCCGGGCACTTATGCGGGGCCTGTTACTGTTAACGAGCCAGTCACTCTGGATGGTCAGGGCAAAGTAACGATTGACTCCGGTGGCAAAGGTTCGGTTATCTATCTCAGGACAGACGGAGCGGTTATTAAAAACCTTCATTTGACTAATTCCGGTGCTCATCACAATGACCTTGACTCCGGTGTTCAGGTGCGGGGTGATTTTAATGTGATTAAAGACAATATCATTGATAACTGCCTTTTTGGTATTGATTTACAGAAAGCCAAAAATAACGTGGTTAAACGCAACACCATTTCTTCAAAAGATGAAGAACTGGGTATGAGAGGGGATTCGATTCGACTCTGGTACAGTTTTGATAACAAGATTACTTATAACGTAATGAATGATGTGCGTGATATGGTGGTCTGGTATTCCAGGAATAATATTATTCATCATAATATCAGCCATCGAGGTCGTTATGCCCTGCATTTTATGTATTCACAGTATAATGATGTGCAATACAATGAATATTATAATAATTCTGTCGGCATATTTTTAATGTACAGTGATGGTGTGGTGATAAAAAACAATATTGTTTCCCATGCAACCGGCCCTTCAGGTGTGGGTATTGGCTTTAAGGAAACCTCGGACATTAAAGTTGAAAACAACCAGATTCTGTTCAGTTCTACCGGCCTGTCTATTGATGTGTCACCGTATCAGCCAGATACGACCAACTATTTCACTAATAATCTGATTGCCTTTAACGGTATTGGGATCCGCTTTCTGGCAGACTGGAAAGATAATATTTTTAAACACAATTATTTTAAAGCCAATATAACGCAGGTTATTGTTTCGGGTGGTAAAACGGCCAATAGAAACGAATGGGATGGTAATTACTGGGATGATTATGAAGGCTTTGATGAAGATAAAAATGGTATTGGTGATACGCCGCACGAAATTTATGCCTATTCTGACAAGCTTTGGCAGGATGTAGAAGGGGCGCAGTTTTATAAAGGCTCTGCGGTTCTTGAGTTAATTGATTTTCTGGAAAAACTGGCACCCTTTAGCGAACCGGATCTAATTCTCAGAGATACCAGAGCCATAATGAATGTCAGCGCACTGGATGCGGAAGAAAAAGAGGCTGAAGATAAAATCAGTCAGGATGAAGAAGATAACCAGAATAGTAATGAAACCGAGCTCGAAAAACGTTTGAAAGGGTACTTACATGACTCAAGCTACTAATGCTAAGGCGCAAAAAGATAAGCCAGAAAAAAACACAACGAGCAAGAAACCGTCAAAAAAGAAAACCATTAATCGCGGACCGGGCAGACGTGCCCAGGAAGCTAGGCGCCAGTTTTTGCGTTCTGTGGCTTTAACCGTCGGTGTAACCAGTATATCCCTAGTCGGCTTTATTCCACTTAAAGGCCATGCCGATACCCGTCTGAAAATGCGACCGCCGGGGGCATTGGCAGAAAAAGACTATCTGGCCTCCTGTATCAAATGCGGCCAATGCGTACAGGTTTGTCCTGTTAATGCCATTAAGCTGGATGATATGGATACCGGATTCGGTCTGGGAACGGCTTATATTGATGCCCGTGAACAGGCCTGCGATTTTTCCTGTGACGGTCTGCAATGTGTACTGGCCTGTCCTACCGGTTCCCTGACTCACGTTCTGGATTATCCCAAGGATACCCGCATGGGGTTTGCTAAACTGGATAAGCCAGATGAGGAAAACGCAGACAGAAACAGAATGAGACAGAGACACTGAGAGAGAGAGACAGAGACAGAGACAGAGTGAGACAGAGACAGAAAGACACAGAGACAGAGACAGACAGACAGACAGAGATAGGCAGACTGACAGAGACAGACAGACGGATACTGAGAGACAGAGGATGACAGATGAAGAGTGAGACACAGGGAGACAGACAAGCAAGACAAACTGTCGCCAAGTGAAACAGAGAGGGAGAGACAGAGGGAGACACTGAGACAGTGATCAGAACTTTGCTTACCTTGGTGAGACAGAGAGTGAGACAGAGACTGAGAAATACAGACTGACAGAGACTGTTGGGTGGAGAGTGAGACAAAGACAGATAGCAAGACAGACTGTTACCAGGTGAGACAGAGAGCTTTCAAGAGGGATACAAGGAGACACAGACAGAGGGAGTCACAGAGACAATGAGACAGAGAGAAAGCAAGACAGATACACACTGTGACCATGTGAGACACAGAAAGATTTACACACTGAGGCAGAAGGAGACAGTGAGATAAAGAGACAGCACTATGCTCACCTCAGTAATTTTCACAAAGTTTCCTTTGCTCTTGTGATGGTCTGCAGCGTACACCTTGAAGTTGCCGGTCATGGCTGGAATGGACACCAGTGCTGCTGACCCCACCCCAAGACACAGTAGCTGACTAGCCTGCAGTTCAGCACAAGACACCAATCATTAAAACAGTCCATCAGCCATCAAACATAAAATAATAATAATTAATGTACAATGTGAAATCTTGTCCGTAGAGATTAGAATAGTGATACATATAATAATGATATATAATACATGTCTGTATACATACATATACATGCGAATACACACACACACAAACAAAAAAAGCATTCGGAGTCTGACTATATAAAGCTTAATTTACACAGCTTAAAATGGGCAGCAAACAGAGGCTTCAGGTGGCTGAAGACAGCAGCATGGAACAGAAAACATGGCAGGTCTATAGTTTTGGGAAAATAAGTGTTTTTAGGTTACATCTGAATGAGTCTGGAGAGGGTTTCTGTCAGAGAAGAAGGGGAAGGCCATTCCATGTAGATGGACTGAAAACTTAAAAAAATGTAATCGATTATTTAGCTGGCAGACGGAGAGAGATAGAAAAAATACTACTACACAAAAACAATGATTAAAATAACAAAAATCCACACATGTGTTGTTGTTGCTGTAACATCTTTCATGATGCATTGGGTCCACTGAAACTGTGTGATTTAAATCATTTATACAGATACAAGACAAAGGGGTGGGGTGGGGTGGGGGTTCCCAGGTCCACCTCCCTGTTGACACAGCTCTGAGCTCTGATAGTGATACGCTGAAACTGAGGAGGCCAGTGCCTCTACCGTGTGCAACGATGTTACTATTGTTACTGTTAATGCATGCTGTGCACACGAAGGTGATATATTTATAAATGATACTGGTACCACTTGACGTCTGCGCAAGTATTGACTCACCGATGACCAAAGTTCTGACAAAGTTGAAGTCAGGCACTTTTGACAAAAACACGCTGACGCCAAACACAAGAACACCATGCGAATGATCTAAAAAAAATAAACACCTGTAATAGGCTATATTGGGCTAGTGTGATTTCATCAGGCTGAAAGTGTCGACAGCAAAGTTCAGGAATTTCCTTTCTCTTTCAGTCTTCAGAATCGATTGGTAGATCAAATTTTCTCTTTTTTTCCTCCCAGCCCTCCTCAAAAAACACATTTATAGTTTTTTCAAGTTTCAGTCTTAACTGTCGGTGTCCCCCACAGACCGTTTTTACGTGAACGTGTGGAGCGGTTTGGATGGGATGGAGGGGGAGGGGGTTGTGCATTTGTAAACAATAATTTGTGAACGAGAGGATCCCTCAAAATAGAAAAAAAATAGCAGAGCATAGTTTCTCGTGGAAAAAAAGACAAGAATGGTGCAGCTAATACAATTATTAGCAATTCAAGCGAGCTTTGGGTATGTTGTTTTAGAGGGCAATTCGGTGACTTACCCGGCGTGCGGCCATGTTGAGAAAAAGATCAGAGAGTGGCTGCCCCTGGATGGCCTTGTTTTGTTTTTTCCCCATGATTTTTCTTCTCCCGCTTTATAGGCAATGAAATTTCTGGGACATTTTATACCCATTTTATGTCATAAATATCATCAGAATCAACCCAAGTGGGTGATATCAAGCTATACACTCATGTAAAATCACATGCGAGCGAAGTGAGTGTGCTCGAGAGTGGAGAATAGCGCTATATAAAAGCGATCAATAATAATAAGAATAATAACAAAGCAGGTAGTCTGGCAAAGGAAATGGCCAAAGTGCCTACAACGTGCGTGGCGGCAGAAGCGTAATAGCAGTCGGCTCATAGCAGTCTACTCATACTCGAGTCAGATTCGTCAAATGACTCACTGAAGTTGTTAGCAATCCGCGGGTTCTTTACGTTTCATACGGCAGTCTCTAAAAGAGGTTGAAGGTCCCGTACATATTATATCGATACGTAATTTCGCTTCCATACCCGCTACACGACAGGACGCCGTGAAAAGGGTAGGTACATTATTCCATACCCGCTACACGACAGGACGCCGTGAAAAGGGTAGGTACATTATGCGTGTTTTACTATGCTTTTTCAGCGCTTTGAGCCGTAGGTAATAAAAGTTAAAGTTATCAGCATTAGTAGTAACAGCAAATGCGGGCAGCACTAGCACTAACAGGAGAGGCGAGCCATTTGTTTAGAGCCCAACTGCCACACATATTGGGAGTCCACACACACACACACACACACACACACACACACACACACACACACACACACACACACACACACACTGACACACACACACACACACACACACACAAGGAACTCTGTCTCTGTCTCTCTCTCTCTCTCTCTCTCTCTCTCTCTCTCTCTCTCTCTCTCTCTCTCTCTCTCTCTCTCTCTCTCTCAGTCTCTCTCACACACACACACACATACACATACACACACACACAACACACACACACACACACACACACACACACACACACACACACACACACACACACACACACACACACACACACACACACACAAGTGTATGTGTGTGTGTGTTTAGTTTTGCAATGTATATGTGTTTAGTTTCCTGCCTCTACTTAAATTTAGGTAATAATTATTGGAAAATTGGCCGGTTCACCATTCAGGCAGAAGTTTTAACAGACGGTACGTCTTTTATAAACAGTTATGTGGTGATTTTGTTTGTTTTTGTTTATGTTTTTGTTGTTGTTTGTTTGTTTGTTTTCCTTTTACGTTTTGCAGCTTTATATCATTTGTGCATTTATGAGAATATTGATTTAAAAAAAAAATCAGTGCAACTTGGCTATCACTTTTCTTTCAGGGGCCATGGGTTGTACTGCTTGCCAAAAACTCAGCCCCGCTGACGTCCTTTTCGGCCTCATCGCGTGCGTAAATAGCGCTTTCTCTACCACGTTTATCATCGCCTTAAACGTGCTGTTCACTGACTGGCTGACGTCATTCCAGGCCGACAGAGCAAGCATTACTTCCGTTCAAGCCGTCTGCCTTGGAGTCACTCTCGGTGGAGGTGTGTCAAGTTTTTATCCTGCACATCACCCATCCTGGCTTCTGCCATCTTCTTGCCGTCCTGTCCTGCTGTCCTGTCTCAGACTTGCTGCTGTCTTGACTCCATCTTCCTGCTGTCCTGACTTCATCTTCCTGCTGTCTTGTCCCGCGGTCCTGTCTCCGCCTTCCTGCTGTCCTGTCTCCGTCTTCCTGCTGTCCTGTCCTGTCTCCGTCTTCCTGCTGTCCTGTCTCCGTCTTCCTGCTGTCCTGTCTCCGTCTTCCTGCTGTCCTGTCTCCGTCTTCCTGTTGTCCTGTCCTGCTGTCCTGTCTCCGTCTTCCTGCTGTCCTGACTTCATCTTCCTGCTGTCCTGTCTCCCTCTTCCTGCTGTCCTGTCTCCGTCTTCCTGCTGCCCTGTCTCCGTCTTCCTGCTGTCCAATCTCCGTCCTGTTCCTGCCCTGTCTCGTCCTGTCGCTGTCCTGTCTCCGTCTTTTTGCTGTCCTGTCTCTGTCCTGTCTCCGTCCTGTTGCTGTCCTGTCTCCGTCTTCCTGCTGTCCTGTCTCCGTCCTGTTGCTGTCCTGTCTCCGTCCTGTCGCTGTCCTGTCTCCATCTTCCTGCTGTCCTGCCTCCGTCTTCCTGCTGTCCTGTTGCTGTCCTGTCTCCGTCCTTTTGCTGTCCTGTCTCCGTCCTGTCGCTGTCCTGTCTCCGACTTGTCGCGCGCTGTCCTAGCTGTCTCTGTCTTGTCGCCGCCGTCTGATTGCTGTCCTGTCCCCAACTGGACATGGACTGGAACCTCTTTCTAATCAAGTTACCATTCAAACCGTGTACCGCTACTCGCCAGTTGCCTTGTGTCTGGAGCTTCAGGTCTCAACAGTACCACGTCAAACCGCAGACACACGCTTAATTAGCCTATAATTACATTCTCCTGATAACATTTTGTCGATTCGGCCCTCATCAAGTCTCGACCCCGCGTCTGTTGAAAACACAGGCAGCTGCGGTATTGGCGTGACTCGAACCTACCCTGGAAGCTTGTAATACCCACAGTGGAGGTCGAGCGAAACAAGATAAAATTCAGGTACTTCTACTCATCACACTGATGATCCGGCTGCTGTCTAGTTGTCTACCTTTGACCAGGGGCTCCCCATTTTTCACACGACTCCAGAAGGTAGACTCCCATCCCAGTATTGCAATTTAAAAGGGTGTTTTTAATAATAATAATAAAGAGGATTTCTAGAGCGCCCATCTACCACACTAAGTGGCAGCACAGGGCGCTTTACAATAACACTAACCACACACACACACACACACACACACACACACACACACACACACACACACACACACACACACACACACACACACACACACACACACACAATGTCGGACGAAGGGATGGGCAGGGCTGTGAAAAACAGTTTAGAAATAGTTATTAAACAGGTGCGTCTTGAAAGAGGAGGTAGAATCAGAGTGGCGGAGTGTTTGAGGCAAATTGTTCCAGACAGATGGGCCAGCATAAGAAAAAGATCTTTCACCAAATGTTTTGGTGTTTACACGGGAGGTGACAAAGGTTCGTGTGTCAGATGCAGATCGTAATTGTCTTGCTGGAGTATAAGGTTGAAGGAGATCGGACAGATACTGAGGGGCCGTTCCAGAGATGGAGTTGAAGCAGATAGTTGAAATTTTGTATTGAATGCTATGTGTTACTGGTAGCCAATGCAGAGTTGCAAGAATAGGATGGATGTGGTCAGATTTCTTAGCTTTACACACAAGCCTTGCTGCTGCATTCTGAACTTTTTGAAGTTTGTCTAGCAAGTACTGAGGGCAACCTGAAAGCAAAGATTTACAGTAGTCTAAGCGAGAGAGCCCAGAGCAGAACTAGGTGCTCCTTATTTTAGTGGCACAGGAGGTGCTCTCTTTTGACACCTCCGCAACACCTTATTAATTTTTGGCCACACCCACACGGCATAGTAAAGGTGCACCTCTGTGTAGGTACATGGGAGTTACGAGAAAGGTACCGTTTAAGCTCCGCCCCAAAGATAGGAAAAAGGTGTCCGATGGATACTGAAAAGGTGTCGTGTCCCGAGGGGAAACAAAAACCGAGGAAACAGATGAATAAAATTTGAGAAGACAGAGCAGTTACTCCCCTTCGGAAAACTGAGACTGACTGGGAGTGAGTTGATCTTTTCCACACATGCTTCGGAACGGACTTCAGACAACTGTGTTTTGGGGGTTGAACTAGACAAAATCACAGGCTGCTTGGCATACTTACAGCAGTAAATAGCATTCACGCCTATTCTGCTCAGGTTTTCCTGAGTCTGTCTAGTGTATTTCCTGTGTGGGCTTATCATGTAGAAATTAATCATTGGCCATTTTTGCATGTGGCTGCCCATGTGGCAAGGTAATCAAAATCGCGGTCACAGACAATCCTCTCTCTACGGAATGCACAAAATGTGTCATACCATACATTTTGTTTAATGTCCTCAGGTGCTAAAAAGCATATTAGGGACAATAAAATTTGTCAATGTACATTTGCACAGATGTAGCTGGTGACCCCCGAGTGTTCAGCTAGGGAAAGCTGCGACAACATTAGCCTTTTTTCTCTCTCCCCACGGCTCGTGCATTTGCCCGACAGGCGTTACATCAGAGACTGCTGTCCTTATTGGAATCCACTTGTTATCTTGATGACAAGAGGTTTTGCAGGGGTGAGGGCCTGCTGCTTTGATAACTAACCCCTATCCACCTAATCCCGTTTTGCGTAGCCTTTAATCTAGCCGCCAGGCTTTCTCCCGTCTCTTCTCTTGCGAAGCAGTGGCGATTTACTGAACTTGAATGCTCAGAAGCTATACACCATACTGAAACGAGAGATATAAAATGAGAATGTTTTGTTAACACCCTTCAGTCCCTAATATGCCTTGTGGTTTCTGTGGATGCTAAGCACGATGTTTATTTTAACATCCCTTCCCCGTCCCTAATAAGCCTTGTTGTTTCTGTGGACGTTATAAGCACGATGTTTACTTTAACACCCCTTCCCCCGTCCCTAATAAGCTTTGTGGTTTATGTGGACGTTAAGCACCATGTTTACTTGTAACACCTCTTCAAAGCTCAGGAGTTGTGTGAAAGTCTGGGCTCCCTGACCCTATTAAGCCCTGTGGTTTCTGTGGCTGTAAAGCAACATTGAACCGAATTGTGAAGATTCAAATAAACAGTGTAGGTTATAAATGCAAGGTGAAAGGGAAAAGAATGAGGTTGTCGGTGTTAGTCAATAAAATGTTGCCTTGTGACTTTGCCCCTCACAATTAATGGAAGATGGCTTACACCGCTGTTAATGCAGAATCATTCTGGTGGTGACAGTGTTGCGTTAGTATAGTTTCCCTTCCCCCTACCTCTTTGAGTTCGGTTCCCTCCAGTACCTCGGCGTTTAGTAAGTCTAACATCACCACCACCTCCAACTACAAGAGTTGGGTAGGAAGGAGGGGGGCCGCCAAGAAAGAGATGCGATGTGAATAATTAAGTGATCAGATGCAAAATGGCATGTGCCACCATACAAAATATGGGCATTTATGATCGGTGTGAGAAAGATGTTAAAATTGTCGTCCACATTCTTTGAAGCCAGAGGATGGTCTTTTAACGATAGATAAGGATGTTCTTTCTTTCTTTCTTTGTCTTCATCTTAGACCAAAGGGGATAAAAACATAAAGACAATAAAAATGCTGGATCGCTGTACATGAAGCAGTTCACGTCTTAGAGCGGCTATGCCTATTGTTCATATTACTTTTCGCCGTTGATATCACACTTCACTGATCAAGCTACATTTTGCTGATCACAGCATGTACCGTTACTTCTTTTTACTGTTTATATTACATGTTTATATTCATTGTTACTGTTTACGATTCTACGCGTTCATAATATGTTACAATATTATAAAACAGATCTTCACCTTAGACATCACTGCCCACAATTTTCACTTTTATGTCGCTTTTTGCAGTCCGTGATGGAAAATTGAAATATATCAACAAAACAAATTGCCCTAATATAATCGTCATGGCTGACTGGGCGTCAAAAGCCAGTTATAACAATCCTCTTTTCACAATCTACCATACTTTACAGTTTGTGAAACATAAAGGTATATATTGGGGGGGAAAATCAATTTACCGATTACTACGGTCACGCCTGTGCGACGTCACCGCAATGCGAGAACACTTTCGGTATGCCTCTCGTACACCACTGAGCCGAACTGGCCTTTTTACGGTGTTTTGTCACCCCGTGGCATATTGTGAAGTTCTGCCTGCACGTTTTGTCTCACCGGCATGTTTTGTCGCCGCGTGATAAAACGTACCGAAAAATTCATTCGGTGCACGGTTTGTCACTCTTTTCCAGCAACATTGTAATACATCTTTCTTCTTCCCTCGATGTGTGTATCGGTGTGTGTGAATGCACTCGCGCGCTGTGTTGCGTTGTGTTTTATTATCCCCGCTTCAGATAATGATTAAAATGAATTTATTCTGTATTTTGGGTAGATTACAAGGCCATAGGTGTCAGCTGTGTCAAATATGATTACGTAGGTATTGAATAATCTTGTGCTTTGAGCATGTGTTGTGGATGCCCTGTAAATATAACACGTTTGATGGAAGACTGCTATGGTTTGATGGGGTTGAAGGTAAACGTGGACTGACCTCGACTTCTTTTTCTTTTTTTGCGGGGGGGACGGGGGGGGGGGGAGGGGGTCAAACTGTTTCATTGTATAGTGCGTACTGGTGTTTATGGCATACCCTGTCCCGCTGAGGGTGATGATGAGTTGATGCTTAATGTCCTCAGATGTCAGTTGACATATTAGGGACAAGTTGTGACCAATGCCGAAGCACGGTTCAATAATTCTTTACGTCCACGGAAACCAGAAGGCTCGTTAGGACGGACAGCCCAGGACGTCCACCTCGACTCTCACACAGCTCCTGAACTATGTTGAGGGGACCCTGGTCATTATTTTAAAGAGTTCCACAGGCCCTTAGTTGGCTGCCAGTCCACTTGACACTTTCCCATGAAGTGGACTTTGCTGTGACAGATGGGCAGCTCACGCGAGGTGACGTCACCTCATCGTAATTAGACCCTTGCCCGCTCTTTGGTTGAGAGCCGGTGTGGCCTGGCGAAGCGACTTCGACTACCTACATTAACGTATCCACCTGACAGATGCCGAGACAAAAGTGGCTGACTTCGCGCTGAGAACAAAATTAAAACGTCAGCTCCCGTGTCACTACTCGCTAATTTTAGATGGGGCTATCCCATCAGGGCATGCGCACTGACAAGCTTCGTTCATTTCCTTGCGACGTAGTTCCCACGTGTAATGATCGGTAAGCATGTATGGCAGGCCCAGATTCTGGATGTGATTCGTTATGTTTTACTTCTGCAACATCCAAGCGATCTCGAAGAGGTCACTAGTCGTGAAAACGCTAACCTGTCGACAATAAAAACAGGCAGTATAGTCCCGCGCGAAATCGCTAGCGAAATCTCGGGTGTCCTGGCCTAAGGTTCGGCTCGGACTTTGGCTATGAATAGCATGAAACTAATGCTGTCCAACAACAAACAAACAAACAAAAAACAGTGCCCCCCCCCCCTCCTCCCCCGCCCCCGCCCCCTAACCCTAGCCAACCCACCACGTGTACGTCCCTACCTAGCTCGCGCTGCCGGCCGAGTTCAGTGATCCACTTGACAGTGGGGATGCACTTGACCCATCGCTGGCCCCAAAACTCCCTTTGTGCGCCGAGAGCACACCGACAGCTTCAGAGGTTACAATTTGTTTACAAGTAGCAGGCAACAGCGGCACCCAAGACCCAGTTTTATGAACTACCCGTATCACGAACTTACTGGCGTTTTAATAATAATAATGTACATTTATCATGCGCTCATCAACGCCCTGAGCGTTCACATGATATATATTAACCTAAATATGATATTCTATACACATGTAGAGCATAGTCCTACCAAAACAATTTACATAAAGTTTTATATATAAAAAAATTATAAAAAAATAAAAAAACGCACCACACACACACACACACGCGCGCGCGTGCGCGCATACATACACTGACTGTAGCAGAAACTGGGTACTGATATTAGTTAGGATGGAAATACTGTGAGAAGAGGAAGATGATGATGTGGGGCTTCATGTCCTCGGATGTCGGGTTGACATATTAGGGACAAACTGTACGAAACTCTTAAAAGTAAAGATGAGTGGGGGGGGGGGGGGGGGGGGGGGGAGAGTCGCTTTGGCTTCAGTACGTGTAATCATGTCCGGGGGGCAGCAAGGCGCCTACTGTTGCATAAAAAATACATTTTGTCGTTGGGACAGCATTTTACTGCGGATAAAAAACGACGACCACCTGCTCACAGCTGTAGATGGGCCTGTAATGAGGGCAGCATACATTAAAAACTGTTAATCCATTCAGCTTTTGTTAAAGGAAGAAACCTTGTTAAAGGAAGAACCCTTAAAAAAGCTGATTATGGTTTAGAGATTCTTCTCCCCAGCCACGCAGCCGGGGAGCGACGCAGTCGGTCGCCATTCCAGTTTAAACATGCGTGACATGTTCTGGGCGACAACGACGCGCCTGCTACTGTTTAAAAATCCATTGTTCGGACAGAAGTCTATTTTCAGTTAAAAGGAGACAAAAAGTCTCATGGCCTTAAAAACTTAGGCATATGGGTAGTCATAATATGCAAAAATAGCACGTTGAAAAAAGGGAGACAAAAAGTCTCGTGGCTGTGAAAAGCAACAGCCACATAGGCATTTGGATATTGATACTATGCAAAAGTCGCATAGTAATCTTACATAGGTTAGTAAGATATTATGGGGTTTGTTATTGTTTAAGGAGAGAAGAGTAAGGCACTTACCGCGCTGGGGCGTTGGTCACGCTCGGCAAGCACGGCGGAGGGTTAGCGGTGTTCAGGGAGCTGAACGCAGCGCTTCCTCCACCGAGCCCTGTCGTCAGTGGGGGTCACCCTTCGCTTCCCCCAACCCCGGGGACGGACCCCGGCAGGTCACGGGGGAGCGGTGGGTGACGCAATGCGGACGTCAAGGGGTGTCCCTCATTCTACAGGCAGGCTGCCATGGGACAGCTGTAGATCAGTTTGGCGGCGGCACGGAGAAGGCTCCAACCCTCTCGCTGGTGACGCACTGCCAGGCTTTGGATGCACAGGGGGAGTCCCCGGCTGATGAGCTTATCAGACAGGGGTTTAACCTGATCTGTGCAGTTTATACATTTGAATAATATATGATAAAAGGACACTGGCTCACCGCATACACAGGGTGTGGGCACAAACATGACCCTCCACCAGTCCATGTGTATCCGGTGCATGATGCGTGCAAGGTGTGTCGGCACTCCAGGGAAGAAGATTCCGTCCCTGCAGGGGGAGGTCCGATCGGCCCAGTCTCTGGCTAGTGCCTGGGTGCGAAACTCCTCCCCCCACTGTCTCCACACCTGTACAGTTAGCCTGGAATAAATATCGGCCAGGCCGAGGTCGAGGTTGACTGCCGCTGACTCGGTTCCTTCGGCCCCTCTCTTCGCTGCCCTGTCAGCCTTCTCGTTGCCGGAGAGACTGACGTGTGCTGGCACCCACTGGAAGCGTACCTCCGTACCGCGGGTGATCAGCTGGTGTGTCGTGGTCACGATCTCGCTCACCAGATCCTCCCGTGCGTTGGCAGAGTTGGATCCGATGGAGGAGAGCGCGGCCTTGGAGTCGCTACAGATGACTATGGCTGACGGCGGGGTATGGATGGCGCTCATATGTTGTAGTGCCATCAGAATGGCCACCAGCTCAGCCGTGTAGACCGACACGGCTGGTAGAGAGAACGAGTGGGTCATGTTGTTGAACTCGGGAACAACAAATGCGGCACCTGCCGCGCCGTCATCCAACACAGACCCATCGGTGTAGATCTCTAAGAAGTTCTAGTAGTTCCTTTCCAGGAACTCGTTGGCTACAAACTGCGCCACAAGCGGGTTCTCCTCCTTTCTCAGGTTCCCCATGCCCACCTGGACGTTCGCTCTCTCCATCAACCAGGGAGGGTAGGGATGAATGGGCCTCTCAGCCACCCGGGCCCCATCCACCCCCGCTCCTCGAACCAGGTCGCGGATTGAATCGCAGATGGATGAGCTGAGCCGTCCCTGGGCTGGGCCTCGAAAGGACTCTTCTACTTCCTGCGCTGTTGAGTTGGACACTGTCTGGCAGCGGAACTTGTACTTGGCTGCACTAAGCTGGATGTGCTGCCCCAACGGCAGCACACCCGCTTCCCTATACACCAGACTGTGGGGCGCAGACTGCGGTAGCCCGAGGGCTATTCGCAGTCCGTGAACCTCGATCCGAGTGAGACGGGCCAGGCCCGTGTCGGTGATGTGCGGCATGGCCTCCAGACCGTAGGTCAGTCGCGAGCGCACCAGGCACCGCACCAGACTGACGAGGGTCTTTGGAGAGTTAGCCCAGGGCTGCGCGCTGAGGGCTTTGATGAGGTTGAGGGCGCGAGAAGCGTTCCTCGCATTGTTGTCTACCTGTAAATTGGTCCGCCCTTGGCGACTGAAGCTCACGCCCAGGTACTTGACGTTCTTGGAAGCGAAGATACATTCATCGTTGATCCTGACATGTAGATTCCTATTGAGGAGATTGTTTGTGTGGAACGGGATGAATACAGTTTTGGGGATGGACAAGGTAAACCCGTTCTCCCTCATAAACCGTACCACCCCGTCCACCGCCGCCTGAAACAATTTCATGATCCTCTTGACCGTGGTGCTCTTCTCCAGGAACAGACGCCGGATGTGTGTGTCCAACCATATAGCCAAGTCATCGGCGTACATGGTTATGACCACCTTCCCAGTCACTGCCGTGACGACGTCGTGGACCATGATGTTGAAGAGTAGCGGCGCAATGACAGAACCCTGTGGGACACCCATACTCACTGTTTTCACAGCGGACATGGCCCCTTTCCACCGGACCTGCATCGAGCGCCCGGATAGAAACGTCTTGATGTAGTCGTACATCTTACCAGAAATGCCTATTTTCTGGAGTTTCTGCAGAAGCTTGGCGTGCCAGACCTGGTCGTAGGCTCGAGAGACGTCGAAAAAGCAAGACAAGAAGACCTTCCTCTTCCCTAACGCCCTCCCGACGTGTTCTCCCAGCTTTACCAGATGATCCGTGACACCCCGCCCCCGTCGGAAGCCGGCCTGACACGCAGGAAAGACTTTCTTGGACTCACAGAAGTATTCGAGACGGTGTTTGACCACCCTCTCAAACACCTTTCCCAGATGGGAAGTGAGGGAGATGGGCCGGTAGCTGCCGAGCTCCTTCCTGGGTTTGCCGTGCTTGTGGATGGGAACGACTACGGCGTGTTTCCACCCCGAGGGGACCGCGCCTCCCTCCCAGCACCTCTGGAAGAAGCCCAGCACAGTCTTGAGAAAAGACTCGGGCACCTCCCTCAACATATGGTACGACACTGTGTCCACGCCGGTGGACACCTTGACCTTCTTGATAGCCGACAGGGCTCGTTTGAGTTCGGCGAGAGTCAGAGGGGAGTTAACCGTCAGGCTGTCGTCGGGCTCCGGGTCAGAGTAGTCGGCCTCCATGTCACGACGGCGTCGGCGCATGTCCGCAGGGAGACTGTCGCAGTTACTCGCCTCGGCGAAGGCTTCGGCGAAGGCGTCCGCCTTGGCCTGGTCCGTGCTGTAGACGCTGTCACCCTGCCGTAAGTCGTACTCGGGGGCAACGACTTGCCCCTTCATCTTTTTGATCTTCCTCCACACTGCACCCAGGTCCTGTTTGTCGGTCGACACGGAATCTGCAAAAGACATCCAGTGGTCCTTCTTGGCCTGAGCAAGAGTTCTGTTGCAGTTTTGGTTGGCCGCTTTCATTTCCTCGTGCGTCTCCGCGTTCTGGATTCTGCAGTAAAAGCGGTACCTCATTCTTTTCTCTTTGACTGCCTCCTCGCAGTCCTTATTCCACCAGGGGTTGCTGTTCGGGCGTGGAGTGCCACTGCTGGAGGTGGGGATAGCTACCCTTGCCGCTGCCAAAATGGAGGAGATTATCTGACTGTTGACCTCCTCGATGTCGGCCTGGCCTATGTCGATATCCTTGGATCCTAGCAGACTCCGAAACAGGTCCCAGTTCGCCTTGCCGTAATTATACTTGGATACCGGAGCCGGACACCCTACCTCAGCTGTACCGCACATACTGATGACGATGGGCAGGTGGTCGGAGGAGAGTGAGTCCTCTCCCACCTCCCAGCCCACCCCGTCAGCAATATCCGCAGAAGCGAAGGTCAGGTCAATGGCCGGCTGGCCCTGATCCGACCGATCCGGTATCCTCGTGAACGACCCGTCGTTCAGCACGATGAAATTACTGTCGTTGATCTGGCCGGTTATCGTCGGGCTGGAGTACTCGAAGCCCTTCTCCCAACTGCTGTCCCGGACATTGAAATCACCCGTGGAAGAGGAAGGTTTTCAGTTTGGCTTTAAAAGATGACAGGGTTGACCAGTGTCTAAGGTCTTGTGGGAGTGAATTCCATATGTGGGGTCCAAAGCAAGAGGAGTTGCGGAAGCCATGAGTCTTGCGTTGTATTGTTGGATTTCCAGCATGCGGGTGTCAGAAGAAGAGCGTAGTGTACGAGATGGAGTGTAGACATGCAGCAGTTCAGAGAGATAAGCAGAACCAAAACCATTTATAGCACTGAAACACATACAAGCGACTTTATACTTAATACGTTCTGAAATGGGAAGCCAGTGCAGTTTTTCCAGGAAAAGTGTTGAGTGGTGGTGACGGGGTGCCAAGAGAACAAGTCTTGTAGCAAAGTTCTGAATTTTCTGGAGAGGTTGGATGACAGAATTAGGTGTACCCATGAGGAGACAGTTGCAGTAGTCAAGCCGTGAAAGAATATAGGAAGTAACAAGAGTCTTGGTTGCGTCTTCAGTGAGAAACCTGCGGATTGAACTAATGCGTTTAAGCTCGAAATAGGCAGTTTGACAGATTTTTATAATGTGCTTCTTCATGGACAGTTTTGAGTCAAGAATGAATCCAAGGTTCCTGGCAGAATCAGAGAAGGGGATGTTGTGAAAGCCAAGAGTAATCGAGTCAGAGAGGGAAACGGTAGAAGGTTTCAAGGAAGACGAAAAAGGAAAGAGAAGAGCTTCTGTTTTGTCGTCGTACAGTTTGAGCTGATTTTCCGTCATCCATGTTTTTATGTCGTCTGTTCGTGCATTGAGTTCTTTGGTGAGGTTGGTCACTTCAATGAGAGGAGCGGATTTCTGGAGCTGTGTGTCATCTGCGAAAAGCTGATGCTTTACAGAGTGGTTAGCTATGATATCGGAAAGAAGCGTAGTGCACAGGACGAAGAGAATGGGCCCCAGTACTGAGCCCTGAGGCACACCGTACATGAGCTGTGATGGTGACGAAGACGAGTTATTGACTGAAGTGGACTGATATCTGTCTGAGAGGTATGAGTGAAACCATTGGAGTGCAGTAGACTAAATGCCAAAAACAGAGTTCGGGCGGGAGAGGAGAATTTGGTGGTCAGTAGTGTCAAAAGCGGCAGAAAGATCCAACAAAAGAAGAACAGAAATGTTGTCATTGTCCAGAGCGAAAAGAATATAGTTTACAATACGTAACAATACGGTCTCATTGCTGTATCCTGCTCGATAGGCTGACTGAAAGGGATTGCTGAGGTTGTTTTCTTGGAGATGGGAGAGAGGTTTGTGGAGAACGTTTTTTTCAAGGCGTTTTGACAGGCGCGTGGTTACGACACTAACAAAGGGGGCCTCAGTTTCAGGGAGAGGGAACCAGAGAGAGAGAGAAAGAGAGAGAGAAAAAAAGAGAGAGAGAGAG
>OY757551.1:5423474-5445974 GCA_963584105.1 Alviniconcha strummeri
GGTCACGGTTGAACGCAGACACATGACTCGTGTGTCAGCCGATGCACTGCAAGAAAATTTATAAGCAGCTGGGGCCTTAACTATGAATCGGGCCTAAAGCGGTAGGCCGGCCTAAATCTCAAGGCTATGGACAATGGCCAGGAAATGGTAACCATTGACCGGGACTACACCAAAGTCCGGGCCGAACCTCGGGCGTAAACAGCCGATATTTAGGCTAGCGATTTCGCTGGACTAAAGGCCATAGGCCCGGGACTGTGACTGCTTTTGGCCTTGTTATGCTTGGAAAGTTGGTTTTTCTTGTTGTTTTTGTTTGCTTTTTGCTGTTGTTGCGTCTTTACGTCTGAATCAAGCATATTCTCTCTCATTTTAAATATTTTCTTTCGTTTACATCGTCAAATGAGTACTAGATGTTCGTCGGCCAAAGCTCTTTCATTTTGGAGGGAAGAAAGGTCGCACTCGCCGAGCGACGCCGGAATAATGACTGATTAATGTGGTCGTACGATTTAATGTTTGCAGATTATTATGAGAGCAAGTTTGCTTGACGTCTTACATTCTCACTTGATTTATTTTCTTGTTGTTTAAATTCATCTGCACATCGCAGGCTACCTGATTTCACAGCGTCCACTCGCCTTTCTAACAAGTTCAAAACGGCCGACGCAGCAGACGATGCTACGGTTACTCGATTCAGTAAATGAGAAGAAGAATACTCTATCGAAGATGTCGATAGATTAGCGTTTTTACGAATAATGACCTCGTCGAGATCGCTTGGGTGTTGCAGAAGTAAAACATGGCGAATCACATCCAGAATCGGGGCCTGCTAGGCATGCCTTCACCTAATGTTTACGTTTACCGATGTTTGCGCGTACGAAATACGTCGCAGGGAAGTGAACGAAGCGTGTCGGTGCGCATGCCCAGATGGGATTGCCCCGTCTAAAGTTAGCACAAGCGATGACGGGTGTGATGACCACTTTCTTATCAGCGCGAAATCAGAGACTCTGTTGTCTCGACCATTGTCCGCGTCCATGTATACGAACTTTGCCTAACTCAAAGTCTCGGACTCTAAAGTCAGGAACTTTGGCCTACCGTAGTCCCGATTCATAGTTAAGGCCCCAGACTCTCCACAAAACCACAGAGAAAAACAAACAAAAACCACATCGCTTTTGTGGCTGGTTTTCATGCGCCAAAAGCATGAGCTGATTGCCTGATTACGTCACGGCCAGCAGACCTCTCCCTGAGTCACGGCCAGCAGTCCTCTCCCTGAGTCACGGCCCGCAGACCTCTCCCTGAGTCACGGCCAGCAGACCTCTCCCTGAGTCACGGCCAGCAGTCCTCTCCCTGAGTCACTGCCAGCAGTCCTCTCCCTGAGTCACGGCCTGCAGTCCCTTCCCTACGTCACGGCCAGCAGTCCTTTCCCTGAGTCACTGCCAGCAGTCCTCTCCCTGAGTCACGGCCAGCAATCCCTTCCCTGCGTCACGGCCAGCTGTCCTCTCCCTGAGTCACGGCTAGCAGTCCCTTCCCTGAGTCACGGCCAGCAGTCCTTTCCCTGAGTCACGGCCAGCAGTCCTCTCCCTGGGTCACGGCCAGCAGTCCTCTCCCTGGGTCACGGCCAGCAAGACACGGCGGCTTGTTTACAAGGGAGGGAGAGTCGGGTGGCCGGGAAGGCGACACTGCCTGCCCGCAACGGCTAGCAACCGATCCATGGGTTGCCACAACACACGTCGTAATCATCGGCAATCGGTGGGACAGCCGCTGGCCCGACCCGCCCCGCCACAGGCGCCCGTCACACACGCCGGCTTACATCACCGCTGCTTGCGTGACTCCGAGCCTCGGATTCCCGCATCCGTCGTCCGAGTTGTGCACAGTTAGTACACCCAGGTCAGCTGACGGAAGAATGCCGGAGGTCGAGGTCACGGCAGGGGCTGGAGGGCGCATTTCCCAAACCGAGGTTTTGAGTACAGGTTGGAGGAATGATGCCGGACACCGAGGTTTTGAGTACAGGTTGGTGAAAGGATGCCGGACACCGAGGTTTTGAGTACAGGTTGGAGGAAGGATGCCGGACACCGAGGTTTTGAGTACAGGTTGGAGGAAGGATGCCGGACACCGAGGGTTGGGATAGGGGTTGATGGAAGCAAGTAACTTGGTGTTTTACGCCTAGAAAACCATTACGGTTATATCAGGGCCAGGGTTGGTGGAAGGATGCCGGAAACCGAGGTCTGTACCTGATCTATACCTTGGGTGGGTGGTGAGGTGAGGAGCTTGGTAGAGATGCCAGGCGGCTTGGAATGTCATTTCGGTCTCGATGGCGCATCCTCAGTAAAATTCTGTACGTGCGCTCATGCCTCACTGATCCCCCCGCCCCCTCTTTTGTGTGTCAGTGTCTGTTATGGGGGGACAGACAGACAGACAGACAGACAGACAGACTGACAGACATAGAGAGAGACTGACTGACTGATTGAACTTTATTTCTCAACAGTGAAGATATTAGCACAAAGGCCGACTCATATATCTGCCGTTGCTACAGTACTACTAATAACCAAGACATTCACAGTGAAATATTATGACAGGCTTTGGACAAATACAGCATCAATAATAATAATAATAATAACACATATAAAACGAGACAGCGACTGCAATGGAAATGGAAAAAATAGCAGTGAAAAACAACTGGAACGAAAAAGTAAAAAACTCAATTAAACACGCATACACACACGCACACACACATGCACACACACACGCACACACACACGCACACACACACACACACACACACACACACACACACACACACACACACACACACACACACACACACACACACACACACACACACACAAATTGGGTAATCTACAGAGAGAGCAGAGAAAGGGGAAGGATCAAATTAAGCTTAAGGAAACGACAATAACAACAAGGAAAAGGAAACGGATACTGATTTTTTTTTTTAAAGAAACACACACACACACACACACACACACACACACACACACACACACACACACACACACACACACACACACACACACACAAAGAGATAGAGTGCGCTTCTTCATTTGTCTGCTGCATTTCATACCTCCTTTCTAGCCTTCAATCTTCACACGGCATGTGTGACAGCTCTTTCGTGGTTCAGATCCTATCCAACAGGTCGCAACCAAACAGTTTCAGCTACTGTTCGTTTGCGCAACATACACTCTTTCTACACTTCTGAAAGATGGGGTTCCACAATGTTCAGTTTTGGGACCGATACTGCTTCTTTTGTACACCAAGCTGTCATTGACAATCACTGTGTGTTGCATGATGGTTTTGCAGAGGACAGGCAGTTGCAGGAATCAGGTCAGATGTCAGATCTCCAACAAATCATAGCAGCTACTCCAGACTTCATCTTAGACATAAAATCCTGGATGACCCAAACAAACTGCAACTTTTTTAATGAAGAAAAGACAGACGTTCTGCCATCCATTCCTCCCAAAGGCGAAAGCCATCCGTCATCAGCAGACTCCATCTGCATCAGTGCTACCAACATCCATTTTTCACCTCCACAGCTGAGGAGTCACTCGACCAAATATTCATTTTCAGACAGCACATTTCAGATATCTGCAAAACAGCTTATCTCTGTCTCAGCAGTTCAATCCGCCATTATCTCTCTGCTGATGCGATAACGCTTATATGTTCTTTTGTTTTGTTACGGTTTTGACTGTTGGAACTAACTTCTGGCTGGCTCACCTGAGTATCTTGTAGAAAACCGGCTCAGTGACTTCAGACCGCTGCATATCGACTTCAGGAACTGTTGGCACAGGAGAGTCGCTTCTGTGGATGTTGCTTTACAGGGAAGTCGCCTTGTGGATGTTGCTCTACAGGGGGGTCGCCTTGTGGATGTTGCTCTACAGGGGGGTCGCCTTGTGGATGTTGCTCTACAGGGGGGTCGCCTTGTGGATGTTGCTCTACAGGAGTCGCCTTGTGGATGTCGCTCTACAGGAGAGTCCCTTTGTGGATGTCTTTCTACAGGAGATTCGCCTTGTGGATGTTGCTCTTCAGGGGTGTCACTGAGTAGGGTGTTACGTGACTATCGGCGTGACGATAGTAAGTGTCCTCGACTGCCGCAACTGCTGCTAGTTGTACTGCCCCGATTACAACCACAACTGACACCACCACAACGTCGACGATTGAAAACAAGCAGCGAATAACCCGAACAGCTGAGCGCAGAGCGCTTACTACTAGTCTATTAGCTGCTTCAAGGCAAAACTGAGTGGCGCTGATGACATATTGTCATAACCACTTAACATAGCAATCTGCTGCCACTGGGCAACCCGCCACTATCGCAGAGATGGTATAGTTCTTACAAATGAGTGTGCCCCATTGCCTGCCACTATCACAGGGATGGTATAGTTCTTACAAATGAGTGTGCCCCATTGCCTGCCACTATCACAGGGATGGTATAGTTCTTACAAATGAGCCTGCCCCATTGCCTGCCACTATCACAGGGATGGTATAGTTCTTACAAATGAGCCTGCCCCATTGCCTGCCACTGTCCTCAGGAGATAGGTAGGTACCGGTGTGAAGGTACATTCTTCAGACCGGTTTGCCACTGGCGGCGAAACTGAGTACAGGTCTTATAGCCATTTGTAAAGCCAGCCCTCTAAGCATACAACCACGTACCGGAGAGACATTGATACGTCAGTCTCAGTCAACTGCCGTTCTTTCGACTCACGTCAATCAGTCAAACTCAGGCCATATCAGTCAGTCAAACTCGACCAAGCCTGTTGCTCCAAGCTAGGTAAGAGCGCACGAGGGAGATCGTGCCGGTTTGGGTGAGGGAGGGGTGGGTTCAAATCCTTATCGGATCTTCTGTTTGTGTCAAACTCGGGCCTTATTAGTCAGTCAAACTCAGACCAAGGGTGCTTTTCGGAGGAGTCTGTTGGTCCAAGCTAGAAAGACCGCACAAGGGAGATCGTGCCGGTTTGGTTGAGGGAGGAAGGGGTTCAAATTCTTTTCGGATCTTCTGTTTGTTCGTCTGTGTGAATAGGTATCTTTTGAAGAGACAACTTTGAGGACGTGTCTTTGGTGGAGTTTACGTGTTGCATGCCAGGTGAGAGTTTCTTCAGGGGAGTCGGGTCCCTGCTGTTATGTCCCTTGGTATACCCGTGACGTCTGTCGAGCGTTATAATATTAATTCCCTTTGTTGCGTTTGTGTGACTCTCTGTCCATTTTGTGGAGAGGCGGAGGTTACGCAGATCGATAACCATTGACCTGACCTGACCTGAGCTCGGAAAGCAAAGGTGAAGGACAGAGCCACGGGAAAACGAATGGCTCGTCATATAAAAATGCAGAGAAATGGAAAACAAGGCTGTGTTCAGAAGAAGAAGAAGACAGAATTAGAAGAAACAACAAATAAACGGGGGTAGGTAAGTAAGTAAGTAAGTAAGTAAGTAAGTAAGTAAGCTGTTTTTTTACGCCCAGTCAGCCCGTACGGTTATATGCGGGCAATAATGATAAACGGGGGTAAAGAAAATAAAGTGACAGTTTAAGTATATGGAAACGAATCCAGTATTGCCAGATTCTTTTCCCCTCAGTCAAGTATATTTTTCAACCCCTATACCAATGATGATTGTTTTGTATTTTCACAGTTGGCTCGATTTTGTTGTTGTTCTGAACTTGCTAAACTTAAGCGAGTGAAACTGCATAGTATTTAATTACGTTTTCTGTACTTATCAAAGGCAGACTACTGAATTTCCTTTTTAAGGATTAATAAAGTATTATTGTATTGCTCTGCTCAATACCTTAATTTAAATGCCTCAACGATCAGTTGCTTCCTTTTCCTCCTTTTCCTTTTTTATTTTTTTTATTTTTTTGTCACCAGAAGAAAATCTGATGATTGAAAAACATGGTTCATGTGGTTCGTAAAAGTTCAAAGACCAGCAATGAAGGTGAAAAAGGGGAGGGCAATTAAACAACAACAACAACAAATTAATGTTGAAATCAGGAGTAACTGTTCATGTATATGCTGACCATTTCCTCCCTGAACCTAACCTCTATTATTTTAATACCTGCGACAACCGACCGATCGTCCACCGCTCCACCTCCTCCGATCAAACAGCTAAAGTAAGTGTGGTGCTTAACGTCCACAGAAACCGTAGGCTTATTGTAAAAAAGGAGAGGAAGGGGGGGGCGGGGGGGGGGTAAGGAGGTCTTGTTGTTGAAGTGTTGCTTTACGTCCACAGAAACCATAGGCTTATTAGGGACGGGAGCCCAGAACGTCCACCTCGACTTTCACACAGCTCCTCAGCTCTCCTATGGAGGTGAGGGGAGAGGGAGATTAGATACCTATCGCTACACTGTCACCACCAGAATGACTCCTGCATTAAGATGGGAGACTATACCTATCGCTACACTGTCACCACCAGAATGACTCCTGCATTAAGATGGGCAGCGATGAGAGCCGTTTTAATGTTTATTAATTGTGAAGGACAAAGTCACAAGACAGTGTCCACAAACCGCACCTTTTGAAGAGAGAAAGAGAGCCGAAACGGAATCGAACCGAGGTCCTTCTGCTTACCAGCCTAAAGCCCGTTCTTAATTGGGCGAATGTTTCTTCGCGAACCTAGTTGGAAGTATTCGGCGAACCTAGTTGGTTCTTAATTGGGCGAACTTTTCTTCGCGAACCTAGTTGGAAGTATTCGTCGAAGCCATATTCGGGGTCCAAAAAGCTTCGCTCAACATGTTCTGGGAACATTCGCCCTATTCGACGAACATTGCCTCTGATTGGCTGAGAGTAGAGCTCTCCTGTGGATGAAGAAAAAATAAAAAATAAAAATGGATGACGGTGTCGCTAGGTTCTTCGCTCTCTGACTTGTGGGAGGCACAGCCTTGTCTCGGAGACCCAGAATGAGATAGTATTTAGTTAAATTACCCTGTGAGGGATGATTAAAGTATACTGACTTGACTTTAGCCTACATTTTCGATCATGCTGTCTGCTGCGCGTCTGCCGCATGTTCGGGCCGAAGCTTGCATCTCATTACAAGCCAGTTGAGATCAAGTAAATTCTTCGAACTGTCCGAACCATGTTCGGCGAACAAATATTCGCCCAGTTAAGAACGGGCTTAACGCGTTACTGCTAGGCCAAACCGGCTCACCTCAAAAAAGTTTACGGTAGGCTGTCATATATAGCATCTGCTGCGTGCGATCGGGCGATTTTTTTAAATTTTTGTTTTATTAAAGATTAAAAGAAAATGTAAATACTACACTGTTAGTATTCCGACACCCCTTCAGCCGCTATAAGAAAGAAGTTGCCATTGGAACTGAATAAAGTGAATCGTATTTTATTGTACAGTGATATATGACGGACGGTCGGGATGAGATAGCAGCTATCTGTCTCTGGGCTGACAGATTAACACAGAAAGTCGGCAACATGGGCTAACAGAGTAACAGAAAGTCGGCAACATGGGCTGACAGAGTAACACAGAAAGTCGGCAACATGGGCTGACAGAATAACACAGAAGGTCGGCAACATGGGCTGACAGTGTAACACAGTTCGGCAACATGGGCTGACAGAGTAACACAGAAGGTCGGCAACGTGGGCGAGCCTAGCTGCGTACTGACGGACCAGTTTCACCGGAAAACGGGCGAGATCGGCTAGCCATACTTCATACTGACGGGAGAGCACACGGAGAGGGGGAGAGGTAGGCTCGCCATACATTGGTCTGACCCGTTTACACGGAAAAACGAACGAGGTGGGCGAACCATACTTCGTGCTGGCGGGAGAGCACACGGAGAGTGGCGAGGTGGGCTAGCCGTACTTCGTGCTGACGGGAGAGCACACGGAGAGTGGCGAGGTGGGCCAGCCATAGTTGGGTCTGAGGGGATTACACAGGGAGACGGGCGGATAATGGCCCACACGTCTCAACACACTCTCCGCCCGCCCCTGTACACAAAGAGGGCGAATTAGCGTCTGCTACACTCTGCCACAATCTTTTGTCGGCAGCCATTCTATTAGCAGTTGGAGGGGCAAGCAGAGAAAGAGCGGGGAACGCGGGCTGTGTTTTGGACTTGTCGGCTTCACAGTTTTCACTTCTCAAATCAAGAGGTCTGTGGCAGGCAGTGCCGGGTATGGCGCGGTGCGCGTTGCCGGCTCTAATCATACACGCTTTTGTGATGCTACGTGTCGTCCTCACTTGTAGTATTGCACTGATACAGTGCCACTGAGTGTCTACTCTCTCACACCCCCCCCCCCCCCCCCCCGTCTACCCCCTCGCGGGCCATCATTTTGTCCTTGCGGCGACATCATTTCACAGTTCCAGCAGGCGTAATCGTTTTTTTATAAAACTTTTTTGTTTTCTTATTCGGTAACATCTGCAAGTACGGCATAAGGGATAATTATTACTGCCGCGTTAGTTGGGCTGTTGCCTGCCCTAAATGGTCAAACTGCGGGGTTGCCTGGATGGACCGAACGGTCCTTGACGACTGTTGAAATCATTGCAACCGCGCGGGCAGTGGATCCCACAGGCACGCTGCGGTGAATGGGCGATAACTCCATCGGGTTCAGTCCCACAAACTGCCCGCCATTTCCACCGACTCAGGATTGATTCTACAAGGGGAGAAGTAAACAAAACAAAAACTGAAAAGGCGGGCTGGGGAACCTGTCCGGCTCAGCGCGCGAGCATTGTATGTCGGTGTTGGGGAGTTCGCTTGTTGTGCTTTTTCTGCAGGCTACTTATTTCAATATGTTATTCCACCGCCACCCACGGTCGGCTCAGTCGCTGTCCTTTAGTTCCGCTCCATTGAACGTCACGTTCTGTTCACGCTCTCTACTGAGTGAATAAACTAATCTGCCTCCTTTGGCCCCCCCCCCCCCCCCCCCCGGCCCTCACCCCAACCCCGCGCTGATAAACCATGGACGCAGAAATAGGGTCCTCCCTGCTGAGAATGGGGAGCTACCGAAGGTTGTCTATTTTTAGCCTGGGGAAGTTTAGAATATTAGCTTTCCTGGCCCCGGACAGTGCCGGGTATTCTGCCTGTTTCATAACTCGCTGCTCTCTCACTCAGTCCTTCAGAGTTTGCCTTCTTCCCGTTCCTCTTCAAAGACAAACTGTGTCATGGTCAGGGACAGAGTTTTACCTGCCATAAAATGAATTGTTTTGCTTCACGGTTGACCTGTTCTTAAATATAAATTAAACTTTGTACTGACCGTAAAATAGTTACAGTGACCCTTTCAGGCGTCGGTTCAACAACGACATCTCGGTATTCATCACCAGTTCGTCTGTGAATGAAACAATCTAGTCACCCTGGCAGGTCTGTTGCATTATGGAAGAAACAATCTGGTCACCCGGGCAGGTGTTGCATTGTGGAAGAAGCAGTCTGGTCACCCTTGAGTTCTGTTGCATTACGGACTAAACAAGCTTATAAATCGGATGTAAAGCAATGTCATTCCTTCTTGTGTCTGTCTAAAGTTCTCAGCGAGAGCTGACAGGGACGGTGGAGGGGGGGGGGGGGTCGTTACTCTCATACACTCATTTCTCGGTCTGCCACGCTGTCATTGATTATCCATCGGGCCGCCCATTCTTCAGTCAGTCAGTCAGTCTAGTCGGGCCTACATCAGTGTCACCACACTTGCAGTGAACTACCGTTTGTTCCTTCCTTAGACTTGTTTAACGCCGTTGTCTCCCGATAGGTAATGGCTCCCGAGCGGGCCCCACACGTCAGTTCACAACTCCCCCACAACGCTCCAACGGATGTCGCTCCAAAGGCTGTCGCTCCAGCGGATGTTGCTCCAGCGGACGTCGCTCCAAAGTATGTCGCTCCAACGGACGTCGCTCCAAAGTATGTCGCTCCAACGGACGTCGCTCCAAAAACAAAGTATGTCGCTCCAACGGACGTCGCTCCAACGGATGTTGCTCCAACGGATGTCGCTCCATTGGAAAGACACTATGGCAGGGACCGAGATCCCAGGAGGCTGGCGGGGGGGAATTTTGAACTACGAACCTAACGCCACCAGAACTAATTCTGCATGAGACAGTCCGCGATGAGAGCCATTTTGTTTCATTCATTGTGAGGGGCTACGTCATTCGTTCAGTGTTGCTTTACTCACATCCACATAGACCGTAGGGACGGGCAGCCCAGGACGTCCACCACTCCTTCACACAGCTCCTGGCCTCTGAAGGGGCTAATTCACGAGACAATGTCCATGAATACACTGACCCACGATGCGAACGAGGTTTAATGCCCTCACATATCGGGCTGACATAGTAGGGACTCACGCTAAAGACTGAAGTTATAAACAAAGAGTGAACTCCTCGGTAAGTAACATGGTGCTTGACGTCCACAGAAACCATAAGGCTTATCAGGGACGGGAAGAAGGGGAAGAGGTGGCGGAAGAGGGAGATTATAAATACCTATCACTACACTGTCACCTCCAGAATGACGCCTACATTAAGACGGGCAGCGATGAGAGCCATTATAATGTTTCATTAATTATGAAGGACAGAGTCACAAGACAGTATCCACACAGACCACAGTTTTTGAAGGGAAAGGAGAGCCGAAGCGGATTCGAACCGAGGTCCCTCAAACCGAGGTGCCTAACGCCCTGTCGCTAGGCTAATCCGCTCACTGAAACTTCTCGGTGCTAGTCCCCCAGTGTTAGCTCAAGATGTTATCATGTTACCCCACGGAGTCTAGCTCAGTGTGTTGTTACCACTGATCTCGATGAGAGACGGTTGAACTCGTCTTGTCCACGGGACTGGCCACCAGGGGGCGGGGAGCTGCAGGCCGATGACGTGGCTGTAAGAGCCTGTCCAGTTAGCCCACCTCGGTCCCCGCGGACTGTCCCCGGACCGGCGACGCCCTCGCCAGGCTCGGCCAGTCAATCAAACCCTCTGTCAGTCTGGCCCTCGTTGTGTGCCACTGCTACTGAGTCTGCGGTGGCAGAGCCGGCACGTCACGCGGCGTGTATCCACTGTGCCGGCTGACCCCAACCACCGTACAGCTAGGCCTGCGTAGTCTTGGTTAACAGTCTTGGTTAACATGCAGGCTAATTATAGAACGGCTAGCTGATGACGCTCTCAGTATATTCGGTCGGCAATGAAACATTGCCTCGAGTTTAGGTCAGTCAGCACTTGACATACAACATACAACACTCAAAACAAAAACAAAAAACACCCACACACAAGGGGGGGGGGGGGGGGGGGCGAGGAGAAAGAAGTGGCTGTGATTGCGTCAGATGCTGACAGGACAGGTCATACAGGCTACACGGTGTCTCAGTCCGACTCTTTGGTCGCCAGTGACCAGTATCCTTCTGGACGTTGTAGACAAGTTTGCATCATTCAACTCAACGTGTTTAACTGTTACGTAGGCCCTGATCTAACTGGCTGACTTGGCGTGACAAATCAATTATCCGTCTATCCCAGCGCTGCACAGTTCTGATCTGCCACTCGATCGGGCCCCTGCTTTATTGTCTTTTTCCTCCAGCGCTGAGGTTTCAGTCGTTGGCGTCACTTGACGTCACAAGGTGGCTGTGACATCACTGGCAATTATACCATTAGGGCAAGCCCCGTTTGCGCTGTGATTGTTTGTGGAGTTTCCGTTCTGTAAACCGCGCGAAACCTTTCTACGCTCGTGGGCTGGTGTTGGCTGTGTCGCCAAATGCCACCGTTCATTTGACACCTCCCGACCGTTACTACCCCTCCCCTCCGTCACCCCCCTCCCCCCCGTCACCCCGCCCCCCCCCCCCCCCTCCTGTCCTTGCAATCTGTCCCCCGCCCCGGCTGCTGCTGTGGCAGTAGGATCAGGCGATGACTGGCGCTTTTTGTCACTGGTAATGGGCCTTGCTTTTCAATTTTCCCGCAGCAATTATCGATTGATTTCTTGCCCCCCCCCCCTCCCCCCGACCTGGCTGCTCGCGCCCATAACTGCCTTGTTTTACACATCGCCAAGAACATAATTGCCGTCTCTTCTCCAGTCCGACACGCTCTGCTGAACGCGTGGCCTCCGTGCAACTTCATACAGTGGCGGAGCAGCCGAGCCACAAAGCGGGCAGCAGGCCGTGGAGCCGGCGGCTATTGAGACGGTACACACGGCTTGTTTGCTATTGTGGTAGGTGTAGCTAACCCAAGCAAAGCGCCACAGACAACAGGGTCGCACCTCTTCATTGGCAGCCGCTTTCCTTTCTCTCGAGAAATAAATCTGAGAGATCCCCACTCCAGTTCACAGGTCAGCCTCGTGCAGTGCAAGCCAGTGCGACGCTAATCATGCTCGTTTAGGGGCCCGCGCGCCAGCTATTTCTCTCTCTCTCTGGCTCTCTCTTCTCTCGCTGAGACTCTCTCTGCGGGCCATGCATATTCATGAGCAATGGGCCTATTGTGTGAAAGAGCTTATCGAGGTTGTTCCGGTATGATTGTTGTACTTCAGTGAGTGGGCTCATTGTGATCACTCACGTTTTTCGGTTGGAAAAACTACTCATCATAAACACGGTATAATTCATCAACGCCGCTGCAACTTGGCATTTAACAGCCCTGACGGACAGATGGACTTTCTAGTACGGTAAGCTTTGGCCGACAGCGTGCGAGCGTGCGTGCGTGTGCGTGTGCGTGTTTGGGATGTGTGCTAGGCGAGTCGTGTGTTGCCCCTCCGCTGGCGTGTTTACATTGACAAGCTACTTACAAGTATCAGTTAGCTGTCGCTCGTTTGTTGTTTTTCAGGCAGGATAATAACGCGTCGTCGACTCGATCTTAGCCTTTCTCTTCGGCCACTCGGCTCGAGCTTTGTCCGCTCAAGTTTGCGCCGATCGCAAATGCGGTCGTCACAGAGCGCGTGCGTTTGGTGGAGGGACGCGCGTGTTGTCAAAATCGAAGGGGGAATCCCAACTCCTCTGAACTTTGATTTTCCCTCCACAGTCACTGACGTCGTGGTGGTGTTTGTGCTGGGAGGGGGTGGGGGGGTAGCACCTCCGTGGTTGGGCTGTGTGGGCCCACGGCAGCGGCTGTGTGTTTGTCAGCGTGTAATGGAAGACCGTTGACGGAGGGCGGCTGTGAACACATCAACAGACACACATGTATAGCGAGGGGTAGAGCAAGCTCGGCAACGGCGGGATTGTTGGGGAGGCTGGAGGTGATGCTGTTTATTGGCGGAGTGAGCTGATAAAGCCGTTAATAGTGACTCGGCCATGGCTGGATCCTGTGGCGGACTGGACAGTCAGCTGGCCAGGTTGGCTGTACTGGGACTTCTCACTTGGTGGTCACGTCAGTGAGCTAACAGTGCACTTGGTGGTCACGTCAGTGAGATGACAGTGCACTTGGTGGTCACGTCCGTGAGCTGACAGTGCACTTGGTGGTCACCTCAGTGAGCTAACAGTGCACGTGGTGGTCACGTCTGTGAGCTAACAGTGCACGTGGTGGTCACGTCAGTGAGCTAACAGTGCACTTGGTTGTCACGTCAGAGAGCTAACGGTGCATTTCTCACTTGGTGGTCACGTCAGTGAGCCAACAATACACTTGTACTCCTCTTGGTCACCTCAGTGATCTAACAGTACACTTGTACGCCTCAGTTGGTCACGTCGGTGAGCTAACAGTACACTTGTACTCCTCAGTTGGTCACGTCAATGATCTAACAGTACACATGTACTCCTCATTTGGTCACTTCGGTGAGCTAACACTTAGTACATTAGTACTCACTTTGTCACATCAGTTAGCTAACAGTGCATTTGTGTTGCTCACTTGGTCACGTCAGTGAGCTAACAGTACACTTGAATCCTTTTTTTGTTCACATCAATGAGCTAACAGTACATTTGTACTTTTCACTTGGTCACTCAGTGAAATAATGGTGCACTTGTACTCATTTGGTCAAGTCAGTAAGTTAACAGTGCACTGGGCTGGCTGAGAGTGAGTGCAAGGTCTTCCTGCTGGATGACAGTGAGGCGGTGGTCACTCCATTGCTGATGATCTGATACTTGCTGTTACATTGTTTTCCTATTGTCTTGTTTTTCTTTGTGAGTGCACTGTACTTACTTACTCACTGAGTGAGGCTGAGTGAACCAGACACAATCATGGGTCTCCCAAGTAATCCGGTATTTTGACTTCTTCTGCCTGTGTGCCATGTGCTAAGTAAGCACAGCTGTTGGGGCTAAATGTCCAATGTTTACTACTTGACTGTCACTGCAGGTGTCAGTGAAACAGAACTTTAGGGAACAGAATTTTTTTTGACAGTCCTATAGTGATATAATAATGATTTTAAAGTATTGTAACTTAATGATAATAAACTAGTTGTAAATTAGAAATGATGGACAACTGTGGCACTAGGATGATAAATATATATTTCTCTCTCTTGTCACACACAGAGCTTTCACAAAATTGTCAGAGCAAGCTCCTTTTTCAAATTTGAAGGTGCAAACAGATAGTGAGATACGTAAGTCATTAATTAATTATAAAAAGCAAGTACTTGACTTTTGCTGCGAGGTTTGCTGTGGAACGGAAGCAGGGTGCTGACATATATATGTGTGAAGTGGGTATGATGTAATAAATTATATGATGTGAAAATAAGATGACCTGTGTGAAAGGTAGAGAGAGAATGGAGCTGGGCTTTGGTGTATGATTTGATGTTGTGCATTAACATGATGTTGTGCATAATATTAAATCATATTCCAAGGCTCAGCTCCTTCCCTTTTCTCTCAGTCTTTTGTCTGTGTCATCTTATTTTCACCTCATATATATATTACATCATGCCCATATAAACACCAGGCTCCTGTTTCTGTTCCACAACAAATCTCATCTATCAACCATATCATTTCTTTGTGTATTAATAGGTCCTGTTGGAAGCTAGAAAAATGTGCTGCAGTGAAATTTGCACTGTACATTCATGTAAGTCCTGGAGTGGTCAGGAAATGGACGTGGGCCTCTACAGTCATCAGAACTACTGGAAGAGTGGTCTTGATGGAGTTGTTAATTCTATATTGTTGTAATGTCACACCTCAGTGCACATGGCACAAAGCAGTATTGTTTGGACATAAATGGAATAAATCCAAGTACTGAAATAGATTGTCCCCAAATGCAGGTGTTTATGTTATGTATTGGCATTATTGATCATATGTAAGGGATTTAAAATAACAGATATGTTGATGTAAGGATCAGATGATGATGACAGCTCTCTCTTTAGGCTCTTGCTGTGAACTAAATACTGTGGACAGCTGTACACCATGCATAGGTCATTACATATTATCTAGCCCAGAGATGGATTTTGCCAGGTCTGGTCTGAGGACGGCACGCAGTTTGCCAGTGGAATTCATGCTCAGCGGGACAATCCACCTTCACCGCCCAGGTCACTGTCATGTCCCAGACTCTGCTGGCAATGGAAGTCAATTTTCTGTCTTGTCTCCACTGATGGACAGACCACAGAGCCAGACAGCCCTCAACAAGCCAGAAGCGGACGCTTTCTACAACCACAGAGCAAATAACTTAACAAGTGGGGATGGGGGAGGAGAAAGTTAATTAGTGGATTTTAGTCAAGCACATTTCTCTGTTCACCCTGGGGTGCATTAAAAAACAACAGCAACCCAGCTCTGAATTACATTGGAATCAAAACAGGAAGAGCATTGATTACAACACATAGGCATGCATACAAGTATAATACAGAACAAAAGTTGAAGACATGTGAATGAAGACTATGCAAACAAACACTTGCACGTTTGCAGATTTTCATTTTGTTTCTAATGTCTCAGTTGGACATCTGAGGACAGTAAAGCACATTCACAGTGCAGATTTGCTTTTTATTCAGAATATAAGCAGAGGACACCATCCAGTTAAACACAAAAACAAACATAAAAGAATTGTTAGTCAAGCTAATGTCCATTTTGTGTTGACAGCATTTTGTATGTTAATGCCTCCACACATAAAGGTCATTTTTATATATATTTAAACCATGAAGTAAGGAGTAAGGGCCTGCTGTGGCCATCTATCCAGTAAGGAGTAAGGGTACATACAGCATGTGACCGGTCTATCCAGTAAGGGGCAAGGGTGCAGCCTGTGACCGGTCTATACAGTAAGGGGCAAGGGTGCAACCTGTGACTGGTCTATCCAGTAAGGAGTAAGGGTTCAGAGTGATCGGTCTATCCAGTAAGGGGCAAGGGTGCAGCCTGTGACTGGTCTATCCAGTAAGGGGCAAGGGTGCAACCTGTGACTAGTCTATCCAGTAAGGGGCAATGGTGCAGCTGTGACCGGTCTATCCAGTAAGGGGCAAGGGTGCAACCTGTGACTGGTCTATCCAGTAAGGGGCAAGGGAACAGCCTGTGGCCAGTAGGGAGTAAGGGTACATACAGCATGTGACCTGTATACATTAAAGGGTAAGGGTACATACAGCCTGTGACCAGTAGGGGGTAAGGATACAGCCTGTAACCAGTAAGGATACAACCTGTGACCAGTCTATCCTGTAATGGGTAAGGGTACAGCCTGTGACCAGTCTATCCTGTAAGGGTACAGCCTGTGACCAGTCTATCCTGTAAGAGGTAAGGGTACAGCCTGTGACCAGTAAAGAGTAACGGTGCAGCCTGTGACCAGTAAGGAATAAAGGTGCAGCCTGTGACCAGTCTGTCCAGTAAGGGTACAGCCTGTGACCAGTAAGGAGTAAAGGTGCAGCCTGTGACCAGTAAGGAATAAAGGTGCAGCCTGTGACCAGTCTGTCCAGTAAGGGTACAGCCTGTGACCAGTAAGGAGTAAAGGTGCAGCCTGTGACCAGCCTGTCCAATAAGGGTACAGCCTGTGACCAGTAAGGAGTAAAGGTGCAGCCTGTGACCAGTATGTCCAGTATGGGTACAGCCTGTGACCAGTAAAGATGCAGCCTGTGACCAGTAAGGAGTAAAGGTGCAGCCTGTGACCAGTCTGTCCAGTAAGGGTACAGCCTGTGACCAGTAAGGAGTAAGGGTACAGTCTGTCCAGTAAGGGTACAGCCTGTGACCAGTAAGGAGTAAGGGTACAGTCTGTCCAGTAAGGGTACAGCCTGTGACTAGTAAGGAGTAAAGGTACAGTCTGTCCAGTAAGGGTGCAGCCTGAGACCAGTAAGGAGTAAGAGTGCAGCTTGTGACCTGTCTATTCAGTAAGGGTATAGCCTGTAACTGGTCTATCCAGTAAGAGGTGAAGGTGCAGCCTTGACCTGTATTCAGTAACGGTACAGCCTGTGTGACCTGTCAATCCAGTAAGGGTACAGCCTGTGTCCAGTAAGGAGTAAGGGTGCAGGTCCTGTTCGTTTGCTGTCATCCTCCATCCTCCATGGCTGTCATCCTCCCGCAAGGAGGCTGCGAACGCGGCAAAAGGAGACTGTGAACGCAGAAAGCAGCCTTTCCTAGTTGTGTGGGGAATCTGAAGAAATAGACGCTGTCTCGTTTTAAATGGAACCTGTCGCTGTCCGTCCTTACGTGATCACCACTGTTCTGCGATCACCACTGTTCTGTGATCACCATTGTTCTGTGAAGACCAACAACGGCGAAACAGTACGCCATGCCCACCAGAGTTGGCAATGGACACTCAAGTTCGGTGCTTCAAATGATGTAGGTGTTGAGGGCTTTCTTTAGCTTAGGGTACTGTCCGATACTAAATAAACAACTGCCCTTTTTTTAAGGAGGGAATTGGGCTTGGTCATCTCTGTGCAGCAACGATGAAATCGTGGCCCGGAATAACCGTCCCAAATTCTCCCTCCGTCATGCCACAACACTGCTGACGGTCACATCTACATATCTAGCATCTGTAGACTAAAATTTGGTCTGGTATTCTCCCTCCGTCATGCCACAACACTGCTGACGGTCACATCTACATATCTAGCATCTGTAGACTAAAATTTGGTCTGGTCTCTGATGATCGTCGTGCGACTTTTACGTGATTTTCGCCCGACTGTCGTCATGCTGACTGATCAACTGTGTGTTATTTGATGACGAAATTGTCTGCGGTTCTTGCTTTTATGTCGACCTGATATAACCGTACCGGTTGACTGGGCGTAAAACACCAACTTACTTACTTACTGTCTTGCTTTTATGTGTGTTTCGAATGCGGCTTGGTCTTGAGTTCGCCCTGGTCTAACCGCACTGGTTGACTGGGCGTAAAACACCAACTTACTTGGTCTTGAGTTGACTGTTGGGTTCATGCATTCAGTTGTTTAAACTTGTTTCTGATGTCCGTCAGTGTAACTTGGTTTTCTTCGTTTGGGCTTATCGGAAACGGGGCGCTGTTGCTGTTACTGCCGTCGCTGCTCGCTGGGGCCGTGGCGGCTGCTGCACTGACCGAGGTCTGTTTGCTGCTGACCGCTGACCTGCTTGTGTTTGCGTAACAGGAGCCCAACTACGTGTCCTGCCCGTCCCTTTTTTTGCCCTGGTCGTAATGGCACCAACAGGTTAGGGCGAAAATCACAACCCCCTGCGTCAGAGCCGAGAGCTGCCCCAGTAATAAATTACGCTGTTGTTAGTGGTGAACTAATTGCAGCTGTTGCCGCGTAGCCTTTACGCTGTTACGGCTGAGACCATAATCATTGGAGGGAAGATACGGCCCATCGCGTTGTTATCTCAGTAAAGACACCTTTGTTGTTGATACACTGACACTCCCACACGGCCGTGCCGCTGTAATGTTCAGTTTTCACGATGCTTTATTCCGGCATATTGCGATGCCGTATCACTATCAGTTTCGAGGGAAAATCGCTTTGGGCTTACCTTAAAAAAAAAAATCTTTTTAATAATCTGCACACGTTTGTGAAATTTAGATTTTAAACGAGTGTTTTTTTGTTTTGTTTTTTTGTGTTTGTTTTTTCCATTCACAAGGCCACGTCGCCATGCACTGCCGGACTGACCGTTGTGCAGAATGAAAGTCTGCATGTTAGGGACATGGAAATCTTAGGACATGGAAATCAGTCGTAGTTAAAACGGCTGTTTAGCGGCCGTTGCGTATCGGTAAGCGCGACTGAGCAGTAAAGACGACACTGTACATAACCCTAACCAGATGGCTTAACGCTTGGTGTACATAACCCTAACCAGACGGCTTAGCGTTCGGTGTACATAACCCTTACCAGACGGCTTAACGCTCGGTGTACATAAGCCTAACCAGACGGCTTAATACTGGGAGTACATAACCTTAACCAGACGGCTTAACGCCGGGTGTACATAACCCTAACCAGACGGCTTAACGCTCGGTGTACATAACCCTAACCGGCTGGGATCAGCCTTAGTCAATGAGAGGCAAACTGTCAAACGATTCTTGCTCAAAATGCGGCTTCGGAAAAGAGCCAGGAATAAAGTGTTGTAAAGCTGAAGGTGGCTTCAGGTTTTGTCAGTGCTGGGGCTGTTTTGTGTCTGGCATATATGAGGGGAGCGACGGACTCACATAGCTCAGGGGTGAGCTGGTCAATTCCCGTCCCTAATAAGCCTTGTGGTTTATGTGGACGTTAAGCACCATGTTTACTGGTCAATTCCTCCTGACGGTGCCCTTGTCCCTCACAGTTAATGAAACATGAAATGGCGCTCATCGCTGCCCCATGCTCAGTGCAGGAATCGTTGTGATGTGGGTGAGGGTGTAGCTCGGTGAACCTTCCGCCACCTCAGTCCCAGGGCTACGTCTTTCTAGCTCAGCGTTTAACGCGTGTGTAACGAACAATCAAGTTGAGGGACGGTGGCCTAAGCGCCGTGCCTGTGCGACAAACCCAGACCTAGAGATAACGGCCAGATTGACAGCAGTGAAGGGCCCAGCGCTCCTGGCTAACCTTGCTACGCTAGACGGCGCCCCGATAAGTCACAAGGTAAACTGGCCGGCGAGAGTGAAGACAAGAGTGAGAATCGACGATTGAAAGCCATGGCACCTTGCCCGCCTACCCCAACCGCTCGGACGAAAAGAGATCCAAGGGAGGTAAGCGGTGTTTGGGAGCCGAGCTTGCGGAGAGTCGGGGCGCGAAGTGGCGCGAGCATTCCAGGCATACTTGATGAACCCCGCGTGCAGCGCCGCGCGCCTCGTCTGGATGGTAACTTGCGCTTGAGCCGCTGAGCTGCGTGACGGCTGTGGGAAAACACACGGGTTGAGCTGAGTCAGGCGAAATGCGAAGTAAAGAGAGATGAACCAAATTTCAGGGCGCCGTCTTTGTATGGACCTACTTTAGCCCTCGCTGAACCAAAGATACTGACTACCCTTTGGCTCAACGGCGGGGTGAAAGGAAAGTCTCGGACCATCCCACCTGTACTTCACACACACACACACACACACACACACACACACACACACGCCATACCACAACGTACTCGCTAACTACACACACACACACACACACACACACACCATACCACAACGTACTCGCTAACTACACACACACACACACACACACACACACACACACACACGCGCGCCATACCACAACGTACTCGCTAACTACACACACACACACACACACACACACACACACACACACACACACACACACACACACACAACGTACTCGCTAACTACACACACACACACACACACACACACACACACACACACACACAGAATGCGCAAATTGTTTAAAAACTGTTGCTTCGAACTCGACAGTTATGAGAGAGGGATTGGTCTCCTACTCACAGGAAGTGTCTTCTGGTGTTGACGTTTTCCTTGGGGGGGAGGGGGGGGGGGGGGAGTGGGACTTAGTTGATGGGATCCTCCGTTTAGAGGTGGACATACGCAATATGGATAATGCTGACTGCTGATTACGTAAACTACCTCTCCCTCTACCACCACAAGTACCCCAAGTGTTCCGAGAGACGGGGCTTCGTCTTGAAAGTGAATTACTTTAGGACTTTGGTGGCGGTGATGACAACACTGTGAAACGTTGAGGTGAGAGCTGTCTAGTGGAATACTTGGTGCCACCCTAGCGGCACCGGAATAGCTTGGCCGTCAACAGGATCATTCACAGAACGGGTAGGCTGGCTGGGATCACTCACAGAACGGGTAGGTTGGTTGGGATCACTCACAGAACGGGTAGGCTGGCTAGGATCATTCACAGAACGGGTAGGTTGGCTGGGATCACTCACAGAACGGGTAGGTTGGCTGGGATCACTCAGAACGGGTAGGTTGGCTGGGATCACTCACAGAACGGGTAGGCTGGCTGGGAGGGAGGCAAGTGCTTGCCGCAGTGAGCTTGTAACACGTACAGTCTCGCACACAATCGGTGAGGGTTGACAGAGTACAGGGAAGTACTTCAGCTGTATCCATAACATCATAACATGCTCCCCAACTATTCACTGTGACAGGTGTGTGTCGGGGGGGGGGGGGGGGGTGCTTGTTTTTTTATTTAATTTTTTTTTTTTTTTTTTTAATTCATTCTCCTACTTGCCGCCAGTAAATCGTGTAATCGCTCCTTTCAGACATGAGACGTGCGAAACCCCGACACCTTCCAATCCTGCCCTTTCACCCTTTATTTCACTGACTAGCACCCAAGTGTTTCCTACCATTTCTCGTATGTCCTCTGCCTGCGGCTGCTGCCTGTCGTTGTCCAGGAGAAAGATGGGTCTTGAGGGCAGATGATGATGTGGAAGAAGAGTGTCGGAGAGAGAGGGTAGATTGTTCCAGTAATGGTGATTGGCAGAAGAAGGCGTGTCGACCGGAAGACTTAGGTGAGCTGATGGATGACGAAGGAGTGGAGTATGTACAGACGAGCGTGTTTGTGTGTCCGTGCGAGTTTGTTTTGTCTGCATTTCAGCTCTTTGATGTGTAATGGGCTATGCGCTCCATTGTGGAGAAATAGCAGCTATATGAGGACATTGTTATTGTTACTATTATTATTATTGTTTGTGTGATTGTAGTGTAGGATCTTTGGCCGGGGCGTTATCCATGGAGGCCCACTCTAGTGGTTGGTTTGTCTGACAGGATCCGAAGGTTCGTGCCGTACAGCAGGTACCGTTTGGCCCTGACAGTTGGGATGCAAACTGGGATTAAGTAAAATATCACTTTAGCTTGCAAAACAAACCAGTGTTTGTGAAAGTTTGAACGTTGCTCTTTTTTTTGTTTTGTTTTGTTTGTTGCAAAAACCGTTTTGTGCTAAACACTGAAGAAAAAAATAAATCCCTTTTCCCCGCTTTCTAATACTAACAGAGAGGCTGTTTGGCAAAAACAATCAGTATCAGTTTTTAAGGATGTCAGGTTCATTTGGTTCATTTTATTTCGTGGAGGATCCCTTTCCTTGCAACAATATCCATTGCAAGGCTGGAACAAGTACAGACCACAAAAGCGGTCCAGTGGTGCGTATTTGGCGTTGCAGTGGCCGTGTAAGCGTTTTTTTCTTTTTTCTGAACAATTTGTTCTCGCCTTTGCAGTGGTTGTTGCCGTAGTGTTAGTAGCCTGAGGAAGCATATATATATATACACACGACACAGCAGACTGGTATGATGAAATCCCCCTCCCCCCCAACACACACACACACCGCCATCATATGAAAGTACGCGTATTTTACCACTGCCTTGGGTATTTTACCACTTTGTGTAAGTTGCGTAAACATTCTTCGGATAACCTGTTAATCTGTACAGACCTCTGG
>OY757551.1:5448474-5466152 GCA_963584105.1 Alviniconcha strummeri
AAACACCGTAAATGACGAGACAAGGCAAACACGGCAAGTGACGAGACAAGGCAAACACAGTAAATGACGAGACAAGGCAAACACGGCAAGTGACCAGACGAGAGAAACACGGCAAGTGACGAGACAAGGCAAACACGGCAAGTGACGAGACGAGAGAAACACGGCAAGTGACGAGACAAGGCAAACACGGCAACTGACGAGACAAGGCAAACACGGCAAGTGACGAGACGAGAGAAACACGGTATAATGACGAGACAAGGCAAACACAGTAAACGACGAGACGAGGAAACACGGCAAGTGACGAGACAAACGACGAGAGGAGACAGACAGAGTAAAGTGCATAGACACGAAGAGCAGTGCGGCGTTTGCTGTTTCAGATGGTTGCGTGTGATCATGTTTCACCTCCTAACGTAGTCAGTGTATCAGTCCGTAGCGTGATCTGTGTCGGTTTTCACATCATGTTTCAACTGGATGTATATGGCGTGTTTGAGTGTCTGACGAACTATGGTTAGAACCGAATGTCGTACGATCAAGTCATCCTAGCCGGCATGACAAATTTAGCATTCGGCATACTGTCTAGCCTCGACATACTGTCTAGCCGCTCCCTCCCCCCCCCCCCCCCCCCCGCCCCCAGAAATCCTGAGTAGGTTGAAGCTCAAGCTCTCTCTCTCTCTCTCTCTCACACACACACACACACACACACACACACACATACACACACACACACACACACACACACACACACACACACACACACACACACACACACACACACACAGGCTAGCGATGTGAGAAACTCGAAACGTGCGACTGTAAGATGTCGAGGACTCGGGAAGGCCCACACTTGGCTACAGAACGTAGTACGACTGCTGGGCCACACTTGGCTACAGAAGCGTAGGACCGCTTCTGGGGCCTTAACTATGAATCGGGACTACGGTAGGCCAGGCCTAAACCAAAGTTCCTGACTTTAGAGTCCGAGACTTTGAGTTAGGCAAAGTTCGTATACATGGACGCGGACAATGGTCGAGACAACAGAGTCTCTGACTTCGCGCTGATAAGAAAGTGGTCATCACACGCGTCATCGCTTGTGCTAACTTTAGACGGGGCAATCCCATCTGGGCATGCGCACCGACACGCTTCGTCCACTTCCCTGCGACGTATTTCGTACGCGCAAACATCGGTAAACATAAACATTAGGTGAAGGCATGCCTAGCAGGCCCCGATTCTGGATGTGATTCGCCATGTTTTACTTCTGCAACACCCAAACGATCTCGACGAGGTCATTATTCGTAAAAACGCTAATCTATCGACATCTTCGATGGAGTATTCTTCTTCACATTTACTGAATCGAGTAACTGTAGCATCGTCTGCTACGTCGGCCATTTTGAACTTGTTAGAAAGGCTAATGGACGCAGTGAAATCAGGTAGCCTGCGCTGTGCAGATGAATTTAAACAACAAGAAAATAAATCAAGTGAGAATGTAAGACGTCAAGCAACCTTGCTCTCATAATAATTTGCAAACATTAAATCGTACGATCACATTAATCAGTCATTATGCCGGCGTCGCTCGGCGAGTGCGACCTTTTCTTCCTTCCAAAATGAAAGAGCTTTGGCCGACGAACATCTAGCTAGTACTCATTTGACGAAGTAAACGAAAGATTATTTTTTTAATTAAAAAGTGAGAGAATACGCTAAATTCAGGCGTAAAGCCGCAACAACAGCAAAAAACAACAAGAAAAAACCAACTTTCCAAGCATAACAAGGCTAAAAGCAGTCATAGTCCCGGGCCTACGACATTTAGTCCAGCGAAATCGCTAGCCTAAATATCGGCTGTTTAGGCCCGAGGTTCGGCCCGGACTTTGGTGTAGTCCCGGTCCATGGTTACCATTTTGGGGGCATTGTCGATAGCCTTGAGATTTAGGCCGGCCTACCGCTTTAGGCCCGATTCATAGTTAAGGCCCTTGGTCCATACTTGGCTACAGAACCGTAGGGCCACTGCTGGTCCACACTTCACTATAGGACCCCAGCAGACCACACTTCGTTACAGGACCGCTACAGGATCGTACGACCACTACGGGACAATAGGACCGCTACAGGACCGTAGGACCATTACAGGACAATAGGACCGCTACAGGACCGTAGGACCACTACGGGACAATAGGACCGCTACAGAACCGTAGGACCACTACAGGACTGTACGGCCGCTACGGGACAGTGGGACTGGTGCTGTTGTGCTGCTTATGTCCTCGGATGTCGTTGACATATATTAGGGACAAGCTGGTACCGATACGTGAGCATGGTTCAATATAGCTTAACGTCCACGGAAACCATGAGGCTCGTTAGGACGGAAAGCCCAGGACGGCCACCTCGACTCTCACACAGCTCCTGAACTCTGTAACTGACAGTGGACTACAGACCCACACTTTACTGTGGGAGCAGGGCGACTGGATGCCATGGACGGTGAGGAGAGAGATAACCGGTGGGGTGGCTGACAGAAGTAGAGAGGTAGCCGGTGGGGTAGCTGACAGAAGTAGAGAGGTAGCCGGTGGGGTGGCTGACAGAAGTAGAGAGGTAGCCGGTGGGGTGGCTGACAGAAGTAGAGAGGTAGCCGGTGGGGTGGCTGACAGAAGTAGAGAGGTAGCCGGTGGGGTGGCTGACAGAAGTAGAGAGGTAGCCGGTGGGGTGGCTGACAGAAGTAGAGAGGTAGCCGGTGGGGTGGCTGACAGAAGTAGAGAGGTAGCCGGTGGGGTGGCTGACAGAAGTAGAGAGGTAGCCGGTGGGGTGGCTGACAGAAGTAGAGAGGTAGCCGGTGGGGTGGCTGACAGAAGTAGAGAGGTAGCCGGTGGGGTGGCTGACAGAAGTAGAGAGGTAGCCGGTGGGGTGGCTGACAGGAGTAGAGAGATAACCGGTGGGGTGGCTGACAGAAGTAGAGAGATAACCGGTGGGGTGGCTGACAGAAGTAGAGAGATAACCGGTGGGGTGGCTGACAGAAGTAGAGAGATAACCGGTGGGGGGTTGGGGGGGGGGGCTGACAGAAGTAGAGAGATAACCGGTGGAGTGGCTGACAGAAGAAGAGAGACAGCCGGTGGGGTGACTGACAGGAGTACAGGTGTAGCAGACGCAACTTGACGCGTGTCATGAAAGTGACGTCGTCAAGCCTTCTGCGTGGCTGAAACAGGCTACGTGTACCTCCACCCTCACCCGCCCCACCCTGTTGTCGTAGGCAGCGTGCAGGCGGGACACACACACACACACACACACACACACACACACACACACACACACACACACACACACACACACACACACACACAGAGGCAAGCTTCCGCCGCTCCGCCGGCTGACCGCGCTAGTGTGGGGGCCAAAGGAACGGCGCAGTAGAGAGCGGGGTGCGTGGGTGAGGAAACGACTGACGTGTAGCGGGCTATCCGCTAATGTCCCACTCCCCCCTGTTCTCAGAGTTCACGAGCTGTGTGAAAGTCGCGGTGGCCGTCCTGGGCTCCCCGTCCAAATGAGACTTATGGTTTCTGTGGACGTAAAGCAACACTGAACCATGCTTAGGCACTGGTTACAGTTTGTCCCTAATACGTCAACCCACATCCGAGGACACGAAGCTCTACACCATCATCATCGTCGCCCCCTGTGCTCCCACTGACTCTGGTCTGATCGGAAGGGGTATAGAACTAGCGGGCTGTCAGTTAATGTCCCACTTCCGTCTGTGCAGACTACCAAATGATGTCCCACTTCCCCCCTGTGCTCCCCACTCACTCTGGTCTGATCGGAAGGGGTATAGAGCTAGCGGGCTATCCTCTAATGTCCCACTTCCCCTTGTGCTCCCGCTCACTGGTCTGATCGGAAGGGGTATAGAGCTAGCGGGCTATCCTCTGATGTCCCACTTCCCCTTGTGCTCCCGCTCACTGGTCTGATCGGAAGGGGTATAGAGCTAGCGGGCTATCCTCTGATGTCCCACTTCCCCTTGTGCTCCCGCTCACTGGTCTGATCGGAAGGGGTATAGAACTGATGTATCCCGCTTTGCAACAAAGCACCTTGCTTACTTTTACTTATTTGCAACTTTTTCTGCCTACTATGTTTCACTGGCTGACTGATGATTCTGCGGAACTGGGAGGTGGAGAGAGACCGGGAAGGGGGGGGGGGGGGGGATGTGTGTATGTGGATGTAGGGGAGGGTGAGACATGTAATGCATGATTAAAATATATTGTGTATTGTTATATTAGAGTGTGTGTTGTTATATTATATTGTGTATTGTTATATTAGAGTGTGTGTTGTAATATTATATTGTGTATTGTTATATTAGAGTGTGTGTTGTTATATTATATTGTGTATTGTTATATTAGAGTGTGTGTTGTTATATTAGAGTGTGTATTGTTATGTAAGAGTGTGTATTGTTATATTATATTGCGTATTGTTATGTTAGAGTGTGTATTATTATGTTGGAGTGTGTATTGTTATGTTGGAGTGTGTATTATGTTAGAGTGTGTATTGTTATGTTAGAGTGTGTATTGTTATGTTTCTTGTGTAACGCTTTGAGCCTCACACATGAATAGTCACAGAGGGCCTCGGCGTATCAGAAATGCAGTTGTTATTGACCAGCCCTGTAAGTTGTTGTATTGACCAGTGGGCAGTACACCGCTGCCCACTCGGGCCCGTACACCAACCAGCCCTGTAGCAATACAGCCACCAGTGTAGCAATACATAGTTGACCTGTGGTCAGGCTGGCCCTTGGATCAGTAACGGCCATTGTTATCGTGTGAGGGGGGTGGGGGGTGGGGGCAGAAGCGGTGGACAGTTTGCAGCAGTACACATGGCTGGGGGGGGGGGGGGGGGGGGCGGGGGGGGATGTTTGCAGTGACTGGAAAAGAAAAAGGACAGCTCAGAAACAGTCATTGAGGAGGTGAGTTTTGAGGGTGGCTTTGAAAGAGGGATCAGAATCAGAGAGGTGGAGTGCTTGAGGCAAACAGGAATCATGCGGTAAATCGCTGCTCCTGTGGTTAAACCTCGCTAGTCATTAACTGGTAGTGGTGCGGTTGAAATGGGTCAGGCATTTGTATTGACGCTGTCAGTACATGTACTATATTTATATATATATAGAGAGAGAGAGCCCTTCAGTTGGCGTGTACATTCCCCATTCGCGCTAGTACAGGTTACTTCGGAGGCAACTCGGCGTTAAACACGGAAGAGCTGAAGTGTTGAGGAGCTCGAGTTACTGCCTAGGGACGCAAACCCAAAGACTGCCCGTGTCGGTAACGTGGAGGAGACGGGGTCAGCAAGCAGGCGACCTTGTAGCGACGAGAACGGGACATCACTATTCACACCAACATTGCAGTTGTCGTAAGCTATCTGTAGGCAACAGTGGGCAGAATGGGGTGGAGTGCTTATGGGCTTTCCCGGTCGTGTTGATAGCTGGAACTTAATTGTCTACATTGGTCGTTGGGTCAGTGCTCATTGTGTCACAGCCGTCAAAAGTCTGCGCTAATGCTCATTTGGTCAACTTCATGCAAGTGTGGTCAGCATTACGTCTGTGTGGAGAGCTTTAAGTCAGTGCGGTCAGTCGACTGACGATAATGGCGTTCTCTCGGGGTCACGGGGTCACTGGGTCTTTTGGAGCTTGCACGGACCCCTGGATATCGGCTGTCTGTGTGAGCTTTTGATTGAGTCACCTTGTCTCGCTTTTGACTAGTAAGTAAGTAAGTAAACATGGTGCTTGAGGTAGGTAGTGTTGCTTAATGTCCTCGGATGTCGGTTGACATATTAGGGACAAGCTGAGACCAACGCCGAAGCATGGTTCAGTATAGCTTTACGTCCACGGAAACCAGAAGGCTCGTTAGGACGGACAGCCCAGGACGGCCACCTCGACTCTCACACAGCACCCGAACTATGATGGTGTTTAACGTCCATAGAAACCATAAGGCCTATTAGGGACGGGGAGAATTGGGGGGGGGGGGGGGGGGGTATGGAGGTGGGGGAAGGGGGTATGGAGGTGGGGGGAGAGTATATAGCTATCGCTACACTGACACCACTAGTATGCCCTGCATTAAGATGAGAGCCATTTTAATGTTTCATTAATTGTGAGGGACAAAATCACAAGACCGTGTCCACAAACCACAACTTTTGAAAAGAAAGGAGAGCCGAAGCGGTATCAAACCGATGTCCTTCCGCTTACCAGCCTACCCCTTACCGCTAGGCCAAACCAGCTCTCGACCTTTTGACTTGGCCATTTTTTTATTTTTTTATTTTCCTTTTGAGTGGTTCATCTTTTCGCTCTTGTCAGGGTCACGGAGTTGCGTCACACCGGTGGCAGCCAAGCGCCCTTCTCTGTGACACATCCCTTCTCTTTGACACGGCCCTTCTTTGTGACAAGGCCCTTCTCTGTGGCACAGCCCTTCTCTGTGACATGGCCCTTCTGTATGGCATAGCCCTTCTCTGACACAGCCCTTCTCTACAGCACAGCCCTTCTCTATAGCACAACCGTTCTCAGTGGCACAGCCCTTCTCTATGGCACAGCCCTTCTCAGTGACACGGCCCTTCTCTATGGCACAGCCCTTCTGAGTTCTCTGACACAGCCCTTCTCTGTGGCACAACCCTTCTCGATGGCATAGGCATAGCCCTTCTCTATGACAACAGTCCTTCTCTATAGCACAACCCTTCTCTGTGGCACAACCCTTCTCTGTGGCACAGCCCTTCTCTGTGGCACAGCCCTTCTCTGTGGCACAGCCCTTCTCTGTAACACAGGCACAGCCCTTCTCTACAGCACAGCCTTTATCTATGACAACAACAGCCCTTCTCTATAGCACAACCGTTCTCGGTGGCACAGCCCTTTTCAGTGGCACAGGCACAGCCCTTCTCGGTGAGACCCCTTGTCAATGAGACGGTGCTTGTCAATGAGACGGTCCTTGTCAATGAGCAGGCGTGACGCGGGCCAGACCTACCTGGCAGCGTGCAGTACGGCGTCAGGACTCGTTGCGTCACGCTTGGTAGGCCGGGTGTGTTTGCCTCCCCGAACTCAGGAGAGCGTTGGTTGTCACTACGGAATAAGCAAGCTGCTCGAGAGCTCAGGAGTTGTGTCAGAGTCGAGGTGGACGTCCACAGCTCTGCTTCCCAAACAGTCCGTACGGTCTCCGTGAACGTAGGGCAACATTGATCGAACAGGTTTCCAACGCTAATTGCCATGGCCTTTGTGCATTCTGTCCCTGTGACTGTCCAGTTTTGACGGGACCCGGGGTGCTATCGCTGCTCGCCTGTGACTGTCCAGTTTTGACGGGACCCGGGGTGCTATCGCTGCTCGCCAGTGTGCTTGTTGTCCCATCTACTTATCGGCGGTTTAACTTGCGTGGTAGTGACGAGTCAGTCTGGTGGTGGCAGCGTAGCGTGAGGTTTAAAATTCTTTCCCACCCCCCCACCCCGACCCTGGGGTCTCGGTCGGTTCCCGCCTGCACAGCTTTGGAGAAAGCACGATGGTAATCATTTTTACCGGTTATCAGCGTTGCGTCACCCGTGTTTGAGGAAGTTACGCGCTCCTCTGTCATCAGTCAGTTGGCTCGGCAGCTGATACTGGCGACACAACGGGAACAAAACAAACGTGCTCACTGACATCACTACAGCCAACCAAAGACCGCACAGCTGCCGCAGCTGTACAGTGTTTAAGGCCACTGACGACTGCTTGCTGTAGCTGTACAGTGTTTAAGGCCACTGACGACTGCATGCTGTAGCTGTACAGTGTTTGAGGCCACTGACGACTGCTTGCTGTAGCTGTACAGTGTTTAAGGCCACTGACGACTGCTTGCTGTAGCTGTACAGTGTTTGAGGCCACTGACGACTGCTTGCTGTAGCTGTATAGTGTTTAAGGCCACTGACGACTGCTTGCTGTAGCTGTACAGTGTTTAAGGCCACTGACAGGTGGCTTGCGGTAGCTGTAGTGTTTGAGGCCACTGATGACTGCTTGCTGTAGCTGTAGTGTTTGAAGCCAGTGATGACTGCTTGCTGTAGCTGTAGTGTTTGAAGCCAGTGGGATGGGAGTTCTGTGCTACTTTACTTCCACTGACTGGTGGGGCTTAACGTCCACACACACCTCTTACGGTGCATTGGGGAGGTAGTGGTGAAGTGTTGCTTAATGTCCTCAGATGTCAGTTAACATATTAGGGACAAGTTGTGACCAGTGCCGAAGCACGGTTCAATAAATCTTTACGTCCACGGAAACCAGAAGGCTCGTGAGGACGGACAGCCCAGTACGTCCACCTCGACTCTCACACAGCTCCTGAACTATGATTGGGGAGGGCGGCGGGGATCGGATACAGATGTAGGGCTCCGACCTGCAAGAACCGGAAAGACGGCCACCACCACTGAGAGCAACAAATACATGACTTTAAGGCGGCGGGGAGCTTGCCAGTGCAAAGCAACTTATGTACATTGACATCACTTTAAGGCGGCGGGGAGCTTGCCAGTGCAAAGCAACTTACGGACATTGACATCACTTTAAGGCGGCGGGGAGCTTGCCAATGCAAAGCAACTTACGTACATTGACATCACTTCAAGGCGGCGGGGAGCTTGCCAGTGCAAAGCAACTTACGGACATTGACATCACTTTAAGGCGGCGGGGAGCTTGCCAGTGCAAAGCAACTTACGGACATTGACATCACTTTAAGGCGGCGGGGAGCTTGCCAGTGCAAAGCAACTTACGGACATTGACATCACTTTAAGGTGGCGGGGAGCTTGCCAGTGCAAAGCAACTTAAGGACATTGCAACTTGCTCTTTCAACAGTTGTGGGTACAAAATCACACAGATGGTGTTCACAGAACCATCTGCTGAGAACAACGGAAGCAAAAGACCGTCAACTCATGACGTGAGAGCCCGGCCCACAGTTCATGGGTTCCCACGACTTCACGTTCACAGAAACCGTACGGTTGATTGGAGGTGGGGATGGGGGACGGGTGGGGGGTAGGAATGAAAGCCCAGGTCCACCCCCTGTTCGCGCAGCTCTGGGCTCCGGAGAGGAAGAAAGGAAGTGAAGCAGGATAGAGTCCGTCACGGTCTGACGACTGACGCGCCAAGCCATTGGCGGCCACCCGGTCCACACGGGGCTTTGTCCCTCCACAGCCTCCCCCGCCCGTCCCGGTCCACGGGGCTGAGCGGTGGTGGCGCGGCGCAGCGTGGAGACCGAGGGACACAATGTGCTGGGTCGTTTCCCGGCCTGGCCTTTCCCGGTCCGTCGCCATGCGAATGACGATGAACGTCCAGTTTGGGCCAATGAGGGCCAGTAAGTAAATAAACATGGTATTTAACGTCCACAGAAAACATAAGGCTTATTAGGGACGGGAGAATGGGGGTATGGCGTCTTTTGTTTGTTTTGAGTGTTGCTTTACGTCCACAGAAACCGTAGGTTTGTTAGGGACGGGAGCCCAGGACGTCCACCTCGACTTTCACACAGATCATGAGCTCTGTGATATGGCGGTTGGGGAAGAGGGAGATTACATACCTATCGCTACTCTGTCACAACCGGAATGACTCCTGCATTTGGATGAGCAGCGACGAGGGCCGTTTTAATATTTCATTAATTGTGAGGGAGAAAGTGTCAAAACCGTGTCCACAGACAACAACTTTGAAAGAGAGAGAGCCGAAGCGAATTCGAACCGAGGTCCCTCAGCTTACCGGCCTAACGCCTTACCGCTAGGCCAAACCGGCTCACGTAAGAGCCAAAGTCGTGCGCCTGTTGTTATCCCGTACAGGCACGTCAGGTGATGTCACACTAGACAAAGAAAGAAAACACTTGGTGATCCTGGCTCTGCAGTTGCATTGGCGGGTACTAGGGGTCGGGTACGAAGGGTGGGGGGTGGGACGTGATGATTGGAGTGAGGAGGGAGACGAAGACGTCGTCAGCGGATTTGTCAGGAACTCTCACTCTTTATTTAAATTAGAGGGAGACGTTGGTGTCAGCGAGCTGTGGGAATTCCCACCTTGTCACCATCAGCACACGTGTAGCGACAAGTACCCGGCGTCTATTCGGATAGGCAGCAATGGAGTTAAAGTCTTCTTTAAAAAAATAAGTTTTTTTCAAGCTGTTTTAGACTGGTGTGTGTGAGATGTAGACTGCGCGGATACCTGTCGAGTTGGTTCGGAGGGGTAGGACACGGCCAGGGATTTGACCCACAAGAGAGGCAGGCGAGGTAAGAACACGTTGCGCACAGTTCTTCAAATGTTGCTTTTCGTCCACAGAGACAAAAGTCAGAAAAGGACTATTACAGTATTAGGGGCGGGCAACGCAGGACGGCCACCTCGACCATTCACACAGCTCTGAGCTCTGGTGTGAACAGTAAGTAAGTAAACATGGTGCTTAACGTCCACAGAAACCGTACGGCTTATTAGGGAAGGTGGTATGGAGGTGGCGGGAGAGGGAGATTATATTGATTGATGATTGATGATCGCTTATATAGCGCTATTCTCCGCTCTCTTGAACAGACTCACTGCGCTCGCATGTGGTGCTACATGAGTGACTAGCTTTTTATAGCGCGTTTTTGAATATCCACCGAATTGGTGTACGTACAGCGCTGGCATGGCTGGTGCCACATGAAACTGCAGCCGTTTCGGCGCAAGTTCTGTGTACACCATACAACCATGCACCATGTCACTTCATGCACAGCCACATACATAAGGTGTATGCGTGTTTAGCTGTAACCTGCCACCTGCACTTGGCAGAATGACCGGGATCTTTTACGTGCTACTGTGGTAACACGGGGGTGGAACGGATACCGAAATAAGAGTCAGCACAGATAGTCGACCCTGGAGAAGAAAATTCTCCCGCCGCTCCTGCAGGGATTCGAACCCGCGACCTTTCAGTCACGAGTCCGGCGCTCTAACCACTGAGCTATCCCCGCCCCCATATATACCTATCGCTACACTGTCACCACCAGAATGATTCCTGCATTAAGATAGGCAGCGATGAGAGCCATTTTAATGTTTCAGTAGGAAGTGGTGGACAAAGTCACAAGACAGTGTCCACAAACCACAACCTTTTTGAAGAGAAAGGAGAGCCGAAGCGGTATCGAACCGAGGTCCTACCGCTTACTGGGCTCTAACGCCGTAACGCTAGGCCAAACCGGCTCGCTTGTGCACAGTACCTGGCTGTCCGATTATATAATATACACTTGTAGAGAATGGTCTTCATCGCCTGCAGCTCATCAGTCATGGCTGGTGTGCAGCTGCCTTCCTTGTTGGTGTCCACTCCGTGTTTCGGTTACTGACCAACTTCAACAATCAAGGGAGTTAATTAGCGCGCGAAAGACGTCACACAATCACAAGAGCAAAAAGTCACACAAACAACAGCAAAAACACGAGTCGCCAACGGTAACTCTCACACAGCATGCGAAAGGGGGGGGGGGGGGTACAACTGTAAAGTGACAGTTTGTACGGTTCTCTGTGCGGGAGTAGGAAATACAATCTACAGACACCGAGATGGCTTTGGTGGAAGTGGAAGGCGCGATTTTATTACGATGCAGTGAGTAACTAGACCCGCAACTTTCAGAGGTGCGTGAAATTGACAGCTATATATATATGTGTGTGTGTGTGTCCAGTTCCAGTTGTAATGAAAACGAGTTGGTAATGCAACGTTTGAATGTAAAATTATCATGGCGCTTGACGTGTGAATGATGAAACCACGTTTGACACGCACACACACACACACGCACACACACACACACACCGTTGGTAATCCAGGCCTTTGCATCACTGTTTCCATATATATATATATATTTTTTAGTAGTATCGAGGTCTTCGTGTCGTGACTTTATTTCAGGTCTGTCATTGTTTCTCTGTATGCCTCTCGTTCTTTCCCACCTATCTCTCCTTTTGTCTGCTTTCTTCTCTTCGTTTACTGTTCCAGTTTATTCGTGTGTTGGCCATGTCCGGGATAATTCAGCGGACAATGGGGAAAACCAGTTTTGCGACAGGGCCGTGTTAGTAACCATCCTAGTGATTATTTAACGGGGGGGGGGGGGGGGATTGACCTGGTATACTACTAACTAGTGTCGGAGTTCGGACAGTCAGAGCCTATCTCTCCGTGAAACAACAGAATTGGGGTCTCTCTTAGAATTTGGTAACGTCCATAGAAACCATATATATATAAATTATAATTGTATATTACAGACACAGCACAACTGTGAAAAGATTATATTGCTGTGTTTTTAAGGTCAAAATGCTGTGGTACAGGTAATGAAAACAACATACATAGAGACACAACACTTGCTGTAGTGGCTGTGGTACAGGTAATGAAAACACATAGAAACCCTACATTTCCTGTAGTGGCTGTGATATGGGTAATGAAAATGCTCCACCCGTGACGGGTTTGAAGCCCCGACACGGCGAGTTGTGACAGCACGGGGTTGAGGGGCCGTACACGGCTGACTGACGACGTTTGGACACACACCGCTGACCGCCCTTGTCCTGCCGGTCAACACGGGCTGGCTGGGGGCTGTTGTACAGGTATACGTCGTTACCCTCCCCCCCCCTCCCCGCCGCCCCACCACTCGCAGCTCCCGGCGTTCGCCGTGGCTTCTTTCGTACTGTGCGACCACGTGGAGTGGGACTCTGATGTGTAGTCCTACAGACTATAATGTACAGTTATAGTCTGTCATGTACAGTCCTGTAATCTGTTATAGTCTGTAATGTACAGCTATGCAGTCTGTAATGTGTAGTCTGTAATGTAAATCATATAGTCTGTGATGTAAAGTCGTATAGTCTGTAATGTACAGTTACATATACTGATATAGTCTACATTTTCATTACTTGTACCACATATATATACTACAGCAAGTATAGTAATATTGTATGTCTGTGATACTCTATACATGCTGTTTTCAACCTCCACAAGTATAGGTATTTAATCTGCAGTCCTATGGTCTTGGATCAGCAGCCCCTGTAGCTTAATCTGCAGTCCTATGGTCTTGGATCAGCAGCCCCTGTAGCTTAATCTGCAGTCCTATGGTGTTTAATGTGCAGCCCTGTAGCTTAATCTGCAGTCCTATGGTGTTTAATGTGCAGCCCTGTAGCTTAATCTGCAGTCCTATGGTGTTTAATGTGCAGCCCTGTAGCTTAATCTGCAGTCCTATGGTGTTTAATGTGCAGCCCTGTAGCTTAATCTGCAGTCCTATGGTGTTTAATGTGCAGCCCTGTAGCTTAATCTGCAGTCCTATGGTGTTTAATGTGCAGCCCTGTAGCTTAATCTGCAGTCCTGTGGTGTTTAATCTGCAGTCCTGTGGTGTTTAATGTGCAGTCTTTGATTGCCAAAGGCAGATCAGCGTCTCTGCTTCTGTCTCATGTTCAGTGCAGGATTGGTCCTCGCGGTAATGACGTTAGTTTGGATTTGTCACTTCCGGCCAGCCGTATACTCACCCCGGGACAATTTGATGATCGTCCTTACATCCTTGTGCAATACTTACTAGGTAGCACGTTAGACAGAGCGTACACATAAGTAGGTAGCCTGTTGGACAGAGCGTACACATAGTAGGTAGCCTGTTGGACAGAGCATACACATAGGTAGGTAGCCTGTTGGACAGAGCATACACATAGGTAGGTAGCCTGTTGGACAGAGCATACACATAGGTAGGTAGCCTGTTGGACAGAACAATGAACATACACATAGGTAGGTAGCCTGTTGGACAGAGCATACACATAGGTAGGTAGCCTGTTGGACAGAGCATACACATAGGTAGGTAGCCTGTTGGACAGAACATACACATAGGTAGGTAGCCTGTTGGACAGAACATACACATAGGTAGGTAGCCTGTTGGACAGAACATACACATAGGTAGGTAGCCTGTTGGACAGAGCATACACATAGGTAGGTAGCCTGTTGGACAGAGCATACACATAGGTAGGTAGCCTGTTGGACAGAACATACACATAGGTAGGTAGCCTGTTGGACAGAACATACACATAGGTAGGTAGCCTGTTGGACAGAACATACACATAGGTAGGTAGCCTGTTGGACAGAGCATACACATAGGTAGGTAGCCTGTTGGACAGAACATACACATAGGTAGGTAGCCTGTTGGACAGGGTAAATGATTCCTGTTCGACTTGTTTGCAATTAACGATGAGATGACTAATAACCAAAATCTGCCATCTACATCAACAAAGGCAACGTTCACTGGCTATGCAATGTCCCGACTGTTCCCTGCTGCCTAGTTTGACGACAGAAAGTCCGTGCTTTGGGTAAAAATAAAAATAAAAGATGGGCAAGGCGTTGCTCTGTTCAACGAAGTATTACAGGGCTCGTATTTTTGCCGCTGATTTTCACACCAAAATATTTTGGTCGACGGCCCCTTTAAACGCTGAACTTGGTTCGTCCTAAATTTTGTCTGATTTTAGCCGTCTGACTTTGACTTGAAGTACGTTGAATAATTATGCTCCCGTGACAGCCTCAGATATATAGATCTCCACCGTGTGTGTGGCCTTTGACAAGAGCGCGCAGCTCATAACTCATAACTGGCCCACATCTGAGTGGCAAGTACTCTCGACTCGCAGGGCTGTAATCAAGGATTGCGCTACTAGCCGAGAGCGAGTCTGCAACCAGATGACGGGGCGCCGGGCGACAGCCAGCCAAGTGTGGTTACCTGTCAAGTGATTGACACATCGCGTGCACCTGATGCTCGCCATGCACACGGCAGTCCCACGCCGTCCGCTGATCTCATCCCAATGACTGCCACCGCCGGCTTCCTTTGCTGGCAGCGTTAAAGCGAAGGCGGTGTGGGTTTGATTGACGAACGGGGGAAACAAAGATGGGGACGGATGTTGACAATGCAGGCTGGAGCTGATGCGGAACGCAGCCGTGTTTTGTATTGACCGATTGTGTTGCGTGATACACCACTTGACTGACTGGTGGACGGATTGGTTGACTGACTGATCCAGTTCGATGGCTGCTTGGAGTGCGTGTAAGTGGGGTGAGGAAGGGCTATGCACACACACACACACACACACACACACACACACACACACACACACACACACACACACACACACACACACACGGCTATGTACACACACACACATGGCTATGCACACACACACACACACACACACACACACACACACACACACACACACACACACACACACACACACAGATATATGACGGACTTGACTTTACATTATCACTGTGCGCTGTGCAGTGACCGTATAGACTACAGATGTATGACGGATCCGCCCACAGTCACTGGAAGGGAGGCAACTGCTGTGGCAGTCAGAACGAGGGTCCAGTTGAACTGCAGGTCAACGCGTGGCCGTCTTCTTGTCTCCGGGTCTTTAGTCTTTACGTTTGTTAGTAAACATGGTGCTTATCGTCCACAGAAACCATGAGGCTTATTAGGGACAGGGAGAAGTGGGAGGGGGGAGAGGAGAGATTATATTCCTATTGCTACACTTGTCACCACCAGAATGACTTCTGCATTAAGGTGGGCAGCGATGAGAGCCATTTTAATGTTTAATAATTGTGAGGGACAGTCACAGGACAGTGTCCACAGACCACAACTTTTGAAGAGAAAGGAGAGCCAAAGCAGATTCAAACCGAGGTCCCTCTGCTTACCAGCCTAACGCCTTACCGCTAGGCCAAACCGGCTCACGTTTTACGTTTGTTGCTTTGCTTTTTCTATTGAACCCCTGTTTTCATAGCAAGGACCGCGGTGGGGGGGGGGGGGGGGGGGGGGTGGATAATGGAATCATGTCGATAAAAAGGAACGAGCAGTAGCCTGCCTATTCTTCTGCGCAGTTCAAGCAGCCGTCAGTCTTCCTCTACCCCCCTCCCCCTACCCCCAGGTCTGTCTTACATAAGTTACAATCTGTCCCAGGTAAGGTAAGACTAAGAGCAGTAGCCAATCGGTGTACGGGTCAAAGGTCACAGTCATCTCATTCATAATAACAGAATATTTATGGCGCCCGATCTCGTAAGAGCCCAGAGCGCATACAAAGACAAGGATACCGTACGCTCATTTCATCACACACACTCTGTATAACTGTATTGCTGGCGTACTTAACGTACTTGTATTTTGAAAGAGAGCACCTAACGCGGATTGAAGAGAGGCAGATATACGTTAAAAGGCTTATTATTAAAAGTGGTTGTTGTTAAAAGGCTTATTATTAAAAGTGGTTGTTGTTAAAAGGCTTATTATTAAAAAATGATTATTGTTAAAAGGCTTATTATTAAAAGTGATTGTTGTTAAAAGGCTTGCCCTCGCTGCAAAACACGTCAGTTGCCGCAAGATGCAGACCCACGTTGCACAATGCTTCTTTTTTTGCAAAATGATGTCCCACCCTGCAAAATCATGTCTCACGCCGCGTACTCAACTAGGGTCACTCACCTACCTCATCTCACCTAGGGTCTGTTGACATTTACCACATCTCACCTAGGGTCTGTTCACGTTTACCTCATCTAACCCAGCGTCTGTTGACATTTACCTCATTTCACCCAGCGTCTGTTGACATTTACCACATATCAGCGAGGGTCTGTTCACGTTTACCTCATCTAACCCAGCGTCTGTTGACATTTACCTCATCTCACCCAGCGTCTGTTGACATTTACCTCATCTCACCAGCGTTTTTTGACATTTACCTCATCTCACTCAGCGTCTGTTGACATTTACCTCATCCCACCCTGCCTCTGGTGACATTTACCTGACCTTACTCCACATCCGTCGACACTGACCTGACCTTACTCCACGTCCGTCGACACTGACCTGACCTTGCTCCACGTCCGTCGACATTGACCTGACCTTACTCCACGTCCGTCGACATTGACCTAGCCTTGCTCGCGTCCGTCGACATTTACCCGAGCTGACCCCGCGTCCGTCGATATCTATCTGACGTCACTTTGTGTCAGTCGACATTTTTGTCTCGTAGCTCGGCACAGAGGCCGCCTACCTTCTTGTTTGATTGATTGTTTCAAATTATGAGTTTATTCATTTTGCCTCATAACTACTGTTTTATATGGGACACCGATGAGAGCGATGGCTTATTGATTACTTACACGCAGCACCGCTCGTAAAATGAACTGCAGGTCCTCAGTGTTGTACACGTGCTGCTATTGATCGAAGGCAGCGGTTTAGGGATTTGTTAACTTGACATTGCCGCCGATGTGGACGTTGACCCCAGAGGGTATTCTGCGTCGTCGTTGCCACCATGGCTGAGCAACAGCTGCACTGACGTCAGGGCAGCGTGACACCAGAGCGAGTAGCGTTTGTCACGGTCCACACGCGGTGGCCAGTGACGTCATGGCAGCGTGACACCAGACAGTAGAGCAGCGTTTGTCACCGCACGCACACCACACACACACACACACACACACACTCACACACACTCACACACACACACACACACACACACACACACACACACACACACACACACACACACACACACACACACACACTCACACACGCGCGCGCGCGCACGGTAAACGTCACACTCGTATCAGGCATTCCCTTAGTTACAGACGTCATGCGTCTGCTAGACGTGTAACTGATTAAAAATCAAAATAAGAGAGCAGCAGACAGCCTTTTACTGGTTAGATCAGAGAGCGGCCACAAACCTTTTACTGGTTAGATCAGAGAGCGGCCACAAGCTGGTTAGATCAGAGAGCGGCCACAAGCCTTTTACTGGTTAGATCAGAGAGCGGCCA
>OY757551.1:5471352-5473852 GCA_963584105.1 Alviniconcha strummeri
ATCAGATTCGATAAGACTGTGACTCACTCACAAAATGTTCTATATTTCAAGTTTTCTGTCAAGGTCAGATATATGTGCTGCCTTATTGAAGGCTGCAATCAGATTAGATAAGACTGTGACTCACTCACAAAATGTTCTATATTTCAAGTTTTCTGTCAAGGTCAGCTATATGTCAGTTATACACACTGTGCTGCTACTTGCACTCCTGGCACCTGTGCTTGGTCTGCATCACTGAGACTTTAATAGGTGGGGCGCTTGGTGATGGTTGGCTGATCTTGTCAGTGTTGCACTTGTAAAGAACTGTCAAACAATTTTCACACAAAGTAACACTGTAACAGTGTAAGCTACCACAGGCACCTGAGAGAAAAAAAGTTTGATGTGGCAAGACTTGTAATTAGTTTGAAGATCACATTGCATAACTGTCCCGAGTTGGAAGAAAGAAGCCTGAGCGACATGCCATCTCGTTATTTATTTTTCATTTGGTCTCGCTGGAACTGATTGCATGTAGCATGTACAGTGTGTGCATTACATTTCTCTTTGCAGAGCTTGTGTATTGTATATATGGTGAAACGCTGGGCTTGCAGATCGGCAGACCTAACTGTAACTGTTTGTTGCTTCCGGTCTTAAACGTTGGCTCACCGGTCTTAACAGTCACAAGTTGTAGTCTGAGGCCTTTTTGCAGTGACTGACTTTGCCCTCCATGGTGATTTAAAACAGTGATGTGGTTCACACCACTGCCAGCTTGGTTGGCCAGTTTGATGTGCGCTGCGGACATTGTGGTGGAGGCAGTGCAGCGCTGTGTACAGACTCCCAGCTTTGTTGAGGGGTTCTAGTGCTCGACAGTACCACTCCAGTGCCTCTGTGGTACCTCCCAAGTACCTCTCCAGTGCCTCAGTGGTACCTCCCATGTACCTTCCTGGTACCTCTCCAGTACTTCTGTGGTACCTCCCTAGTACCTTTCAGGTACCTTTGTAGCACTTCTCCAGTGCCTCTGTCGTACCTCCCTGGTACCTCTCCAGTGCCTCAGTGGTACCTCCCATGTACCTTCCTGGTACTTCTCCAGTACTTCTGTGGTACTTCCCAAGTACCTTTCAGGTACCTCTAGCACTTTTCAAGTACCTCTGTGGCACCTCCCTGGTACCTCACCGGTGCCTCTGTGGTACCTCCCTAGTACCTTTTAGGTACCTCTGTAGCACTTCTCAAGTACCTCTGTAGTACATTCCTGGTACCTCTCCAGTGCCTCAGTGGAAACTAACTCTCCAGGGCCTGTATGCATGGTGAGCAAATAAAGTTAATGGCGGGTAGCCCTAATGAAAACTCAAAACTGATTGGATACTTCGTGAAAACATCCTTCTCAGCTTCAGTGAGACAAAGTTCATGGTCAGATCACATATACTGTCCAACCCTGATGGCTTCAGTGGAAAAGTATGGATACGGGAAATGAGGAAGTGTGAACTTTACTGAAAGTGAAAACAAGAGACCTTCTTGAAAGATTTTGAGGGGTTAACTTTGGGGCACAATTAGTTCTGCTAACATCCAACAACCTGTTTTTCACGGAAATGTGAGAAGCACTGCCAGACTGTAGCTGATGTGTCGGTGACCCACTGACCCCATCACATTCAAGATTTTCCTGTTCCTGTCTTGACTGTGATGTATCTTGATGCTGGAATCCAAATTTCTTGAATAGTTTGTGGGCTCTTGGTCCATAAAATGTTATTTTCTCTTGAGCAATGACAATATTAGCAGCACCAAGCAGCCATTTTTATATGGCATTTGGGCTGCTTAAACATAGAAAAATGGGTCTAAAACTTTAAGAGCGTTTGGGCTGCTTAAACAGAAAAAATGGGTCTATAGCTTTAAGAGCATTTAAGCTGAATAATCTTAGTTCACACATGATGAATTGTTTCAGTGCGGTCACACCTAGAGAAAATAAACACAATTAAAGGGGCGAGTAGCTCTTTATACATATGGGTGGAAGGTAAACACAATTAAAGGGCCGTTTGCTCTTCATACATATGGGTAGAAGGTAAACACAGTTAAAGGGCTTTTTGCTCCTCATACATACAGGTAGAAGTTAAAAACAATGAAAGGGCTGTTTGCTCTTCATACAAATGGGCGGAAGGTAAATGCAATTAACGGGCTGTTTTCTCTTCATACATATGGGTAGAAGTTAAAAACCATTAAAGGGCTGTTTGTTCTTCATACAAATGGGCAGAAGGTAAAAACAGTTAAAGGGCTGTTCATCATACAAATGGGCGGCAGGTAAACACAATTAAAGGGATGTGTGTTCTTCACAGAAATGGGTAGAAGTTAAAATCAATTAAAGGGCTGTTTGCTCGTCATACATATGGGCCCAGCTCTTCTCCAATGTCTTGGCAGTACCTTGCTAGCATCTCTCCAGTGCCTCTGCAGTACCTCAGATCTCTGATACTTTTCTAGGCCTTCTAAAGTGCCTCTCTGTTACATCCAAAGCCAACTCAATGTTTGTTGATGGCACCAC
>OY757551.1:5478852-5503042 GCA_963584105.1 Alviniconcha strummeri
TGTACTGCATGTCACTATGTGTGTGTTGCAGTGTGTAAAATTGTTTTCCTGTATGTTTGTGTGTGTGTGTGTGTGCGTGTATACACATGTATATGAGTGTGTTTTTAAGTGTTTTTTGTTGTTGTTGTTGTTGTTTGTTTTGTCTTTTCCAGCTGTTGTAAGCACTGCCTTACTGTTTAAGTATAATGCATGCACCATGTTGTTTAAACGTTACTGTTGTTACTAGTCAGTTGTCATCAACATTGTCAGTGTACTCTTTCCTTTGGACACCAATGCTGAATGTTGTGATTGTGTTCACTGTTGTTACTGCTTACCATGATTGCTGTTCACATGCTTCCTGTTGTTATAATGATGCGGTGTTGACCTCCACAGGTCACTGTGGGATACAGTCACTGAGTTAGCAGTGACTTTAAGTTTACGGAGGTGACGACAATCTCTGGCGTTGGTGTAGTGGTAAAAGCAGAGGGTTAACTGTCTTTTCAGTGGCTTTCATGTTGATCAGTATTTTTCTGCTGAATCTGGTTCTGATTCTGATTCTGGCGTGATGGACTTAGAGGCTTGCTGTCTGCAGAGTTGTCTTGGGCATAACACTGATTTAGTCCTGGCTTTTTTTCCATGCCGTATGTTTGCCTGTGGTGGATTCGGCAGACTTTTATCCTGAAAATTCTCCTGTATTCGTCATTAAGATTAAGATTAAAAGAGGCTTTTTTGGTGTAGCTCTTGTTGAGCAGCTCATGGATGATTGTTGGTAGATGGCTGTGCAGCTTGCTGCCTTATGACACTGGTATTTGCCATGATGCATTTTACTGTTTCTGGTCATTCCTTTTTTCTTTTCTTTTTTCTATACATGTGTTTTTCTTTAATCCGGTATTCATAATCAGACAGAGCGGTCAACAATACTAGCAGGTCCTAGCTTGAAGTTTTTCTGTAACAAGGGAAATACTGAAGGGACTAAGCTCCTCAAAAATGTGTGTGTTGACGTTTGTGTATCATATACGTGTGTTTTTTTAAATATTTTTTTATGCTTGTGTATGACTTGCATATTTGTAGATTGACTTGATAAAGAGTTTACATGAATATATTTATGTATACCATAAGTGTTTTGAAATGTGCATTTGCTTATGACTGAAAGGGGGTACATGTATATATATATGTATACCATAAGTGTTTTGAAATGTGCAGTTGCTTACGACAGATTTTGATCATCCTGAGGTGATCCTGTACAGCTGACGGGATGTTAAATTCCAAATACTAACTTCCTCAGACCGTGGTCAGTTTGTCTGTTTACCTGTCCTTAATCATCAGCCTGTTTGAAACCTTTTGGAACATTGTTTCTGGTGGGTTGAAATACGTGTCCATTTATTTTGCTTGTTGCTGTCACTCTTTGTTTATATATAATAATTATAGTCATTCATGAGACAACTGGATTATGGTATTTTTGTAAAATTTTGCAACTGAGTTTGTATAAAATTTATTTAACATGGCCCTTTTTGGGGCAAGGATTAATTAAGCCATCTGCGTTGAACTTGTATGCAAATATTGATCCAGAAATAATTTATTTAACTTGATTTAAGAACACATTCCAGCAGCAAAAAAAACAAAACAAAACAAAAAAAAGCTAAAAAAAAAAAAAAAAAAAAGAGGCTTTGACAAACCTGAAATTCTGTTCGAACAAAACAAAAACAGTCTCAGAAATATTTTACTTGTCCTGCTGCTTCAGTGATAATGAATTAATACACCTTTTCCTTGCCAGAGAGTGTGTAAAATCTGTTCCTGCTGTATGCTTCTGAGCTCAGTGGCAAGGAGGTATCATTGGCTGCCACAAGAATCATTTGTGATAAAAAGTTCTAAAAGTTCTGTTGCAACAAAACACATCTTTTGTCACGACAAAAGTACGCTGGTTGTGACCAAACTTTTGTCACCACAAATTTTGTTGTTGCAACAAATGAAATATTTGTGTTTGTTGAGACAAAAGTTTTCTCGTGACAAGCATACTTTTGTCATGACAAAAGATGCACTTTGTTGCCAGAAACACAACAACAGTATGCTTGTCACAACAAAACAAAATTGTTTGCAGTGACAGATATTTGTCGTGACAGACGTTTTGTCATGACAGATGTGTTTGGCACCACAAACATAATTTTGTTGCAAGAAGCATGTATTTGTCACGACAAAACTTTTGTCATGACAAAAATTATACTAGCTCCTGCCAATGAAAAGAAAGAGGGTTAAACTCGAACAGAAGTATTCATGTGAGAACTTTGCTTCACTCAAAATGCATTACAATTTGAAAGCCAGGAAGGCATATATATATATACTTAATACCTAATACTTTCTTAGTACTCGCTTAGTACTTCATTGTCCCTCGAGGGAAATTCAGGTCGCCTTACCCGAATAAGGCGCAGCAGTCGCAAGAGCAGCGCTACCCATTCCTATAAGTGTGTGCAGTATTTCCGTGTGTCCAGACAATGGTATGGCTGCCAGTGTTTGGGATTTTTAACGTGCGCTGTGCACAGATGTCGATGCCTGTGACTGCACACTGGGGCTGTACAGACACTGTAAGAGAGTGCACTGGATTGAAGTTCACTCTGGAAGAAAAGTCCCTTGCTGCACCTGCATCAGTATTGCGCCTGGTTTTCAGTCAGGCACTTTGGCCACTGAGCAGTCCCTGCCCCATAGCATTGTATGACAGTGCATTGGCAATGGAAATTGTGAAAACCATCATGTGAAATTGTGTAAGGCAAATGGAAATGGGGCCTTCGCAAAGGACCTTGATTGACATCCTGACCCTTGTCCTTCATTTCAAACACTTAAAGAGCTTGTCCTTAGTTTCAAACACTTAAAGCGCTTGTCCTTTGTTTCAAACACTTAAAGTGCCTGTCCTTTGTTTCAAACACTTAAAAGCACCTGTCCTTAGTTTCAAACACTTGACTAGAAATAAAGGACAGGTGCTCTAAATGTTTGAAATCAAGGACATGTGCTTTGTGTTTGAAACTAAGGACAGATGCTTTAAGCGTTTGAAACAAAGGACAAGCACTTTAATTGTTTGAAACTAAAGACAGTGTTTTAAGTGTTTGAAACTAAGGACAGGCGTTTTAAGTGTTTGAAATGAAGGACACGGGTAAGGATGTCACTCGATGTCCTTTGTAAAGGCCCCTTTTCCATTTGCCTTACACACAATTTCACGCCAATAGGCTTCAAGATTTTTTAGCCTATTGCACTGGGCCAGTCCGTGGGCATTTGGTGATGGCATGTGTTGGCTGCTCGTTCAACAGTTTATCAGTCTTTTTGCTCAGTTTAAAACAGCAACAAAATCTCATGAAAATTATGTTTTCCTGTATCCATTTTCCAGTAAATTATGGCCATATCCCCCCCCCCCCCCCCACCCCGCCCCCAAAAATAATGAAAAAAACTATTGTATACCGGTAAACTGTATGTGCTGACAGGCACCCCATGTCCACATTTTCATTAAGAAGAGCTACTGACCGACCAGTGGCATAGGAACACAGATAACTTGTAACAGAAGCAGAATAATCAAAATTTGGATTGTGGCTACTCCTAAGGGAAGAAGCTATTGTGGCTACTCCTAGCAGAAGAAGCTAGTCGGAGGGGTGGCCTGAGAGTAGCTTGGCTTGCTTGCCATGAGTTATAATGTCGTTCAAATTCCAAGCACTGGTTTACGACATCCTTCCTCCAACCACCACCGTGATTTAGTTACGCCATAGGTCTCGGAAAACTGTCAGCTGACACAAAGGTTTTTGCTGGTGCTCAAACGGCAGTAAGTTTGTAACAGACGGCTCAAATTACATCAGGTTGTTTATTTTTAAACGGTTACATCGTTGCAAATAAAACCCTTGAAAATTGTTTCAATCAAGACTGAGCTCTTTTGACCTGTGGTGGACATGCCTTGTGTCTGTGTACGTGCTCGGACACGGTGCTGCTCTCACAGTCATGTCAGTGCCCAAACCTTTCAGCGGACAACGACCGTTTCGGTCCGCAGAAATAAAGAGTGCCCCTTCAGTGGCGCAACCAGCTCCGGCAGAGATTGGAGGAGGGTTCCGGAAAGCGATGCTTGGAGTATGCACGTCATTCAGTGTACAGTTGTTAAGATCGAACTGTGGGAATGTGTACTTGCATAATGTTTCATGGATTTACTGTTCTGTCAGTAGTTCATGTACTTTACTGTTCTGTCAGTAGTTCATGTACTAGTACTACATATATGTACTATAAAAACAATGACAATCAGTCAGGACTTTCCTGGAATCCCGTAGAATTTCAGTGATTTCATGCACTCCCTGATTAAGGAGTTGATGCGGTATAATTATGTGACTGTGAAAACCTTTTCAGGGACTTCAAGGATTCCTTGATTAAAGAGTTGACACAGTATAATTATGTAACTGCGAAAAAAGAACTTTTTGAGGGATTTCATGAAAGCACTATAGTAATTGTAACATACGGCAACACAAAAGACACCGCATGATCAAATCATCCACGTTTCATTACAAATTGTGCAATTGTATTTCCACGTCGGACCACAGTGGCTATGTAATTATATGCATGCTGTCAAAATCAGCAAATGGTTTAATTCCTTCATTTCTGCAATTTTCCTAAATGCCTCGCAGTTTTGAAACAAGGGGATGTTGTTTTTTGTTTGTTTCAGTGTCTATGCAAAAGTTGAGTTTCTTATGCCTCTTCGTGTCGATGATTTTAGCAGGCTGCTTTGTGAAATAAATAAAAAATAGTATGGCCCCTCCCCCCCCCCTCCCCCCACACACACAAACACCCCAACCCCTCTTCCCCATTGTATCTTTGTTCTAAGGTGGGATATGGACCTCACGGCAGGCAATTTACACTTTTAACAACAAAACAACAACAAATTCTTTTGGGGTTTTGTTGTTTTGGGTGGGGATTTTGGTGTGTGGTTTGTTTGGTTTTTTGTTGTTGTTGTTGTTGTTGTTGTTTTTGGGGGGGGGTGTCTGTCTGTGTGTGTGTGTGTGTGGGGGGGGGGGGGGTGTTTGTGTTTGTTTGACCTTTTTTGTTGTGTTTGTCATAATTTGAGATGACAGTTTGCAATCTGACCAGACGTTAAAATCCAAGAACTAATTACGTTTGTCATGTCCAGATCACGTGCTTGCAGTGTAAACCACTGTTTCATGTTGAACTGCATATTGATATATGTGGATAAAACCAGGAAATATAGTTACTCATGTCAGTTTTTCACTGCTTGAAAAGCATTGTGCCACGTAACGCTTGGCATCCATGTATTTTGCCTCCCACCTTCCACCGTTTGAAAAACCACAAAATCCTGCTCGGTGATTTGCTGTACTGCTGTGCAGAATACCCATGGTTGAAGATGATGTCGAAGTGTTGTTTTACGTCCACAGAAACCATACAAAACATGCAGAATACCCGTGGTTGAGGTTGAAGTGTCGTTTTACATCCACAGAAACCATACAAAACATGCAGAATACCCGTGGTTGAGGTTGAAGTGTCGTTTTACGTCCACAGAAACCATACAAAACATGCAGAATACCCGTGGTTGAGGTTGAAGTGTCGTTTTACGTCCACAGAAACCATACAAAACATGCAGAATACCCATGGTTGAAGTTGATGTTGAACTTGTTGTTTTACGTCCACAGAAACCGTACAAGACGTGCAGAATAACCGTGGTTGATTTGGGAGTGTTGATATGTAAATATAATGTGTGTGTATATATACATAATAGGTGTTAATCATGTAGTAGTAGTGAGTGCTCTAGAGCTGTAGATTGCCTTGCATGGTGTTAGTTGAGTGCCGTAGCTGGAGTTTTTCTTTTTCAGTTTGGTACTTTTTCCATAGTGTCATTTAAATGTGCCCTCAAGACCCATCTTTTTGCCTCTGAACTCTGAAATTACAAATTGCTTTGTGGCTTAATTACCTCTGTGTGTGTGTGTGTGTGTGTGTGTGTGTGTGTGTGTGTGTGTGTGTGTGTGTGTGTGTGTGTGTGTGTGTGTGTTGTCTGCTTTTGTATGTGTGTGTATTGGAATTGATGAGAAAGACTGAATGAAGCATTGCAGTGTATTTGTTATATAATTAGGAAGGTTTCATTGTTTTCGTAATTCTGTGCACTTTAATTGACCGTTCTTTGATATTGTGCGCTTCGGTCTCTCATTAAATGTAGGCAGTTTATAAATATTCTTTTACTAAACATTACATAAAATCCAGTGCGTTTGACTTTAAATAAAAAGGCTACTGACAGGCTACTGGGACTGCCCGCAGCTTATTAAGCTTGGTCAGTTGTTGTTTTTTCACCTCAAACAAAAACTTCTAAAGTTTGCTCGGTGATAAGTTCAAGTTCAGTGTTGCTTTACGTCCACAGAGACCATAAGGACTATTAAGGGACAGGAAGCCCAGGACCATAAGGACTGTTAGGGACAGGAAGCCCAGGACCATAAGGACTATTAGGGACAGGAAGCCCAGGACCATAAGGACTATTAGGGACAGGAAGCCCATGACCATAAGGACTATTAGGGACGGGAAGCCCATGACCATAAGGACTATTAGGGACAGGAAGCCCAGGACCATAAGGACTATTAGGGACGGGAAGCCCCGGACAGCCGCCTCAACTTTCACACAGCTCCTAAGCTACATTTGGTGATAATCTCCATGAAGCTATGATATACATGATATGTATCTGCCACTTTGGATGACCTGGACCCAGCGTCAGGGTCGCACACATTTGCTTTTCCTTTCTTGTGTGTGTGTGTTTATAGGCGATTGTCAACTTATTTCTGAACTTGGCAGAAACACAGTGTGGCTTGTACACGGAGTCTGTGCGGGATCTTTGAAGCTTTGTGTGGTGATAACAACCATAGGGTTATAAATTACACTTTTGTAAACATTTCCGTTGACTTTGTCCTTGTTTCAAGGTCACAGCAGTGTTGGGAAAGGAAAGCTGAAAATGAAAGCAGTGATGATTTCTTGATGAGTTCTGATCCAGTCAGATTCAGAGATTGTGTTATTGTTACATGCAGACTAAATTGTGAACACAATGCTTTTGATAGATGTAACAAGCACTTAACCCTTTCACTGCTGTGCTTGCCGCACCGTCACTTGAAAAACGAACAATAAAGTGCCAGATTATAAATCATTAAGGCTTTTCCCCACTCTTTGCACAGCATTGAAAGTAGAGTTGTGATAGGTCCATCAAATATTCTGTTTGCAGGCGTACGTGTTTCTGTGCACTTATCAGCCCGGAAAATTTACATGCTGGGGCAGTTAAGGGGTTACGCTCTGACACATTTCCTTCCTGCCGTAATGTTGAATAAGTTCCTGTTTGCTGGGCATTTTCGTGATGTGGCATGCTCATGGTAGGATGCCATATGGGTGTAGAAATTGTGATCTCAACTGGCATTCATGTTATGAGCTCAGATGAGATGGTGGCATTGAGATCTCGCCTGCTTTGTTAACCCACATGAGACAGATCTTATCTGCTGTTATGAACCTAGATGAGATGATGACATTGAGATCTCATCTTCTGTTATTAACCCAGATGAGGTGATGACATTGAGATCTCATCTGCTGTTATGAACCCAGATGATATGATGGCATTGAGATCTCGTCATCTGTTGTTAACCCAGATGTGACGACACAGAGATCTCATCTGCTGTTATGAACCCAGATGAGATGATGACATTGAGATCTCGCCTGCTGTTGTTAACCCAGATAAAGGTGATGACACTGAGATCTCATCTTCTGTTATGAACCCAGATGAGGTGATGACACTGAGATCTCGTCTGCTGTTATGAACCCAGATCTATCAAAGGTTCAGTCTTTATAAGCTATAACATCATGTGTGAGGAACGCGGTCAGAGTTTCACTTGTGATTGGATGTAGAGAGTTCTGCCCTGATGTCACCTCTATGGTGGACTGGGAATTAACATAAGAATTAAAAAATAAAATAAAAAATCAATAAACTGAATATTGTGTTACAAGCAAGTTGTTTAAAGCTGTATGCTAGATAACCTGCACTTAGTTTCATATTTTCTGACTGATTTTGTTGGCCTTGACCCGTGTCGGAAAAGAGTTCATTTTATTGTTGACCTTGACCTGTGTGTCAGAAAAGAGTTTAAAGAAGTTAGATTGTCCTGTTTTCAGTCAGTTGGACTGAATGCCTGCACTTTTTCTTTAAGCGTCATGGGTCATGTTCAGACATTGTTTCTGACTTTTGCAGTAAATATGTCATCAGCATGTGTCTGTATTCATTTTGTTGTGGGCCTATTGCTTCAGGTGTTTGTCTCTTTTTCTTTCTTTTCAGCGGTGAAAATCTGGAGCTAATGGTTCCATTGGAGTAATCATTTTCAGTTTATTTCATTGCAGCATTTCTGTTTCAGTATTACAGTGGACTCGTTTTGTTTGGGGAAAGGTGGGGTGCGGGTGAGGGGGGGACTGGCTGTTGTGAATGTTGTATAATTATGCACATGTATGTATATATACGTATATATACTACCCTAGTTTTCACTTTTTCCCCGTATGTGTTTTTCCATTACATTGATGGTTTCCATCTCCATTTTTGTTCAGTTTTCCCTCTGCCTGGCTCTGTCTTCTGCTTTGTCACCCTGTCTCTTGATTTCCCACTCTGTCCAATGCTCGTTCTCTCTGTGCCGACATCTCCTGTGTGCGACTGCGTGGTGCCATTTCAGTTGTTGCCTGGTTGTGTTCTGTTTGAGTTTGTAGTGTGAGGCACAGTATCACTCAGCTGCGTGTCTGTAATTAATAAATTTCAGATGTGAAACCTTCAGACTTGTTCTTGCACTGAGCCTTGTTTGTGTCTGTCTCCATCTGTCTTGCTCATCTTTTCACCCCGCCCTATACCTGTCCATCTGGAGTTTCTGTCTTGCTTGTGTCAGTCTCTGTCTTGCTCTTCTTTTCACCCCACCCCGTCCCTGTCCGTCTGGAGTTTCCGTCTTCCTTGTGTGTCTCTTGTCTGTCCTGCTCTTCTTTTCAGTCCACCCCGTCCCTCTGAAGTTTCCGTCTTCCTTGTGTCTGTCTCTTGTCTGTCCTGCTCTTCTTTTCACCCCACCCCATCCCTGTCTGTCTGGAGTTTCCGTCTTCCTTGTGTCTGTTCCTGTCTGTCTGGAGTTTCTGTCCCTGTGCGGACTCAAGTCTTCAAGTTCTCTTTGCTGTACTCTGCCTCTCTCACTGTGTATCTGTACATTTCTCTCTCACATCCCCATGCTCTTTTTCTCCTGACTCCATCTCCAGACTCTCTTTTAGTTTTACTCAGTCTCACTCTGTGATCTTGCTTCACTCACTCCCTCTCTCTCTGTGCTCCCTTTCCCTCTGACTCCCCATCTTAGCTCTGTGACCATGGCTGGGAGTGTCAAGACTCTCACACACACACACAACATTCACACTCTCTCTCTCTCTCTCACACACACACACACACACACACACTTCAGACCCACACTGTGTTCCAGGGCCCAGTTGATGACCGTCTTGTCGGCACTGGTCAGCTGGTTAAATGATCCCCTGCCCCTCCAACACACACACACACACACACTCTCTCTCTCTCTCTCTCACACACTCACTCTCACACACACTCTCTCTCTCTCACACACACACTCACTCTCTCTCTCTCACACACACACTCACTCTCACACACATACACACACACACACACACACTCACTCTCTCTCTCTCTCTCTCTCTCTCACACACACACACTCACTCTCTCTCTCTCTCTCTCACACACACACACGGTGCAATAATCTGAACAGCTTGCATCCTATAAATAAACTCTGCAGCACACGCACGCACACACACACACACACACACACACACACACTGCATGATTAGATACAAAACAAGTATCTTTATTTAGAATAATACATGGCAGCATATTATGCTTTCGTTATTGGAGCAGTATACATTTATCTAATAAATCCAAAAATATACATACAAAAACAAAAAAGAGAATGGAAAAAAACCCAAGAAATCAAGATTAAAAAAAATTAAAAAAAATTAAGAGAAAAGACCAGGCTTGGACCATCAAATAAATTACTTCTTCCCAGCAAATTCTTTCTAATCACGCATGGTGAACCACGAAGGGCTCATCAGGGTGGAAACAATCAATCAAATCACAAGGGAAACCACTCTACAGGCAGTGTTAGCCTGTAGCACTAGCCTGCCTCAGCTGGGGTTACATAAGTTTACAAAACTAATGATGTAGTGGCCAAATGTAACAATAGCTACCCAACTTTTTCAGGTGACATTCCGGCTCATAATCGTGCACCACCATAGTAAAATTTGGTCTCAAAAAGATGAGCAGTTCAGACGACAGCTTAATTCTCAACAAAGCATGCACGCATGGACAGATGGGCTCAAGGATTCCAGTATGCCCCCCATAACAAAGTTACAGGGGGTATCACTTTTATTATACCCCTTGTAACTTTATTATACCCCCCATAACAAAGTTAAGGGGGGTATAATAAAGTTACAGGGGAGTATAATAAAAGTGATTTGCTGCTCATGTGGTGTTATAGTAGAAGAGGACTGGATAAAATGAAGTGAAATGAGCCAGGCAGGCAGAATTCCTGGCAGCAGGTCAAGCAGTTAAAGCCATTTTCTGACTTTCTCCAGGTTTAAAAGAGAGAGCCTTTAAATGACAGCCCTGTCCTGCTCTCGGAGGGGGCCCCGAATTTTTGCATTTGCATTCCACAAGCCAAAGGCTTCAGACAGAAATGAATCTTTAAAAAATAAAAATAAGTGCAAAAGGAAATTTGTGTACACAAGCAGGAGGCCATTTCATTCCCTCTTCTGTTGTAAGCATCATTTCATCTAAAGTAATAACAATAGAAGAGAAAAAAGCCTACCTGAACAAGAACATCTGCTTATATCAGTAGGAACCTATTTCAATCTCCTTGCTATTGCAAGCACCATTTCCTCTATAAAAAATTAGATTTTTTTTATTTTTTATTTTTTAAACACACCCCAAAAAGCCCAACTGCACCAAATACAAGGAAATCTGAGACAACCAGCATGGGGTTATTTCGATCCTCCTGCTGTGGTTTTTGATTGATGATTGATGATCGTTTATATAGCGCTATTCTCCGCTCTCTTGAGCAGACTCATTGCGCTCGCATGTGGTTCTACATGAGTGACTAGCTTTATAGCGCGTTTTTGTTTTTGAATATCCACCGAAGTGGTGTACTTTACAACGCCGGCATGGCTGGTGCCACATGAAACTGCAGCCGTCTCGGCGCAAGTCCTGTGTACACCATACAACCATGTTCCATGTCACTTCATGCAAAGCCACATACGTAAGGTGTATGCGTGTTTAGCTGTAACCTGCCACCTGCGCTTTTGGCAGAATGACCGGGATCTTTTACGTGCTACTGCGGTAACACGGGGGTGGAACGGATACCGAAATAAGAGTCAGCACAGAAAGTCGACCCTGGAGAAGAAAATTCTCCCGCCGCTCCAGCAGGGATTCGAACCTGCGACCTTTCAATCACGAGTCCGGCGCTCTAACCACAGAGCTATCCCCACCCCAGCACCATTTCCTCTATCCAAAAAAACCCAGCTGCACCCAAACAAGGAAATTTGTGACAATCGATCCTGCTGCTGTGGTAAGCACATTTATGGTACAGTATTTGTTTTCTCTTTACACTCTAAGACAGGAGAGAGAGAGAGAGAGAGAGAGAGAGAGAGAGAGAGAGAGAGAGAGAGAGAGAGAGAGAGAGAGAGAGAGAGAGAAAAAAAACAAAATAAAAAAGATGACTGCCAGTCACATGAAAGGGCACCACAATGACAGCCCTACAGGTGAATCCGAAAAAGCAGAGGCAATTATGCATCAAATCATGGAAGCAAAATCACTTATAAGACCATAAACCTGTTCTGATATACACCCACAAGCACCCCACCCCCAAACTTTCCTGCCCCCCCCTCCCCCCCAACTATACTCCCACCAACCTCCCCACCTTGCCCCATTTTGTTTCCCACCAACCTTGTTTCAACTCATACCCGGTGATGATTGTCTAAAACCTCGCTGAGATTCTTACAACCTGAGGTAACTGAGCAAAGCAGTGCCGCATACTTCACCATCAACAACAGTGACTGTCTTATTTAGTAAAAGTTGATTAATTTAATCTATGCTACTCAAAGAAATTGCTGTCTACATTCTATACTCTGCAGAGAGAGAGGTGGAGGGGGGGGGGGGGGTGCTAGGGAGAGAGAGAGAGGTGGGGGGGGGGGGGTGAGTGATAGTGAGGGAGAGACAGGGGGAGAGAGAGAGAGATGGGTGGGGGGGGGAGTGATAGAGAGGGAAAGAGAGAGAGATGGGTGGGGGGTGGGGGGGGAGTGAGAGAGAGGGAGAGAGAGAGGAAGATTGTGGTGTTCCTCTGTTTACAAAAACAGTGCGTGTGTGTGCATGTGTGTGTGTGTGTGTGTGTGTGTGTGTGTGTGTGTGTGTGTGTGTGTGTGTGTGTCCAAGTGTGTGTGTGCATGTGTGTGTGTGAGTGTATGTATGTGTGAGTGTGTGTGTGTGTGTGTGTGTGCATGTGTGTGTGTCAGAGAGAGAAAGAGAGAGGGAGGGGGGGAGAGAGAGAACAAACAAGAAACAGTGAAACACAAGCCCACACCCCACTGAAAACATTAAACCAAAACTTCTATAATAAACTATGAACATGAAACAGAGTACAGTTGGAAGCCACGAACACCAGCAAGTGAGCAGAATTTTAAACACTCCTGAGAAAACTACTGACTACTAACACACTATATGTATATATATATACACTCGCCAATTTCCATCAGCAGACTGCTTGGGCTGAGAACCCATCGTTTTTAAATGTACAAATACTGATGAAACACCAGAAAAGGGTAAGAAACGAAAGAAGTCAACAATTAAGCACCTCACCTTAACAAACAAAACAAAATTCTATTTTATTTTATTTTTTACATAAGCAAAAGCATGCTTTTGTTCAATAAGGGTAATAAAAGTAATTTAAAAAAATCAAAAAATGACTTGATCTAATATATATAGCACTTCTATAGCACAACAGCTGTGGCAGCATTGGCTCAGCTCAAAGCACTTCACACAAAACTCTACGTACGCATATTTAACACTCCCGCCCCAGAATGCAGGCTGCAACAGACAATAAACATCCGTCCCATGACCACCTGATCCACCATCAAACAGCGACTCACGTTCAGGCTCAGAGAACAGCAATTTATCAGATTTATGTATTCTTCTTATAATTAGTATCACATGGCAGTTGTGGGTTCAAATCCTGGCCTTGGTCCCACTTTCCCGATGGCACTTCCAGGGTCCTGTCATTCACTCCGTCAACAAAGCGCTCTCCCTCAGGACTGGATTCTGATGAAGTCGCCAGCACCTTCCCTGGTTTAATTTTGCTAGTCTGTCAGAGAAAGTGGCTGTGATGAAATCTCCAGCATATATACCCTGGCTGAATTTACTGCTCTGTCAGAGAAAGTCTCTCTTCAGACTCTATGCCGATGAAGTCTGGCTGAATTTACTGCTCTGTCAGAGAAAGTCTCTCTTCAGACTCTATGCCGATGAAGTCTGGCTGAATTTACTGCTCTGTCAGAGAAAGTCTCTCTTCAGACTCTATGCCGATGAAGTCTGGCTGAATTTACTGCTCTGTCAGAGAAAGTCTCTCTTCAGACTCTATGCCGATGAAGTCTGGCTGAATTTACTGCTCTGTCAGAGAAAGTCTCTCTTCAGACTCTATGCCGATGAAGTCTGGCTGAATTTACTGCTCTGTCAGAGAAAGTCTCTCTTCAGACTCTATGCCGATGAAGTCTGGCTGAATTTACTGCTCTGTCAGAGAAAGTCTCTCTTCAGACTCTATGCCGATGAAGTCTGGCTGAATTTACTGCTCTGTCAGAGAAAGTCTCTCTTCAGACTCTATGCCGATGAAGTCTGGCTGAATTTACTGCTCTGTCAGAGAAAGTCTCTCTTCAGACTCTATGCCGATGAAGTCTGGCTGAATTTACTGCTCTGTCAGAGAAAGTCTCTCTTCAGACTCTATGCCGATGAAGTCTGGCTGAATTTACTGCTCTGTCAGAGAAAGTCTCTCTTCAGACTCTATGCCGATGAAGTCTGGCTGAATTTACTGCTCTGTCAGAGAAAGTCTCTCTTCAGACTCTATGCCGATGAAGTCTGGCTGAATTTACTGCTCTGTCAGAGAAAGTCTCTCTTCAGACTCTATGCCGATGAAGTCTGGCTTAATTTACTGCTCTGTCAGAGAAAGTCTCTCTTCAGACTCTATGCCGATGAAGTCTGGCTGAATTTACTACTCTGTCAGAGAAAGTCTCTCTTCAGACTCTATGCCAATGAAGTCTGGCTGAATTTACTACTCTGTCAGAGAAAGTCTCTCTTCAGACTCTATGCCAATGAAGTCTGGCTTAATTTACTGCTCTGTCAGAGAAAGTGGCTCTGGACTCTATGCCGATGATATCTGGCTTAATTTACTGCAGGAGAAAGTGGCTCTGGACTCTATGCCGATGATATCTGGCTTAATTTACTGCAGGAGAAAGTGGCTCTGGACTCTATGCCAATGATATCTGGCTTAATTTACTGCAGGAGAAAGTGGCTCTGGACTCTACGCCGATGATATCTGGCTTAATTTACTGCAGGAGAAAATAGCTCTGGACTCTATGCTGATGAAATCTGGCTTAATTTACTATACTCTGCAGGAGAAAGTGGCTCTGGACTCTATGCCGATGAAATGTGGCTTAATTTACTACTCTATCAGAGAAAATGGCTCTGGACTCTATGCCGATGAAGTCTCCAGCACCTTCTCTGGCTTAATTATTACTCCGTCAGAGAACGAGGTCCTATGGACTCTACACCGATTAAGTCCTCATAATTATAATCTTAATCATCAACCACTTGATTCTCCTCCCAAAGAGATGACTGCAGGACAAAATACAAATATGGCACTCAAACCAATCTTCGCAATTTGACTTCACAACAGTCAGTCAGGAGGAGTAATTGGATTTTAAGGTCCTGTCAGCCTCAGGCCGATCAGTGTCGTAAGCAAATGAGCATTTTAAAACTCTTCTCTTGGATATTATAAACCCTTTCTCAAGTCAAATTTACAAGATCAATCCATACACCAACACAAAAACAATACACAAACATCAAGCACAAATTTTCAAAGAGCTCGTACACCAAGACAAAAACATCAAACAAAAATTTTCAAAGAGTTCGGACACTGCCCTTCTAAAAAGATTTTTTACAAAAGCTTAAACAGCCAGCACAAGCTGGTATCGTTGACCATTCCGTCTGAGCAATCAATACCAGATTAAAGATTATTTTTTTTAAAGCAGTGGACAGAAAAATAATAATTTCTAAACCTTAGAAAAATTGCAAATAATGCCAGTCAGTCTACATAATTATGTGAAACAAAACACACACACAAAATACCTTCATGTATCACTACTAGTTAAATTCCAAAGAATCCTGCAACTTTTACCATCCGCATTTAGTCATACATGTTATGGCACAGCGAGTGTTGTAAAAGGTGCCACAGGTGGGGCACCCCCACACTCCAAGCCTTGCTTTCCGGCACCGCTCCTCCAAACTCTGCCGTACCTGAATCAGCACACAAAGGAGTTAATTAGCACTTGAAAGACGTCGCACAAGCACAACAACAAAGACCAAAGTCACCTACGGTAACTGTCACCTGGCATGTGTGTAAATACGAAGCACATAAACTCCACCACAGGTACATCTTACACGCATGCCAGGTGAGAGTAACTGCAGGCAACTCAGGTTTTTGTTGCTGCGCTCGTCTGACATTGTTCAAGCGCTAATCAACTCCCTGGTGTGTTGATTCTGCAGAAGCACTCTGGGCCTCATCCCCGTTTCAGATTTCTGCCGTAACTAGTTACGCCAAGTATTCACGCTGCGACTGAGGGCTGCAGATTCAAGGCTCAGGCACCTCATTTTCACAAAATTCTGTATCAGAGATCTTCAGTGGGCTGCTGCGGTACCTACATCACCTAGGACGGTGGTGTATATCCTGCAGGACTGGCAGACCTACACCAGAATCCGAGAGCAGAAACCAGGCCTGTTGACCGATACAGTGGTGAGGGAGAAGGTCTACTGCCCTGCGAAGAACCTCCAGTTTACAATGGCAGGGGCCTGCGCTACCAGAGCTCCTATCTGAGCGAACAAGGAAGAAGAAGGAGACGAAAACCGTAAGTCGACAACAAACCAAAAAACTAAGAACATGAAGCAGTCAATACACGTTCAAATCTAAACACGTAAACACAATAGTCACATGATTATAATACTCAATTTGTCAGACGAAAACCATAAGTGAACAAAAAACAACTAAGAACATGAAGAAGTCAATACACGTTCAAAACTAAACATGCAAACACAATAGTCACGTGATTATAATACTCAGTTTGTCAGCAAAACTGTGTTGCGTACATTAGGGTGTTTTCAACCACCTCAAACCTGACTACAGAAAATCTGACCACATCGCATACAATTCATAAAAACGCACACCAAGCAAGCTTACAAGGTGTCAATCAAACTGAATCAAAAAAGCTAAACTCAAGTACTCCTGAGCAGAGCCTAGCTAGTCCAGATGCCTGTGTGTTACTGAATGTCAAGATGGGCGTAGAGTTGGGGTGTAACTTTATGAAGTCTCCCTCTCAGTACTGTAGGATATGTGGTATTAGGCTCGATTCTAGGCTCAGAAACTATGACGAGCAGATCCAAAAACTTAAACGGTCAAAAAAGAACGCTGATTTAATACAACGATTACAAAATGTGGGTGAGGTTCTGGGGTAAGCCCCTTTTTCAAAGTAACAAAGCAACAGTTGAAAAACAGTTAAATGGTGACAGATGAAAATGTGATTAGTCGGTAGTATTGGGGGCGTGTTGAAGTGTTTGGAGATGTTTGGACGAATGCTGAACATTCTTCCAAATATCTGTACTTATCCAGTTGTGGTTGCAGTGAGATGAATGCCTGGAACATCCACCTCCCCCCCCACTTCCTCACTGCAACAGGATAAGTACATTTTTTAGCACTGTTTAACTGTTGTTTAACTGTTAGATTTAGCACTGTTTAACTGTTAACTGTTTGATTTAGCACTGTTTAACTGTTGTTTAACTGTTAGATTTAGCACTGTTTAACTGTTAACTGTTTGATTTAGCACTGTTTAACTGTTGTTTAACTGTTTGATTTAGCACTGTTTAACTGTTAACTGTTAGATTTAGCACTGTTTAACTGTTGTTTAACTGGTTTAGCACTGTTTAACTGTTGTTTAACTGATTTAGCACTGTTTAACTGTTGTTTAACTGTTTGATTTAGCACTGTTTAACTGTTGTTGAACTGTTTAATTTAGCGCTGTTTAACTGTTGTTTAATTGTTTGATTTAGCAATGTTTAACTGTTGTTTAACTGTCATTTGGCCACTTTGGAAAAGGGGCTTACCCCCAAAATCTGCATGTTTTGAACTGTCATATTAAATCAGCTTTCTTTTCAAACTGTGCACATTTTGCACCGTCATATTAAATCAGCTTTTTTTTTCAAAATGTTTACGTTTTGCACCGTCATATTAAATCAGCTTTTTTTCCCAAACTGTTGATGTTTTGCACCGTCATATTAAATCAGCTTTTTTTTCAAAATGTTGACGTTTTGCACCGTCACATTAAATCAGTGTTCTTTTCAAAATGTTGACGTTTTGCCCCGTCATATTAAATCAGCTTTTTTTTCAAAATGTTGACGTTTTGCACCGTCACATTAAATCAGCTTTCTTTTTAACCATTTATGTGTCTGGATCTTGCTGTGGACCTTTGCCAGTCACCTTTGTTTCCCTTTTTCTTTTCTTTCTAAATCTTTTTTTTACTAGGATGAGAAGTTTGGATGTCATGGTGACCTGAGCCGTGGTGTATTGCTGGGCTTTGGGCAGGCGCATCACGGACCAAGGACAGGTATAACCAAGATGCCCTGAAGTGCTTCTAGATGCGGAAAAAGGATATAGAACTGGGGCAGGTGCATCAAGGACCACGGAGGTGAATACCCAAGATGCCCTGAGGTGTTTGTAGATGCGGAGAAAAGATGCAGAACTGGGGCAGGTGTATCGAGGACCACGGAGGTGAATACCCAAGATGCCCTGAGGTGTTTGTAGATGCAGAGAAAAGATGCAGAACTGGGGCAGGTGCATCGAGGACTACAGAGGTGAATACCCAAGATGCTCTGAGGTGTTTGTCGATGTTAAGACAGGATGCAGAGCTCTGGCAGGGGTAGTGTCATGGGGTGGTCTAAACTCCAAGGTGCTGCTGGCTGCTGATGTTGACGTAGTGCTCCGGAAAATTGACGTCCAGGTCCGGGACGATGATGGTGCGGATGGTGTTGGTCCACCCTGCCCCCTCCATGCTGCCTGTGACCAGGATGCAGGTCGACCCTGTTTTGAAGTAGCCGCGCTTCTTGCAGATCTTCATGGCGTGGTGGATGCGGAAGTCAATGTCCTCCAGCCACTCCCCACAGCTTGCGGCTGAAACATCATCATCCACATCATCGTTATTGTCTCTGCTATCATCACAACAGCCATGATGATTTCAATATATTCCAATATTTATGGGTCTTAAAAAACAAACAAAAACAACAACAACTGTCAAGTCAACTCCTGTTTAACTGTCACTGTACAGTCATTGTCACCAACCTCATCACCACTGTCACCGCTGATCGCCTTCCCTGTGGTCAGCATCAATGCTGTCCGTTACTATTCACTTAGCAATCTTCACTGTCAAAATATAACCATGATCACCTTTACTGAAGTTACCACCACCACCACCACTGTTAGGCAATAGGAGTGCTCAGGGTGTTGATGAGTGTGTGATAAAATGTACATTACTGTGATTATTAATACCATTCTTCTTCTTCTTCTTTCATACAGTGTCCAACTTCAACACTATAAGACTTCTAGCACATCAGGTCATTTTGGTGTTTCCATAATCAAACCATGACACAGACTACAGGATCTTTAACAAGTGTATGCGATCTTTTTGCATGTCTAGACACATGGGGGACCTCAGTTTACAGATTCCGAAGGACATTTCACCCTAATCACCACAGTCACCACCACAGTCACCGCTGACAATCAACACTTCCAATACCATCACCACCACCACTTCCTCCACCACCATCATCAGTCACCACGACGGACTCACCATCATGCAAGACAGGGTAGACGCTGCGGTGAAGATGCAGGGCCCTCACCGTGTGGTGACTCTTTGTCACCGCCACAATCAGACAGGGAGGGCGGTAGCGAGAAATCATGGCTGCAGAACTGCAATACCACAAACATCATGTCACACATGGAGGGGGATAACCAGACACCATGGTTACAGAACTGCAACATCACAAACATCATGTCAGACACAGTGGGTGATAACCAGACAGTATGGTTACATAACTGCAAAGTAACAAACATCATGTCAGACATGGTGGGTGATAACCAGACACCATGGTTACAGAAATGTAATGGCACAAACATCATGTCAGATATGGAGGGTGATAACCAGACAGTATGGTTACAGAACTGCAACATGACAAACATCATGTCAAACAGGGAGGCTGATAACCAGACAGCATGGTTACAGAACTGCCATATCACAAACATCAGATAACCAGGGTGATAACCAGACAGCATGGTTACAGAACTGCAATATCACAAACATCAGATAACCAGGGTGATAACCAGACAGCATGGTTACAAAACTGCAATATCACAAACATCAGATAACCAGGGTGATAACCAGACAGCATGGTTATAGAACTGCAATATCACAAACATCAGATAACCAGGGTGATAACCAGACAGCATGGTTACAAAACTGCAATATCACAAACATATCTGATAACCAGACAGCATGGCTGCATAACTGCAATAACACAAGCATGTCAAGATGTAACGACAACACTGAGTCATCACAGTTGCAGAACTAAATAACAAACATAAATTATACCAAAACATATATAAACATAGTCACAAACAAAGGGTCGACTCACTGGCCAGTGCTGGTGACGACAATGATGGCGGCCGCCTTGCTGCGATTGGCTGCCTCTACAGCGGCCATGGCAGTGGAGTGGGTGTTATCTGCGGGCAGGGTGGTGATCATGCGTAGCTGTCGGTACAGCAAGTCGTGGTGCACAGCCATCTCCGCCTCCCGGGCAATCTGCACCCAACACAACACAGGGTTCACGTTGACCAATAACTTCTGGTGTTTTACAGGTGATGATTAGTCAGCCTATATACTGGGGAGGGGTGTGGGGGGGGGGGGGCGCTGGGGTGGTGGTGGGGGGGGGGGGGGTAGCGATCAGTCAGACATACTGGTTGTTATTTGCTTGACAAGTTCTCAACAAAAAACAAAACAAAAATGCAGCACAGAGAGAGAGAGAGTATGTGTGTCTGTCTGTCTGTCTGTTGTGCATGTCTGCTGTGTCTGCTGAGAGAGAGAGAGAGTGTGTGTGTGTGTGTGTGTGTGTGTGTGTGTGTGTGTGTGTGTGTGTGTGTGTGTGTGTGCGTGTGTGTGTGTGTGTGTATGTGTGTCTGTTGTGCATGTCTGTTGTGTCTGCGGAGTGTGTGTGTGTGTGTGTGTGTGTGTGTGTGTGCTTGAGTGTGTGTGTGTGTGTGTGTGTGTGTGTGTGTGTGTGTGTGTGTGTGTGTGTGTGTGTGCACGAGTGTGCATGCCCGCATGCATGCGTGTGTGTGTGTGTGTGTGTGTGTGTGTTCTAGACAGGGAAGGGAGATGGGTGTTTGCTAGCAGAGCTCTAGTAGTAGTACGGACAGCTGTGTCTCTGACCGGTTACAGTGATCATCTGACAGGTTTCTGTGAACCACTTTCATCACCTTATACATGACACCCCACTTTGAAAAATGCATAGTACGATCACTGACAACAACATATGGGTCATGCACTGACATAATGGTTGACCGACTCTTAATACCTAACAACAATGTGTGGGCCACGCACTGACTGAATGGTTGACCGATTATTGACACCTCACAACAAAAAGTGGGGGTCATTCATTGACTGAATGGTTGACCGATTATTGACACCTCACAACAAAAAGTGGGGGTCACGCACTGACTGAGTGGTTGACCGATTACTGACACCTCACAACAAAAAGTGGGGGTCACGCATAGACTGAATGGTTGACTGATGTGGGGGTAGGAGTAGAGGTGGCAAAGTTTTGTATCCTAAGTTCTCCTCAGGTCTGAAACAGGGAAAAGTCTGCCGAGGGGAGGTTTGGACACCGCAGACTCTGCCCACCTCAGACCTTAACCCCTTCACTGCCATAATCTTATTTGAAAATGACCCATGAAAGTGCGAAATTGAAACCCTTAAGCCTTTTCGTTTTCTTTTTTTGCACTGGCATGTGAAAGGGTCCCCATCAAAACGCAAAGAACTGAAAACAGATGTTACAGGACCGGAAAACATACTGTTTGTAGGCGCGTCCCTGCATCGTTCAGCCTGGAAACTTGACAGGGCCGGGGCAGTAAAGGGGTTAAAAGAATCTAGGATTCAAAACCTCCCCACCTCTCCTCCTCCCTATTCAGCTTTCAACCCCGACCAGGTCTGTCCAATCCATGCCTGCTAGCCACACACAGGCCTGTTTACACTCAAATACATCTAAGACTACACTTGGGGGGCTGATGCACCCAATAGGCTCTTTGTGAAGGGAGTACGACTTTCTGTCTCTCCATTTATTTATTTTTAATTCCGTCAGACTGACTCTGTTTGAGGTCTTCCAGATCTAAATATAATGCCTCAGCAATTTACAGGCTTGTTTTTTTCTACACTTTGACCTCAAATTAAAATTTAAAAAAGTAATAATTTTATTAGAAAAGCTCAAGCATTTTCAATTTTTAGCCACAGCTTTTTGCTGCCATGGGCTATTGAAAAGTCTGAGTGGCAATACTGGCAGTCTGCTGAAGATGTGGAAACAGAAGACTGCACTATGCCAGACTCAGATTTGTATCTTGACTGGAAAAGTCCCAGAGGCAATACAGGAAGTATGCTAAGATGTGGAAACGAGATACCACTATGCTGGGCTCAGATTTGTATTTTGACTGGAAAAGTCCCAGAGGCAATACAGGTAGTACAGTGAAGATGTAGAAACAGGATTCCACTGTGCTGGGCTCAGATTTGTATTTTGACTGGAAAAGTCCCAGAGGCAATACAGGTAGTACAGTGAAGATGTAGAAACAGGATTCCACTGTGATGGGCTCAGATTTGTATTTTGACTGGAACACCTGTTCCCTCACTGCTTTGGCATTTTCATCATCAGTTCTTTTCCATTTCATTTTGTTCTCTGTGAAAATAACCTTTCAACCCAGCTTCCAGAAAAATGGCAAACGCTAATACTTAACAATAATAATAATGTACATTTGTCATGCGCTCATCAACAATTTACATGAGGCATTATGTGGGCACGCACACCATGGAGTGGAAATACAAGCCTAGTTTTGAACTGGCAGAGAATTCAGTGCCCAGACTACACAAAGCACAATACAGAAACACTACAGCTGCAAGCAGTCGCAAAACTTACATGTGCCACCCAAAACCCAAGACTGGGCAGATTCCTGACTGGAAAACAAATGTACCACAAAACATGTCTAGAAATATTTATGACTGGGGTTTTTTCTCTCCATTTTTCGTTTGTTATGATCAGAGTTTTTTTCCTCCCCATTTTCTGTTGTACTTTCATAAGCTGAAAATGCAGGTGTACAAAATATGCCCAAATCGTACAAGCAAACAGGTCTGCACAGACAACCTCACGACCATGTGTCCCAATGTCCCAAGTGAACCACTCACAGCACAGATGACTTGCAGGGCCTTCACAGGGGCTTTGCCCACTGCCGTCTCCCGAGACAGCATGACGCAGTCGGTGCCGTCCAGGATGGCGTTGGCCACGTCGTTGGCCTCAGCACGCGTCGGGCGAGGGTTGCTGCTCATGCTTTCCAACATCTGCAAGCCACACTCAAGGGTGAGCATTGATCGATACTTTAGAGATGACAGGAAGACAATTAAAATGATAATAATGATAGATTATTTATGGAGCCCCATCTCGTAAGAGCCTGAAGCACTTACAGAGACATAAGAATATGCTCATTTCATCCCACACATGCATGCACACACACACACACACACACACACACACACACACACACACACACGCACTGAAAATACATGCATTACTGGTAACGGGTTGGCAGAATGAGAAGCAAAACAACAGATCAGTATGCGGAAGACAATTAGAGATGGGTTTCCAGTTTTGACTTAACCCCTTCACTACCATGATGTCACTTGAAAACGACCATTAAAAGTGCAAAATTTGAGACCCTTAATCCTTTTTGTTTTCTTTTTCACACTCGCTTGTGAAAGGATTTTCATCAAGACGCACAGCGTTGATAGTAGATGTGTTATAGGACCGAAAAATATACTGTTTGCAGGCACATCATCTGTCAGCCTGGAAATTTTACACGCTGCGGCAGTGAAGGGGTTAAATGAAGAGATGAAGACGAATGCCTGACTGAGAGAGGAAGAGAGAAGAAGAGGAGGCTGGCATGAAGAGACCATCACTGCACATCACAGTCACCGTGTCCACATGTGAAACACAGAAACAGACACAGCACCAAACCACCACAACCCACCTGGGCAGCACAAATGACAGGCTTGCCGGCAACGTTGGCTCGACCAATCAGATTCTTCTGAGCCAGGAAGACTTTCTCTGGTGGAAGATCCATTCCCAGGTCACCCCTAGCAACCATGATGCCGTCGGCCTCCTGCAGGATGGCGTCAAAACTGAAAGAAAAGAAGAAAATAAACGGCTTGCCTTGTTACTGAACCAGTTTGAGTCCCAACAGGAGTGGCAGGAAAATTATCTTCTCCAGCGTCAAATTTCTGTGCTGACTCTTATTTTGGCATATCTGTGCTTGTTACCTGTATTACTGCAGTAGCATGCAAAAGATCCTGCTCACTCTGCCTAAAGTGCAGGTGGCTGGTGACAGCCAAACACACATACATCCTACACACTGTGTTCCCATGGTGGCACAGCTGTCCAAATACCAGTGATAGACAATTCACAAGAAATATGTAAAACCAGCCTGTTGAACGTCCTATCGTTCATACCCAATGATGACTGTAAAAGAATTCTGAA
>OY757551.1:5503242-5536765 GCA_963584105.1 Alviniconcha strummeri
ACTGCACAGCTTTAGTAAAATGTGCCAATGTAATGTAGTACACAGCTTCAGTACAATGTGCCAATGTAATGTAGTACACAGCTTCAGTACAATGTGCCAATGTAATGTAGTACACAGCTTCAGTACAATGTGCCAGTGTAACTGCACAGCTTTAGTAAAATGTGCCAATGTAATGTAGTACACAGCTTCAGTACAATGTGCCAATGTAATGTAGTACACAGCTTCAGTACAATGTGCCAGTGTAATGTAGTACACAGCTTCAGTACAATGTGCCAGTGTAATGTAGTACACAGCTTCAGTACAATGTGCCAGTGTAATTTAGTACACAGCTTCAGTACAATGTGCCAGTGTAATTTAGTACACAGCTTCAGTACAATGTGCCAGTGTAACTGCACAGCTTTAGTAAAATGTAATAAAATGTGTGCAGCTTGCAGATGAAAACTTTTGCACAATTTCTGACAATTTTAGGCCAACTTGCCTCTTCATTTGGGTCCTTTGACAAATGAGACTAACTAGTTGTAATACTTTAAAGCTCTGTACCAATTGTGCAGATGACACTGGTCATACGAAATGGGCGGATGCCTTTGTCAACGTCCAGGGAACATATCTGAGCCAGGCGGGAATCAAACCGTTCAGTCACGCTGTTCATATCCCCAGCACCGGGGCCTGATGTTGATGTCATCCTTGCTGCAACTGCACAACAAGCAACATCATCTGTGTCATCATCACTGTCATTGTCACAACATGCAACATTATCTGTGTCATTGTCACTGTCACAACAAACATCACCTGTGTCATTGTCACTGTCACAACAAGCAACATCACCTGTGTCACTGTCACTGTCACAACAAGCAATATCATCTGTGTCATCATCATTGTCACAATAAGCAACTGCATCTGTGTCATCATCACTGTCACAACAAGCAACTGCATCTGTGTCATCATCATTGTCACTGTCACAAAAAGCAACAGCATCTGTGTCACCATCATTGTCACTGTCACAACAAGCAATATCATCTGTGTCATTGTCATTGTCACTGTCACAAGCAACATCACCTGTGTCATTATCACTGTCACAACAAGCAACATCATCTGCATCATCATCACTGTCATTGTCATAAGCAACATCATCTGTGTCATCATCATTATCATTGTCACAACAAGCAACATTATTTATGTCATCACTGCTGCTGCTGCAAGAACAAGCAACATCATCTGCATCATATCACCATCATTGTGACAACAAGCAACATCATCATGTCATCACAGTCACTGTAAATACAAAGTAACATCTTCTGTCATCACTGTCACTGCACAGTGCAAGTACAAAGTAGCATCTTCTGTCATCACTGTCACTGCAAGTACAAAGTAACATCTCTTGTCATCACTGTCACTGCACATACAAAGTAGCATCTTCTGTCATCACTGTCACTGCAAGTACAAAGTAACATCTTTTGTCATCACTGTCACTGCAAGTACAAAGTGACATATTTTGTCATCACTGTCACTACATACATATACAAAGTAACATCTTTTGTCATTACTGTCACTGCAAATACAAAGTAACATCTTTTGTCATCACTGTCACTGTACAGTGCAAGTACAAAGTAACATCTTTTGTCATCACTGTCACTGCATGTACAAAGTAACATCTTTTGTCATCATTGTCACTACACATGCAAAATAACATCTTTTGTCATCACTGTCACTGCAAGTACAAAGTGACATCTTTTGTCATCACTGTCACTGCAAGTACAAAGTAACAACATCTTCATCACTGTCACTGCATGTATACAGTAACAACATCTGTCATCACTGTCACTGCACATACAAAGTAACATCTTCTGTCATCACTGTCACTGCAAGTACAAAGTAACATGGAACGGCCTCAGTTTCATTTCAGGCTGTTCTGTTACAAAACAACAGATTAGTGAAGGAAGCTAAATACAGTTAAGTAACTGCTGGAAAAACGTTTATTGCACTCAATTATTTGGTGCCAAATCAAAACATATGCACATAATGTAGATCACTGTGGAACTGAGTTCAAATTTGCAGACAGCTTTAGACAGTTGTAGACAGCTGGAACTCCTTGCCTCCCATCCCTGCAGACTTTCAAAAGCAAGCTGGACTCCACTTGGGATGAAGTTTCTTCATTCAATTTTCACTGAGCACTCACAATGTCACACAGTGACATCAGTGTTTAAAGTTAAGCTAGAAAAGTAGAATAGCTTAGGCTGGCAAAGACCAGATTAAATGCCTTTAGCCTTATTTGTAAATCTGATCATCATATATATTATTTTGTGACCAAGCAGTAAAAATGAGGCATGAGTGGGTGGCCTTGATCTCCACCTCTGTCATTTTTGTTGTTGTTGTTTTCTTAGCATTTGCATTTGTCTGTCCACTTTCCTTTATGCTGCAGAAGTGTCCTGGTCTACCATCAGTTGAAGCTATTAGCCCGCATCTGGGATTCCCTCAGAATATGAAGAAGAAGAAAAGAAGATTTTGGAGAGTCAGAGGCGCAGAGTAAGAGTACTCGCTCCTGAAAGCCGGTTAAGCACGATCGAGCATAGTCACCAAATGGATGGGTGACCATTACGTGCAACGCTTTGCCGCCCAACCTGAGATTTCTATGGAAGTCAAATTCTGTGCAGACTCTGCAAAAGCCCTTCGGCTAAAAGTGGATATTGCCAAAAGATCACGTACGCACATTAGAGATTCTGTAGTTCGTGTCACATTGTCAGACTCAAGTACGGTGGACTATGGAAACACCAAAATAACCCAGCATGCATTAAAAGCGCCAGTCTTCAAAATGCTGAAGCTGGACACTATATATAGAAAAAGAAGAAGAAGAAGAAGAAAACTCGTCTTCCTCACGCTAGCCTTGCCACAGCCATCTTCGACGAGGGTGATTCCTGCTGCTTCGATCTTCATTTTGAAGCAAGCAATAAAGCATGTCAACAATACCAGTTAGATATGTTTTACTTATCGTATGCGTATCATATTATAAAATAAGACTCCCTAGAAAGTGGGAATAACAACAAAGTCTGATACAGTAAGTCTGACATACCGGTTTCTTGCACGTAGTGCGGTGCGTACGGTGTAAGAAAGGTTGAATGTGTTCGTCTGCTGTCGACGGAAGTACACTAGAACCTTGCGCATTACGCGCAACCTTGACCTTCGCTAGGTCAAATGCCCTTGGACAAGTCGCTGCTTCGGGAATCAGTGTCTTTTTCGTGCTTGAAGTTGGACACACTTTCTTCTTTCCAGTCTACGGCGTAGTGAGGTCATTTTAATTCATTTTCACGGCACCTTCACTACACACATTACACCGGTACTGCTGCCTGAACTATTACGCAGTAGGCAATATCATGTCCACTTTTAACTCCGTCGGTTAACGGTCCTCAGATGGTATGAATACGCGGTGCGTGCGTGACTCCGTGTGGGTGTGTTGATGATGATGAGTTGATGCTTAATGTCCTCAGATGTCATTTGACATATTAGGGACAAGTTGTGACCAATGCCGAAGCACGGTTCAATAAAATCCACATACGTAAGGTGTATGCGTGTTTTAGCTGTAACCTGACACCTGCACTTTTGGCAGAATGACCGGGATTTTTTACGTGCTACTGTTGTAACACGGGGGTGGAACGGATACCGAAATAAGAGTCAGCACAGAAAGTCGACCCTGGAGAAGAAAATTCTCCCGCCGTTCCAGCAGGGATTCGAACCCGCGACCTTTCAATCACGAGTCCGGCGCTCTAACCACTGAGCTATCCCCGCCCCCGTGGGTGTGTGTGTGTGTGTGTGATTATATACCACACATTAATTAGTATGGAATGAACTCAGTACCTCACTTAACATCAGTATCTCATCTGTTATAATTATTAGGCTGTTTACATGACAATTGCTCACACCCTGCCCAATATGATCAGTAGAAGAATACACAGGTTTACATACATGTATGTTAGTATTCTACTAACTAATACTAATTGGAGCCCTTGATACTGAATGGACTGTTGTTATCTACATCAAGTTGTTCCAGGCCATGTCAGTTCTCCTGATGGGGGGGGTTGCATTGATCAGTATTGCAAAAAAGAAAAAGAAAAAAAGTGTATTGATTAGTATTGGAAAAAGTGTATTAATTAGTATTGCAAAAAGAGTATTGATTCGTATTGCCAAGAGTATTGATCAGTATTGGAGGAAAAAAGTGTATTGATTAGTATTGCAAAAAGAGTATTGATTAGTATTGCCAAAAGAGGGTTTAATTAGTAAAAAAAATTAAAGTGTATTGATTAGTATTGAAAAAGGTGTATTGACTAGTATTGCAAAAAGAGTGTATTAATTAGTATTGCAAAAAGAGTATTGATTAGTATTGCAAAAACAAACACTTATATTGATTAGTATTGCATAGCAAGAAGAGTGTATTGATTAGTATTACCTCCCCCCCCCCCAAAAAAAATGCTATTGATTAGTATTGCAAAAAGAGTATTGAGTAGTATTCCAGAAAGATTATTGATTAGTATTGCAATGTGGCACTATGTAGCATACAATACAACTTTATTACCAAGTGTCAATTGCACTAGGAATGTTTTGTGGTGCTAGGTATACTCATCACACAGTCACATTGCCAGTTATGAAACATCATAAAGTTACAACATTAAACATCTGGGTTAAAATAGAACAGATCTAATGAAATGTACTCACCAATGCAACGAAACACAAGGAAGCAATCAAGCACTTTCAACAACAAAATTCTTCTTTGGGTATAAGAAGACAGGCAACAAAAAGAAGAAGGAAGCAAAGAAGAGGACAGATAAGGCGCTGATGTAAATAAATGTTAAGAATGAATATGCACATTAAAAATGACATCATCAAAGTGGTGAAAATTAGGAGAAGCACCATCTGCCCACATAATTATGAATAAATACAGACTCTGTGTGTGTGTGTGTGTGTGTGTGTGTGTGTGTGTGTGTGTGTGTGTGTGTGTGTGTGTGTGTGTGCATAATTTCACATAATCATTGGTTCGTAACACTAACAGTCAAACTCTAGAGATTATCAGTTGTCTAAGTTGTGTTTCCATACAACAGGCTGATAGATAATCTCTTATTGAAAGATGGACATCATATGGGAGATGTGCAACAATATGTTCTTCTTGGTTTGTGCAGGTGACAGGCAGCTTTGTTAGAAATAGAAGTGAGTGACGTGTATGATTGTGACCTGCCAACTACATGTGACGTCCTACAGAGTGACCAGGGTCTTTTACATGCTGCTGTGTAATCTTGAGTCTGTGTTAACTGTGATTTGTCCCGGAGTGACCCTGTGCACGTAACAGGAAGTTAAAAGTAGAATCCAAGAACTTATGACTCTTCATAGTCATACACACACACATGCACACACGCACGCACACACACACATACCCACGCGTGCACACATGCATGTACGCACACACACAAAATGCATGCACTCACACACACACACACACAACATACACACAAAACACACACACAAACAAACGAAACAAAAAATGCATGCACACACACACACACACAGATGTCTTTGTAATATTAAGTGACCTGGGTCTTTGCCTCTGGTTAGGACCATCATACAATATCTATTATCAGTTATATATGTAATGGTGTGGAGTGGTCAAAGGACAAGACACAGGCAGCGGAGTCAATAAAGTGGAGACCACAGCAGGCGTATGTCAGCAATCAGTTTTTACTTGTTCAGCCGCAGACAGTTTTCAGCACACACACAAAATCATCATGCTCATGCATAGATAAGAGAACGGCGCGGGCCACAGGGAACACACGCTATCGCTACAGTAAAATCGCCCCTCTGGACCACAAAATGGCTGACAATTGTGTTTCCCTGGCCCGCACAAATACACTTTCCTCTACAATAACTAAACTAATTAAAACATCAAAAACATCAAATAAAAGCTACAGTTACAATCTTTTAAACCGTATAAACAAAATGTACACACATGACTTATTTTATTTACAACAAGAGTGGGAAGCGTGGCTGGCGCCTGTCTATATACAGATTCGTACAACTAAATCACAACTAACACAATGTGCAAAATATAAACGTCACTAAAACTTACATCAGAATAAAGAGCACGCTCCCACGGTTAAAATGGTACATAACAATTACAATACAACGCTCTGTAAGAGAAGCAAGACACACTCAAAGACTAGCATTAAAACAATCGGTGCGAACTTTCGCCTGGGGCGCGTAACCTTAGTCGCAGCAGCGCTGATAGTGAGATTAAGTAGTCTATGAATACAACTTAGCTTCTACAGTACACAATACTTAATAAGTTAATTTCAGCCCAAAATAAACACTAAACATGAAGTCAGCTAAGCAAAATACTATACGACAACGCATTGATCGACACAGAATTACTTTAATCGAATCAAAACAACATTTCACTACCATTTACTAGTACTAAACAAAGCGCGCCATGCAGACGACGGCTATAAAAGAATGGACCTAGAGAGGCATCGGCTACTAATTAAGCTCGATCCTGCGTCTAAATCAACGTTAAATAAACATTCTAAGATGCCAAATTATATTATACATAGCTTAGTGCATAAAAAAGGACTAGATAGACAAAGAGTAGGTAAACAAACAAGCGGTCAAAATGTTAAGGGAGAAAAACAGATTTGAAAAAGGCGCGCACTGGCGGCTATCGCCGGTCGGCTGTGTGAAGGCCATGTGGCGTTACGCCACACGCCGCGCTTCAAAACAAAAGCGTCGTCTGCTCCGGTTCCCGGGTTACTAAAGTACAGTAATGAAATTGCATTGATCCGTTAAGCGGGGCGGGATTATTGTAAAACGTACAAAGAGCACTTGCTCACATCCCCCCCTACTCTACCACTACCAGCGTCCTCGCTGAGTAAAAACACCAATCTGTCAGGCGACGTATTTAACGTAACAACCTAGAATGGGCTAAGATCTCCGGCTGAACCGGGAAACAAAATCAATCCTTTGACTAACATATATTTAATATGAGAGTCCGCAATTTCAAATAAGACCAAATCAGAGGCGGCATTATGCCTTAGATCAACAGAGGGTTGTTATTTAAACAATGATCCCAGTCTAATATCTACAACCTACTGAAAAAGGCCTGAGTATATACTGAAGCAACCGGTCACTGAGTTATCACATTTCAAAATCCATTTAGATTAGAACACAAAAATCCGAACTATTTGCCAGCAAAACAGGTAGTTACACTAGAAACTTTGCATTTAAACAAAATTCTCCTAAGTACCGTTGTTTCCGACACATTGCACCTACAAAATAGCCAAGATAAAAATATACCATGAACCTAGTAATACAGATGGCATCTGACATAAAAATCATGAACACTGTATAAAATGCAATCATCACACACATGTCATGTCAACAAAACAGCTAATTTCAAAACACTTACGGTACTGCGCCAGGTAACTTTGCGGTCGGGTTACTGTTGAATAATGTTCTTCTCTGCCAGACGTCGTGAGCGTCTAGGCAGAGGCACAGGTGGTCGCTGGATGACATGTGTCACTGCTGGCACCGCAACAGCAGCACGAGCTGGATTCTTCGGTGTTAACACGCATAGTTCATTGTCACTGTCTGACTCGGAGTCAGTTACGTCTGGCCGCGATGACGAAGACTGCTGGCCGGCGGCGTCGACGGTGTTGGTGGCTAGCCGGGGTCGTCGATGGTGCTGGTGGCTAGCCGGGGTCGTCAGTTGTGGTACCGCGACATCGGTGGTCATGTGTTGGTGGCTAGCCGGGGTCGTCGGTGGTGATGGTGGCTAGCCGGGGTCGTCGATGGTGCTGGTGGCTAGCCGGGGTCGTCAGTTGTACCTCGACATCGGTGGTGTTGGTGGCTAGCCGGGGTCGTTGGTGGTGCTGGTGGCTAGCCGGGGTCGTCGGTGGTGATGGTGGCTAGCCGGGGTCGTCAGTTGTGGTACCGCAACATCGGTGGTGTTGGTGGCTAGCCGGGGTCGTCGGTGGTGCTGGTGGCTAGCCGGGTCGTCAGTTGTGGTACCCAGCGTCGGTGGTGTTGGTGGCTGGCCATCATCATCAGGGTTGTCTGCTGCGGTCTGGGCCGTGGTCACTCAACCTGCTGTGGTCTCGGGTCGCTCCGCTCATCCTGCTCTCGCAGCGCCAAAGTTGTAATGGTGTGGAGTGGTCAAAGGACAAGACACAGGCAGCGGAGTCAATAAAGTGGAGACCATAGCAGGCGTATGTCAGCAATCAGTTTTTACTTGTTCAGCCGCAGACAGTTTTCAGCACACACACAAAATCATCATGCTCACGCATAGATAAGAGAACGGCGCGGGCCACAGGGAACACACGCTATCGCTACAGTAAAATCGCCCCTCTGGACCACAAAATGGCTGACAATTGTGTTTCCCTGGCCCGCACAAATACACTTTCCTCTACAATAACTAAACTAATTAAAACATCAAAAACATCAAATAAAAGCTACAGTTACAATCTTTTAAACCGTATAAACAAAATGTACACACATGACTTATTTTATTTACAACAAGAGTGGGAAGCGTGGCTGGCGCCTGTCTATATACAGATTCGTACAACTAAATCACAACTAACACAATGTGCAAAATATAAACGTCACTAAAACTTACATCGGAATAAAGAGCACGCTCCCACGGTTAAAATGGTACATAACAATTACAATACAACGCTCTGTAAGAGAAGCAAGACACACTCAAAGACTAGCATTAAAACAATCGGTGCGAACTTTCGCCTGGGGCGCGTAACCTTAGTCGCAGCAGCGCTGATAGTGAGATTAAGTAGTCTATGAATACAACTTAGCTTCTACAGTACACAATACTTAATAAGTTAATTTCAGCCCAAAATAAACACTAAACATGAAGTCAGCTAAGCAAAATACTATACGACAACGCATTGATCGACACAGAATTACTTTAATCGAATCAAAACAACATTTCACTACCATTTACTAGTACTAAACAAAGCGCGCCATGCAGACGACGGCTATAAAAGAATGGACCTAGAGAGGCATCGGCTACTAATTAAGCTCGATCCTGCGTCTAAATCAACGTTAAATAAACATTCTAAGATGCCAAATTATATTATACATAGCTTAGTGCATAAAAAAGGACTAGATAGACAAAGAGTAGGTAAACAAACAAGCGGTCAAAATGTTAAGGGAGAAAAACAGATTTGAAAAAGGCGCGCACTGGCGGCTATCGCCGGTCGGCTGTGTGAAGGCCATGTGGCGTTACGCCACACGCCGCGCTTCAAAACAAAAGCGTCGTCTGCTCCGGTTCCCGGGTTACTAAAGTACAGTAATGAAATTGCATTGATCCGTTAAGCGGGGCGGGATTATTGTAAAACGTACAAAGAGCACTTGCTCACATATATAATATATATATATCAAAAACTGATTTTATCTATCTATCTATCGATCGATAGATAAATAGATAGATAGATAGATAGATATAGATATATAAACACTTTTCATTAACTAAGTGTTGAAAACCAAGCACAGCTTTGGCCAGGCCCCTGGTGGTCACTTTCCAACAGCAGTTCTTTTTAAAAGTGTTTCTCACACACACACACACACACACACACACACACACACACACACACACATTATATATATATACTTTTCCTTTTTCTGTTTTAGTGTGCAAACAGCTTTGAAAGGGTATCGTTGACCCACTAGATGTAAAAGCACACAACATACTAAATCTAGTTCAAAGAGAGTGCGTTAAAAAATGGGAGACAGTGCATCATGTGTGTTTTTGTCACTGTCTGGGAGCAGGGATAGCTTAGTGGTTAGGGCACCGGACTCGTGATTGAAAGGTCGCGGGTTCAAGTATCTGCAGGAGCAAAGGAGAATTTGTTTCTCCAGGGTCAACTTTTTGTGCTGACTCTTATTTCAGTATCCATTCCACCCCCTTGTTACTGCAGTAGCCCATAAAAGATCCCAGTCATTCTGCCAAAAGTGCAGGTGGCAGGTTACAACTAAACGTTCATGAACCTTACACATGTGGCTTTACATGAAGTGACATAGTGCATTGTTGTATAGTGGACACTGAACATTCTGAGACGGCAATAGTTTCATGTAGCACCAGCTGTGTCAGCACTGTAACTAGTGTAAGTACACTACTTTGGTGGATATTAAAAAATGCACTATAAAAAGCTAGTCACTTGTGTAGAATCACATGTGAGTGCAGTGAGTCTGCTCAAGAGTGGAGGATAGCACTATATAAAAGCAATCAACAACAACATGCGTCAGTGTGCAAGTGAATTGGAAGTGATGGGGAAGATGTTGAAAGAAGTGTTGTTACATCATCTCCGTGAACACATTTGGGTGGAGGTGGTCGCCCCGTCACTGAATCGGAAGTCAGCTTGTCTGGACTGTTCCAGTTAAATGTTGTTCACAGTGACAAGAACTTGATGAGCAAAATTTTGCTTTCAAAAACTAACCATCATTTCAGATAAAATATATATAGATCATTCTCCTGAAAACTGGACCAAATAAGGTGCCGCTTTTCCCAATGAAATTAAAACATAAAACTCTTTTAAACTACCACTATATTTCTGATGGAATGTGTTTGAAGAAATAAGGGAAGTGGCACAACATGTGAATACATCATTATTTCTTATGCTGTGAGTCTTTTTTGGTAAAAATCACAACATTTTCATGACCATCATTTGTGACATAGCTAAGGGAAGGTTAGCTGATCGCAAATATTTCCTTGAAATCGTTCATGATTGAATAAAAACAGATTTCATGAGAAAGAAGGTGGCTAGTTCTTACATGCAAATGGTGTTTATTGTTTGTTGCTTCCTACTAACAGCTCCAAACAAAGAAAAGATAATCTGTGTCTTGTACGATACCGATGGTGTTTTCTGAGTGTGTATCACGATAGTGTGACTTGTTCACAACCAAAACTAAAGAACTTTATTTTTTTCATCTGCTTGGTAAATAACCACATTTCATCTTATTTTTAATGCTTGTTTGATGATGAGAGTAGATACGAAATAAATTACAGTCATTTTTTCAGGGGTGGTTTACATGGTGTCTTAAAATGTTGTAACATGCAAGCACACAAAAGAACAATTTCTGCTAGTACCACTGACTTTTGACCTGCCCTAATGTACAAATCCACATCAGCTGACTTGCAGCAGCAACGTTTAACCTCTTTTTGCACTGTGTGTGGTGTATTATTTGACTAGAAAAGGGAAAGTACTGTGGTGTCTTCAGGGGTGAGGGATGTAACGCTTGTGACAAATATTTGTTCTGAGTCGGCTGAGTGTTTGGATTTAACCTTTTGTAACCAAACCTGGTATTGTGGTGCACCACCATGAGCTGAAATGTCATGCGAAAAAAATGGGATTCTATCTTTAAGGTCAAGCTCTTTCATTCGTTCTGTTTTTGCTTAATGTCCTCAGATGCTAAAAGCATATTAGGGCAATGAAGGTTAATGTCATAGTGTGGGCTTAAATAATCAAAATATGACAGTTTCTACTATAGCTTTCATTAGTTCTAAACCAATGAGGCTTTGCAACCAAACTCAGTTTGATGGTAGATCATCATAAGCAAAGTAGCGTCCAGTGAAAATATTGGATTGCTGTGTTCAAGGTCAATGTCACAGCCAAGGTTAAACATTTCAGTTAATGATAGTTTGGATGACATCTTATGAATTGCTGAACCTTCTGTAACCAAACCCAGTATACATCATTACAAGCCAGAGTGTCATGTGCAAAAAAAATGGGTCAAGGTCAAGGTCAAATTAACTGAGTTTAGGTTCATACTGTGAAATCATGACTATTTCTATTATATGTTCTGAACTGATGATTTCTTGGCGACCATCTTAGTTTGACAGTGTATGTTCATAAGCTGGAGTGTCTTGTGAAAGAGGTTCTTTGCTGTATTCAAAGTTAAGGTCATAGTGAAGATTCTAAACTTAAGTGAATGTTTACCCAGACAATATCTCTGATCGATCAAACTTGGTATGGTGATGCATCATCATCAGCCAGAGTACCATTCAGAAATATCATTTTGCTATGCTCAAGGTCAAAGCCACAATTGTTTCTACTAGAGCTTCTGAAATACTGAAACTTTTGCAATCCAAATTAGTTTGATGGTACATCATCACAAGACAGGGTAAGACACAGTGAAAAGATTTTCTTGCTTTTACACAGGGCATGAGACAGAGAATATGGCTTAGGGGACTGTGGACTAGATTGCTGCCACTCTTGGCCATCCCGATATCTGGAGCAGGGGTCAGTACCTGTTCCAATCAAGAAAATGTGGAAAGAACATTGCTTTTGTAATGAATATACTTGTTTATTACTTCTTCTTCTCTTCTTTTTTTTTGGGGGGGGGATGGGGGGGGGAGGCGGTCAGTGGTTCAAGTGGGTGATTCTTGTATTCCCTTGTACTTGTGATCATTTCCACATAACATGTGAGACAGATTACTAATTAAGTGCAATTGGTTATTAACTTTAGAAAGCAAGAAACAAATATCCTTCTGACATGTATATTATGTATATATATATACATGGTTCAGACCAAGTTAGTACAACACATTTCCCCCTCCCCCTCCAAATTACTTTGGAAAAGAAAAGAAGACTACGGAAAAGAAATGTGTGATCTGTTTTGTGCATGTCTGTACTTTGAAGAAGACATTTTAAAACAAAATTGTTTTAAGAAGCAGGTAAATAAAAATAAAAATAAAACAAATGTCACAAGGTGACAGATATTCCTTCATTAATTAGGAAATATTGTATGATAAGAAAAGCAAGAGTCAAACTGGCCACTGAACCGACTCTATTCATGCATTTCTGGTGTATCATGATGCGCAATTAACCAAGTTTCTATCACCCTGTCAGTTTATGTCTTATATTTCTGTACATAAGAGGTGTCAAGCTTTCATTTCCAAATAATAACATTAAAAAAATTCACACTTTGAATTTTTACCCTCTATGTCGGTTTTGACCAGTTTTCAGGGGAATGACCCATATATACATATATATATATAATGAGGTATCAGGTAAATAACTGAAACTGTACAGTGACACATGTGATGCACTGATACCATTAATCATGTCATCCCATCTAGACATTTAAACAGCATTTAAAGTGTACATACTTATGTCATACTTTGTGTGTATTTGTGTTTCTTTTTACATCCACCATGCCCCCCACCAAGAAGAAGAAACAAAGAAATGGAAGTCAAACATAAAGTAAACAAAGATAAATAAACAAAACTAAAGCAATACCTTTTCAGAATGTTGCAGTGTCAAGTGGTGTTGAGTTGACGTGATTTGTTTGTGTGTGTTTTCAGGACGTGTTGGTGGAAAACATTCAGCATGGTGGTGCAGGTCAGCAGTCCAGCAAGTCAAGTGGTATCTGATGGACAGAGTTATTCAGATTACTGTCTTAACCTTTGGGAGTTCCCAAGCATTTCTTTGAGAGTTTTATGGGGGTTTGGTAGTCTTGATTGGAAAACTGTACCTGCTCGTGAGCAGGTGCCAGGCAAACCAATAATTTGTATAAAGAAGAAGCAAGATGAGATACTCAAGGTGCAGGTTGATCCTGACTGTATTATTGTTCACGAAGAAGAGGCAGCAAGACCAGTGGGAGACCGAAAGGCCCAGTATGATCAGAATGACAAGAGAGTTAAGTCTCCCACACCTGCTACCCCATTGGATACAAAAATAAACACCCCCAGGTCCATGCGCCTGAACTGGCATCATCTTATTGCTGGGGTCGCTTTGATGTTCCTTGAGTGCATGGGGCATTGCCAGGTGGGTGGAAGCGCGCTGATCAGAACAGATCAGCCCCTTCCACCGGAATGCCTTGAGCAGATCAGGATATGGGACTGTCCGCTCAAGGACACCTCAGACTCCACTGCAGAGTCTGAGTGGGGCAAGCTTAACAATCAGTGTTGTTCGGGCTTCCCTAATACATCCTTGCATTGTCAACGGGGACATTTGGTTCCTGGGCAGAGTGAATATGGTCATAACTTCCCAGCCTGTTTGCAGGAGGAAATAGTCTTGGCTGGGAATGCATTAAGGTTGGACAACTCCACCGGGAGTCCCAGACTTGTACATGAGCCATGCGAATCCTCCATGTATGAGGATAAAGACAGGATAAGTTCGGACATTTCTTTTCCTTACTGTACAAAAAGACAAAGCAATTGCAATGCAGAGGGTGAGGAGTACCTATACAGGGGAAACACTTCGCACAAAGCTATCTGCACATGCAGAAGTGGTTACAAACGTGAATCAGATGGCTGTCTTGCTGAGTCTGATGACACAACCCCTACACCTCCCTTTATGGACTCCTCCACAACCCCTGCTGGAATAGACTCCCCTAGGTGGAACAGACTCCCCACCAGTTTCTTTGCTGTCATGGATGCCTCCAAAACTCCTGGCATTTTCATAGGTCTTCCAGTGGTGGCAGTGATTTTATTGGTTATAGGGTCAGTCATCTGTTGTTTGAAACCTTGGATTTGTAGAGAGAACTGATGTGCCAATAGAAATGAGAGGCTTATTCTGTGAACCAGACCACAGCTTAATGGGAGATAATTTAGTGAACACTTTTTATGTGGGCTTTCTCGAGGCCAGTACAATTCTTAGATTGGTAAGACCATAAATTTTAGCTGACCTTTTTGTTTTGTTTTTGTAAAACGTCCTTGAGCCAAAAGCAGCGACACGGCTAGGGCCACATGATACTGGGTAAGAGGGTGTCTGGTGCTTGCTGTAAAATGAATATCATGGGTGGACCATACCCTGGCCATCTGTTAAGAAGCTGTGGACTGGGTAGCTGCCAGCATCACTGGGATTGGAGAGCTGGTAGACTGCTTAATAACTTGTGTGTATGTTTTTCCAGTGTTTGTGTAGATGGAGAGCAGGTAGACTGTTTAATAACTTGTATGTTTTGCCAGTAAGGTTAAAGACAGTGTTTGTGTAGCAATCTAGCATAGACGTGATCAATTTAAAGCAATATCCACTTTTAGCACTGTCAGTTCACTGTCCTCAAATGGTTTGAGGATGCGTGTGTGCATGTACTTGTGTATAACACTGGCACAGTGCAGAATGAACTGATATGTGTATATGCCAGCATACTGCATACTTCATTCCATCCACACACACATGCATGCACACACACACACACACACACACACACACACACACACACACACACACACACACACACACACATTCTCATGCCATATGAGGACCACAAACTGACAGGGCTAAAAGTTGACATTGCCCAGTTTAATACACTTTGTCAGTTGCATTGGTTACTATTGTACATTGGGGTTTGTAAAAGAGATTGTATGTATATATATATATATATACACACAGATATTACAGCAAGGGGATAGCCAAGTGAGCGAGCCCTGTCATGATAAGCCAGTAAACGGAGTGGCGCAATGGGCGGGTGGTTGGCGGACAGGCACTCCACTCTTCCAGTCAGTGCATAACCGTAACTTTCTGTCGCTAATGTTGGTGGGGAGGGCTGAGATTGTTTTGATTTTAAAGTGCATTTTATGCTTCGATCATACCTACCACAATGCCCGTTCAATTTTGAAGGTATCTGCTATATAATATATTCAGATCAAGTTATTCTGAGCTTTTTTTGTTTGTTTTTTGTTTAATAGTAGCTTATGCAGCATTGACTCCTGTTCAGTTCTTGTTCAGTAACCAGATTTATCTCATGGTTTGAAAAATTAGTGAGAGGAAGACAGGATATTTTGTCTTTAGGGTTCTCTTTTTCATTTCAGCACTGTTGTTTTATAATATATCTTTATTTATTTATTTATTTTAATGCGGACAAATCAATGCGGATAAAAACTGAGCGACATCAGTTACCAATCTCCCATCAGAAACTCTCTACCTGGTTTGTTTTTTCACGCATCAACGTCCACCCATTATAATAATGATTATATAGCTATCGTAACTGAATGTAAATGTTTTTTGTTAAAAACATTTTTTTTTACAGTTTGTATGCGGGTTTAACTCATTATGCCAGCATGTACACATATTGATGATTAAAAAAATAAATTTAAAAAAGACATTCAGAAAAACGTTCCAGTTTACAAACTAACTTTTTACCATGCAGTGAAATAAAATGATAATAAAAAAAATTATTAAAAAAAAAAAGAGAGAAAAAGAATACACACACAAACACACACACACACACACACATACACACACACACACACACCTTTTCAAATTTTTCATTTTTTTTTTTTTGGACTCGTTTGGTTTTCTGATTGAAGTAATTTTGGAAATCGGCATCCTGCAATGCAATCTATGTTGTGAGGAAAATTATGAAAAAGAATTGACTGCCGGTGTCCTACCACTGGTTTATGGCATCCTTCCTCCTAGTCCTACCACTGGTTTATGGCATCCTTCCTCCTAGTCCTACCACTGGTTTATGGCATCCTTCCTCCTAGTCCTACCACTGGTTTATGGCATCCTTCCTTCTAGTCCTACCACTGGTTTATGGCATCCTTCCTCCTAGTCCTACCACTGGTTTATGGCATCCTTCCTCCTAGTCCTACCACTGGTTTATGGCATCCTTCCTTCTAGTCCTACCACTGGTTTATGGCATCCTTCCTTCTAGTCCTACCACTGGTTTATGGCATCCTTCCTCCTAGTCCTACCACTGGTTTATGGCATCCTTCTAGTCCTACCACTGCCATAGTTGGTTATGCCATAGGTCTCCAAAAACTGTCAGCTGACACTTTTTCATTGGTGCTCAAATGACCTTAGGTTCATAACAGATAACTCAAATTATATCTGGCTTTTTAAATTTATTTTATTTATGGCAGCCCACATTGCTTAGGCCAGCACAAATGAAAAACAAAATCATCTGAATTAAGAAGGAACAATTAAGAAAATATTTTTACCAGGGGTGGACATGCCTCATATTTATGTGAATGTTTTGATGCTATGTTACTTCCACAGTCTTACTAGTACCCAAACTATCAGTGGACAGATGCAGGGAGGTAAGGAGTGCCCCTTTAGTGGCGTACATAACCAGTTATGGCAGAGTTTGGAGGAAAGGTGCCAGAAAATGAGGCTTGGGGTGTGAGTGCAGCTTTCTCTGTACGCCAGAGAACCAGTGTTCTGACTTCATGAGAATATTTATGTGTGTGTTTTGTTGATCAGTGCCATGCAGTATAATACTTAAGGATACATTCAGGATGTACATCTGATGTCCTCTGGCAGAGTTTATGTACCTCGTATTTGCATGCATGCCAGGTGAGAGTTTCCGTAGGTGACTCAAGTCTTTATTGCGTTTGTGTTAGGTTTTTCAAGTGCTTATTGACTCCCTTGGGTGTTGATTTTGAGCATAGTATTTCGTCAAACTTATTCATTGGTAGGAACCAAGCACTGAGTTCTGTTAGTAGACTTCTCGTCAGCAATGCTGAATGTTTTGTTGCTTGTGAGGAATCTTTCTTCTCATCCAGAGCATTGTATTTTATTTCAGTACTTGTCGTGTAGCCTATCATTTTATCTGTCTGAACACGCACTTCATTCTGATGCAAGTTTTGCCAGCATTAATGTTCTGTACACTATGTCAGCGGTGATTTAGATGCACATATCTGTATATGAGCAAGCTTAGACCGTGCTTCCCACATTCGTTGTGAAATAATTTCCTTCAGTCATGTTTGTATAAAATATTCAGTTTACATGGTTTGAAAGAGATAGATCTGATCACAGATGACGTCAGTGAGTAGCAGTAATCCAAGTGACTGAGAACTAAAGAACACATTAAGCTGAGCAGTGGCTTGGTTTGTTGGGAGATGGTGGCTAGAGTTCATTTTTCCTGATCTTGAGATATGTTGAACAACTGATGTGGTCGATATGCTTCACCATAGACAGAGTAGTGTCAGTAACAGTGTAGACTGGAGATTTTTAACATGGCTTAAGGAAATAATATGAAAACATACTTGTATTTTTAGTTTCAGTGTTTCTTACTCATGTTTTTTGCACCCATGTTTTTGCTTTAAGCAGAATAAAGAAACACTTTGGATTGCGATGTGTTAGTGTCACTGTGTGTTTGTTTGTGTGCGTGTGTGTGTGTGTGTGTGTGTGTGTGTGTGCATGCACGCATATTTGTGTGTGTGCAGTGTGAGTGTGTTGTCACTGTGTGTGTGTGTGTGTGTGTGTGTGTGTGTGTGTGTGTGTTGTCACAGTATGTTGTGTGTGTTGTCACAGTGTGTGAGTGTGTGTGTGTGTGTGTGTGTCAGTTTAATTTATTGAAGCAATTATTAATTGATCTGATTTATTTGTAATTGTATAGGTAGTGTAGGGGGTCAGCCATGGAGTCACCACCATGAAAATCCATAGCCATCAGTCAGTGCCGGCACTTTAACTGGGCAGTGATAAATGCCATTTTAAAGGAACCAACCTTCTCAGATTTGGCCAAAAACAAAACAACAAAAGTATGAATTCTGATATTTTAGTCAAGATATGTCTGCTGATTAAAAAAATTAAAAAATCAAAAAATCTGCCAGTTGATTTTACTAAAAATATTTTACCAATAATCATCATGATTTTGGAGTAAAACTCAACAGACCATACCTTTTCTCATGCACTTGCTTTTCTTTCTTTTATTATTAGAATGCTGCAATACGTCATCAAAAGTTAAATAAAAACATCTGGTCATAAAAATGATTGCAGTCCACAGTATATCACTATATGCATTTCTTCTGTGACCTGCATGCAAAACTGAGAGCTTCCTGGCCAGTGTTCTATTCGTGATGTTAAAGACATTAATTTTTGGTGATGTTAAAATGACGCATGGGAAAAGAGCACACAACACTATAATGAGCTCATAAAACAAGTGTCGGTGATGCTGTCCAAAGAAGTCACCTTATAAAATGGATATAAAAATCAATGGCTGGAAGCTGAACACTAAAACTGAAAGTACTGTGAGTGTGACTGTGAGTGTTTTGATTAAAGTTCTGAACAGCATGATTCTGGACTATTATAGTTCAGGAGCTGTGTGAGAGTCGAGGTGGACGTCCTGGGCTGTCCGTCCTAACAAGCCTTCTGGTTTCCGTGGACGTAAAGATTTATTGAACCGTGCTTCGGCATTGGTCACAACTTGTCCCTAATATGTCAACTGACATCTGAGGACATTAAGCAACACATCACCACCATCAGTGGCTTGTTCATACACACACCTTGTGTGTACTCAGATGATGATGATGATGAGTTGATGCTTAATGTCCTCAGATGTCATTTGACATATTAGGGACAAGTTGTGACCAATGCCGAAGCACGGTTCAATAAAACCCACATACGTAAGGTGTATGCGTGTTTAGCTGTAACCTGACACCTGCACTTTTGGCAGAATGACCGGGATTTTTTTACGTGCTACTGCGGTAACACGGGGGTGGAACGGATACCGAAATAAGAGTCAGCACAGAAAGTCGACCCTGGAGAAGAAAATTCTCCCGCCGTTCCAGCAGGGATTCGAACCCGCGACCTTTCAATCATGAGTCCGGCGCTCTAACCTCTGAGCTATCCCCGCCCCTGTGTCACTCAGAGGGTCCAGGCGAGATTAAGAGGAGGGAGGTGGTGCTGGACCCTGTAATTAGCCCAGAAGAGATCATGAGCAAGGAGGTGGAGCTGGGCTGTGAAAGTTGGACCTTTTTTGCTTCAAGTTGTTACTCAACAGCGACGCAACGGACATTGTCCTTGTGACTGCATGTGCCCTAGCACAGCAGTTGAAACAGCAATTGCGTAGTACACTAGTTGCTGCGCAATGGCCCGAGGGAACACCGCCTTAACACTTCCATTGTCAGTTCTTTTTCGGCAGTGGCGGCGGTCCACGGCCTCCTGATCGGTCTTTCCGGTCGGTGCACGCGGTCGAGTCTTCACTCTCTCGCCCCCCCCCCCCCCCCCCACCCCCCGTCCCTGATAAGCATCCTCGCTTCTGTGGATGTTAAGCAAAATGTAATGGTCAAATGGCTCGTTCAGTCACAAAACGTTTACTGTGGGTCACGTTCCTTTAACCTGTGCCAAGCACACAAGAAGTTTAGCCTGTGAAGAAGAGTTCCTTTAATGTTTAATTGTGACTGAGTGGCAAAATCAAAAATCACAGCTTTTGAAGAGAAAGGAAAGCCCTAACTGGGAATCGGACTGATGTCATCTGCATAAGGCCTGTCAGTAATACCTGTACCAAAACATCTGTAAAAAAAAAAAAAATCATGGACATCAGATCACCTGTCCAGCTGTGATAAACTCTTAACTGAACAAGCTCGGTGGACTGGTTACCTGCTAAAACTGTCAATTTCAGTCCCATACTGACACTGACAGTGTAATAAAATTCCCCCCCTCCCCCACCTCCTTCCTTGGGTCCCAAACAACTTTTTCAAAGCTAGTTTACAGGGTTTCTTTTGCTTTTCATCTCTCTCCCTTTATAAACTGTTCTGCGATTCTTTCTTTATAAGTACAGCAATCAGCAAACATAGCTTGTGCCTGAGCCAGGTTGGCCTAGCCATAAGCAGGACCACGGACCGGTTGGTTGAACCTCAGTTCGGCTCCTTTCTCTTCAAAAAGGTTGTCACCACACGGTTTGTGGACGCTAGACCAGAATCACGGACTGGCCGCAATTTTTTTTTTTTTTTTTTTTTAAACATTTCTCGACTCCTGCGTGGCCGGGTTTCATTCACTGAAGTGACAATCTCGTGATTGTAGTCAAGTTATTGCTGAGTGATTTTACTGACATCTGAAGGGACAAGGCTCCGACACTGCACCGGCCAGGGCTGATACTTATGATCTAAAATCCATATAGCTATACATATACCTTCTCTCTCTCTCTCTCTCTCTCTCTCTCTCTCTCTCTCTCTCTCTCTCTCTCTCTCTCTCTCTCTCTCTCTCTCTCTCTCTCTCTCTCAGTATAGAGAGTCTATAATATAGATGTGAGCAAGTGCTCTTTGTACGTTTTACAATAATCCCGCCCCGCTTAACGGATCAATGCAATTTCATTACTGTACTTTAGTAACCCGGGAACCGGAGCAGACGACGCTTTTGTTTTGAAGCGCGGCGTGTGGCGTAACGCCACATGGCCTTCACACAGCTGACCGGCGATAGCCGCCAGTGCGCGCCTTTTTCAAATCTGTTTTTCTCCCTTAACATTTTGACCGCTTGTTTGTTTACCTACTCTTTGTCTATCTAGTCCTTTTTATGCACTAAGCTATGTATAATATAATTTGGCATCTTAGAATGTTTATTTAACGTTTATTCAGACACCGGATCGAGCTTAATTAGTAATAGTAGCCGATGCCTCTCTAGGTCCATTCTTTTATAGCCGTCGTCTGCATGGCGCGTTTTGTTTAGTACTAGTAAATGGTAGTGAAATGTTGTTTTGATTCGATTAAAGTAATTCTGTGTCGATCAATGCGTTGTCGTATAGTATTTTGCTTAGCTGACTTCATGTTTAGTGTTTATTTTGGGCTGAAATTAACTTATTAAGTATTGTGTACTGTAGAAGCTAAGTTGTATTCATAGACTACTTAATCTCACTATCAGCGCTGCTGCGACTAAGGTTACGCGCCCCAGGCGAAAGTTCGCACCGATTGTTTTAATGCTAGTCTTTGAGTTTGTCTTGCTTCTCTTACAGAGCGTTGTATTGTAATTGTTATGTACCATTTTAACCGTGGGAGCGTGCTCTTTATTCCGATGTAAGTTTTAGTGACATTTATATTTTGTACATTGTGTTAGTTGTGATTTAGTTGTACGAATCTGTATATAGACAGGCGCAAGCCACGCTTCCCACTCTTTGTGTAAATAAAATAAGTCATGTGTGTACATTTTGTTTATACGGTTTAAAAGATTGTAACTGTAGCTTTCATTTGATGTTTTTCATGTTTTAATTGGTTTAGTTATTGTAGAGGAAAGTGTATTTGTGCGGGCCAGGGAAACACAATTGTCAGCCATTTTGTGGTCCAGAGGGGCGATTTTACTGTAGCGATAGCGTGTGTTCCCTGTGGCCCGCGCCGTTCTCTTATCTATGCGTGAGCGTGATGATTTTGTGTGTGTGCTGAAAACTGTCTGCGGCTGAACAAGTAAAAACTCGATTGCTGCTATTCGCCTGCTGTGGTCTCCACTTTATTGACTCCGCTGCCTGTGTCTTGTCTTTTGACCACTCCGCTCCATTACATATATATATATATATATAGAGAGAGAGAGAGAGAGAGAGAGAGAGAGAGAGAGAGAGAGAGAGAGAGACAGAGAGAGAGGTCCATGGTTAAAAACCGACTCGCTTCAGAGGTCAAAGGTCAGGTACACCCAATGGCCCGGCCGAGATCCAAACGACAGAAAACAGGTGGTTCAAAATAACGCTTTTCTTTTTCTTTTTCTTTTCTTTTTGACAAAAACACACAGTCTGCAAAGTTTTGGGATAATTCCCTTTATCAAGCTGCAAAACGACACTTTACAATAGTTATGACGGTGAAAAACGATGAAAAATGAGATCAGGAAAACAACACAGCTGAACTAAACTGACACTCAAGTGATTTAGCTTTCCATCTCATTTTTCATCCTTTTTCGCCGTTTAACCGTTGTCGTTTTATAGCTTGATAAAAGGGATTACCCCGAAAATTTGCAGATTGAGTCCCCCCCCCCCCCCCTCAATAAATAGCGTTCTTTTGAAACTTTTATATGTTTGTTTTGTTTTATATAGAACGCTAGCAGTCATTCTTGTTAGATTTTTATCCAAGGAAGGGACTATACTAGGGTCTATCTCCGGAGTCGTTATTAGTTACCTCCCTTGAAAGTTGTTAGGGATGGCGCCATCCACACGCATGCTTTCCTTCGAAAAAGCGACAGAAAAACATTATCACTATTAGTGATTGCATCTTACTCCAAACTTACTGCAACACCACGGTACGCATAAGTTGATAAAGATCGCATCGAAATTATTTTGCGATATAGAGATATTCACCGTTATTTTGACATTTTGGAGACCGTTTCGGTTTCAGTTCTCTGCCATGTTCGCAGGTTGTTTTGTTGTTTTCAGTTAAAACCACTTACTTTCATTGGCGGTAAGTATTACTGTAAGTCCGTGGTTAAACTTAAAGCCACGGACTGTTACTGTTGCAGTTCCTACTGCAGACGATCGTTTTTAATCCTTCTTCCATAAATGAGCAGCGGTCAAGGCTCTGTCTGTCTCAGTGTCTGACTTTTTGACTGACCAGTAATGGCAGTATTGTTCCATTTGTTATACAATGTAGCGAAAGTCCATGCTGGCGGTCTTTCCACTGATCACCCATCTTGGTAAACGTTTGGTACTTGGGTTGGTGGGGGTGGGGGGGGGGGGGACCAACTGATGTTTTCATTTGAGGTGTTGGCCTCCCAAGCGGTTTGAATGATTTTCTTTTTCTTCAATATTCTGTGATAATTAATCCCATTACCTAAGTACCTTCCAAGGTAACAAGCAACGCTCCATGGTGGTATGCCAGATAGTCTTTTTAATGTTTAGCCAGTTTCACCAATTGGATGCTGGAGGGCTATGCCTGTTTTTTGTTCTCCTGTTGGCAGTTGGGGTTCAACATGTCACCATGTTGCCTTCTTTGGGTGGGGTGGGGGTGGGGGGGGGGGGTGTCTTTTATTCACACAGTGACAATGACAGTTCATGTTAACTTGTAATTTCTGAGTATTTTACCAGCTAAGACCAGCATACACTGGGGAAAAAGTCTGCAGTCAGTAGGTTAGAACTTACGCATACATAGAACATACATGTACTAGAGCCGGTCAATGTTATTTTGCTTGACCGGCTATATTAATGATTATATCTAAAATCAATTATTTTTTTTAAAGCAGAGAGGGATAGAATGTTAGAAATAGAATGTGTGTGTTGTGGTGTGTGTGCGTGTGTGTGTGTGTACTCATGCATGTGTGTGTGTTCTTAGTGGTTAAGGGAGCAGGATGTTTGCTATTAGAGCTGTACTAAGCCTGTAGTATATAGTATAGATCATTAGATGGCTGTGTATCAGACTGGTTGCAGTGATTGTCTGACCAGTTTCCATGAACCACTTTCACCACCTTATTGAGTTATAGATGTTATAGTTAGACAGACTGGACAAATTTATAGCACAATGAACCACTGCTATATTGCAGTTAACAGCAGTACCCAATGCACATTGCCTGCGTTAGTCATTTAGATCAGTATCTTGATGATGATAAGAGTAAGACAAAAAAACTGGAAAACTCAAGTGGAATGCATACATGTTCCAAGCAAAGTACTTTAAGTTGTTTAATCTATTACGTAAGAATTAACTCAGTTTGTAAACGCTTTGAGTCTCTGACAGCACTCCATAAATTCCCTATTAATGTATTATTATTATTATTTTCATTTGTGGGTTGTGCAATACCCACAGGGGCTGGCAAAGGTAAATTGGAACCTGCAGAGGACAAGGCTGTGTACTTTGTGTGTAGGTGGTGTGAATGGGAAGTAGAACTGCTAAGGGTCATAGAGTAAATTATATATGTCTATATATTAGTGCATACACTTATTATCCTATCTGTCTATCATAACCACAGGGGCTGGCAAAGGTAAACTGGAACCTGCAGAGGACAAGGCTGTGTACTTTGTGTGTAGGTGGTGTGAATAGGAAGTACAACTGCTAAGGGGTATACCGTATAGAGTAAATTATATATATATGTCTATATATTAGTGCATCAGTGCATACACCTATTATCCTATATATATATGTATCATACCCACAGGGGCTGGCAAAGATAAATTGGAACTTGCAGAGGACAAGGCTGTGTACTTTGTCTTTGTGTGTATGTGGTGTGAATGGGAAATAGAAATGCTAAGCATAAAGTAAATACATCTATATCAGTACATCAGTACATACACCTATATCTGTCACACCCACAGGGGCTGGCAAAGGTAAATTGGAACCTGCAGAGCACAAGGCTGTGTACTTTGTGTGTAGGTGGTGTGAATGGGAAGTAGAAATGCCAAGGAGCATAAAGTAAATACATCTATATCAGTACTGCGATAGGGGGAGGGGGGCGGAGAGGTGCATGTGCAGGGTGGGTGGGTGGGTGGGGGGTACACACAAAGTAATGGTTGAAACATGTGTGCATCTTGAAGCACCGTTTTCTCCTTTGGCATTTCAGCTGGTTGATGGTCTCGTGTTTATCTTCAGCAGCATCACTGTTAGACTGGTTGGGGTGGGAGGGCTCGCTGCCTGTAGTGGAGAAAATGTAAAATCCTTGCAGGCCAGTTATGAGGGGTGGGATGGGGATAGAATGTGTGTGGGGGGAGGGGGGGGGGTGAAGGAAATTGTTGGCGATGTGCTGGATTGTACAGTACATGTACTTGCATACACTCACAGTCACAGTCACCCTGTAGTTCCATTATCCATTTATGTCATTGAACAGACCTGTCTGGTCTCAATCACTGAGAACCATGCAGATTGACAAGAAGTTACGTGATGTTTGTTGAAAAAGGTTCTGTGGAAAGAACAAGAGCGTTCGGTATGGTCATGGTGTGGATTCTCAGACAGATTCACAGGTGTGTGCAATACAGCATCGGGTGCACATCTTGCATTATCTGTCATCATACCCACGGGAGAAGGTGGGTGGAAAGGTCACATAAACCTTTTCGCCAAGCTAACAAGGAGCATGGCATCTTTTCTTGGCAATTTGCCCTGCATTTGGGAACCATGGAAAAGGAAACTGAAGCCTTTTCTCCTGAGAATCCAGAACTGAGGTTTTCTCTTTTAAGCATGAAGTAGGTCAGAATGTAGACTTGTATGCTTTGCTTACTGCCAGGAGTTCTGGGTTCTAATTTGAGGTCTCTTGAGAATCCAGAGCAAAGGTTCTCTTTTATGCATTAAGTAGGTCAGCATATGGCCTTGTATGCTTTGCCACTGCCAGGAGTTCTGGGTTCTAATTTAGAGCCTGCTTTTGAGAATCCAGAACTAAGGTTTTCTCTTTTGTTAGTTTTAAGCATGAACTAGGTCAGAATATAGCCTTGTATGCTTTGCCCACAGTCTGGAGTTCTGGGTTCTGATTTTAAGTATCCTCTTTTGACTAATTTGAGAATGAGAATCCGGAGCAAAGTTTCTCTTTTATTATACATGAAATAGGTCAGCATATACTGATATAGCCTTCTGTGCTTTGCTGACTGCCAGAATTTTGGGTTTTGAGTTTCTACCATCCCAATTTTTTTTTTTTTTTTCTTACTTTCTTTTCCAAACTGGTTTCAAACACAAAGTGACCAGTATTCCAGTGACCACACCCCTGTTGTAGCACCAGTATTCCACTGACCACCCCTGTGTAGCACCAGTATTTAAGTGACCACCCCTGTTGTAGCACCAGTATTCCACTGACCACCCCTGTGTAGCACCAGTATTCAAGTGACCACCCCTGTTATAGCACCAGTATGCCACTGACCACCCCTGTTGTAGCACCAGTATGCCACTGACCACCCCTGTTGTAGCACCAGTATTCAAATGACCACCCTTGTTGTAGCACCAGTATTCCACTAACACCCTTGTTTGGTTGTAGCACCAGTATTCCAGTGACCACCCCTGTTGTAGCACCAGTATTCCAGTGGCCACCCCTGTTGTAGCACCAGTATTCCAGTGACCACCCCTGTTGTAGCACCAGTATTCCAGTGACCAGCCCTGTCTAGTAACCACACCCCTGTTGTTCCACCATTTTTTCATATATATATATTTTTTTTAGTGACCTCCCCTCTACATCACCAGCATTCCAGTGACCACCCCTTTAAATCAAATTGCACCAACATTCCAGTGACCACCCCTTTAACTCAAATTGCACCAACATTCCAGTGACCACCCCTGCTGTACGTGTAGTGCTCACCAGCTGTATCTGTTGCAGACAAGGGGAGACAAGGCACAGATTGCACCCTGACATTTCCCTCCCCTTGGCAGTCCCTCCTCCATGTAAGGTCTGCAGCTCCGCGGCAAAAGGCTGCAAGTCCAGCACGCCCGGTACTCCCCCTGTTCCCCTTTTCCATCCCTTACTCAAACCCTGCATGGTTTACGGCAGAAGACGGGGAGATAACCTTTGCAGAAGGGAGGGAATCGGGCCAAGTGTAACAATACACATGCTTGCTCTGCCCCGTAACACTAACAACAGCTTTCACTTGTATCATCACAAGATAAAAAAAAAAAAAGAGAAAAAATAGTAAAATCCAAGAAGGTCGGAAATTCCTGTCCCGTTTTAAAAGATATTTTTGGGGAACAAATATCATCACAATCAGTAAATGAGATCCATATCTACCGATTACAGCCAAAATCCGCAACAAAAGGTGAATTTTTTTCATATATTTTTGTCTTTGATTGTCAGTTCGAGTCGGCGCATATTGCCCTTTGACGTTTGACCTAGTTTCCCAGTAACAACGTGAACTCTTCCTTAGTGCCGATTTTGGCAAGACAATCGTACTCATGACTCAACGTTCTCAGATTGCATTTTTTCCCCGTACATTTTCCGTTTTTTGTGTGTGTTTTTTTAAGTTTTTTTTCTATTTTTTATTTTTTAAATATTTTTTTTTATTGCCGTAGCTTGTTTAACGAGGCCGCTGACCTAGCAGCACTTCGCCGGCTTCGTCCGCCATTTGCAATCCGTGACGCCGACTCGAAACAATCAAAGACAAAAATATATGAATAAATTTTTGTTGCGGATTTCGGCTGTAATTGGTAAATATGGACCTCATTTAATGATTGTGATGATATTTGTGACCCAAAATAACTTTTAAAACGGTTCAGGAATTTCCGACCGTCTTCTTGGATTTTACCACCCAAAACATGGCTGAGAGGTTTAGTAGTCACATTGAGCCGGTTTGGCCTAGCGGTAAGGCGTTAGGCTGGTATGCGGGTGGGATCTCGGTTCGAATCCGCTTCGGCTCTCCTTTTCAAAAGTTTTGATCTGTGGACACTGACACTGTCTTGTGACTTTGTCCCTCACAATTAATGAAACATTAAAATGGCTCTCCTCGCTGCCCATCTTAATGCAGGAGTCACTCTGGCGGTGACGGTGAAGTGATAGGTATATAATCTCCCACTTCCCCACCACCTCCGTACCCCCTTCCACCCTTCTCCCCGTCCCTAATAAACCTAGGGTTTCTGCGGACGTTAAGCACCATATTTACTTTTTACTCACTTAGTACTAGTAGTCAGGCTGATGTTCTGTGGTTTACGGAGTCTTTGGGGGTCCCCGGGTTGGATAGATCCTAGGAGTGGCCTGGCGCTGCACTTCGTCAGCTAGTCTCATCATGGGGGCGGGGATCGCTCTGTGGTTAGAGCGCCGGACTCGTGAATGAAAGGTCGCGGGTTCGAATCCCTGCTGGAGCGGCGGGAGAATTTTCTTCTCCATGGTCGACTTTCTGTGCTGACTCTTATTTCGGTATCCGTTCCACCCCCGTGTTACCGCAGTAGCACGTAAAAGATCCCGGTCATTCTGCCAAAAGTGCAGGTGGCAGGTTACAGCTAAACACGCATACACCTTACGTATGTGGCTTTGCATGAAGTGACATGGTGCATGGTTGTATGGTGTACACAGAACTTGCGCTGAGACGGCTGCAGTTTCATGTGGCACCGGCCATGCCAGCGCTGTAAGTACACCACTTCGATGGATATTCGAAAACAAAAACCAAAAAAGGCGCTATATATAATACAGGCACATTTGCTGCCCAGATCAATGCAGGACTTGGTGTTCCATTTAGCAAGCACATTTGCTGCCCACCCATACCATTGCAGGACTAGGCTGGTGTTCCTTTTCCAAGCACACCATTTGCCGCCCTATTGTTGAAGTGCGTGTTGTCTGCCGCAGTGCAAGTCGCCAGGTGTGTGTGGCGACCCGAAAGAGGATCATGATGGAGTTGCACACGTCATTTGCCGCATTATCATTGCAGTGCATGTTGTCTGCCGCAGGTGCAAGTCGCCAGGTGTTTTCAGCTGCAGGTGCAAGTCGCCAGATGTGTGTGATGACCCGAAAGAGGATTATGTTGGAGTTACACACGTCATTTTCTGCCCTGTCATTGCAGTGAATGCTGTCTGCCGCAGGTGCAAGTCGCCAGGTGTATGTGGCGACCCGAAAGAGGATCACGTTGGAGTTACACACGTCATTTTCTGCCCTGTCATTGCAGTGAATGCTGTCTGCCGCAGGTGCAAGTCGCCAGGTGTATGTGGCGACCCGAAAGAGGATTATGTTGGAGTTACACACGTCATTTTCTGCCCTGTCATTGCAGTGAATGCTGTCTGCCGCAGGTGCAAGTCGCCAGGTGTATGTGGCGACCCGAAAGAGGATTATGTTGGAGTTAGACACGTCATTTTCTGCCCTGTCATTGCAGTGCATGTTGTCTGCCGCAGGTGCAAGTCGCCAGGTGTTTTCTGCTGCAGGTGCAAGTCGCCAGGTGTTTTCTGCTGCAGGTGCAAGTCGCCACGTGTGTGTGGCGACCCGAAAGAGGATCATGTTGGAGTTGCACACGTCATTTGCCGCCTTATTATTGCAGTATGTGTTGTGTGCCGCAGGTGCACAGGTGCAAATCGCCAGGTGTGGCGACCCGAAAGAGCATCATGTTCCAGTTGCACACGTCATTTGCCGCCTTATCATTGCAGTGTGTGTTGTGTGCCGCAGGTGCGCAGGTGCAAGTCGCCAGGTGCGTGTGGCGACCTGAAAGAGGATCCTGTTGGAGTTGCACTTGCCATATGCAACCTTACCATTGTAGTGTGTGTTGTATACCACAGGTACAAGTCACCAGGTGTGTGTGGCGACCAGAAAGAGGATCGTGTTGGAGATGCACACGTCATTTGCCGCTCTATCAATGCAGAGTGTTGTCTGCCACAGGTGCAAGTAGCCAGGTGTGTATGGCGACCTTAAAGAGGATTATGTTGGAGTTGCACACGTCATTGAGTGTGTGTTGTATGCTGCAGGTGCAAGTCGCCAGGTGTGTGTGGCGACCCGAAAGAGGATCATGTTGGAGTTGCGACATGCCGGCAAGATTGCTGCCCTTGTCATCGCCGTTCCTACAACCGCCGTACTGCTGTACTGGCTGTTCCTGCGCAGCGATGATGGTATTGACGATTGTGGTGATAATAACGAAGTCACTACTGTTCTGCACTGTTGCTAGACCAAACAGTTTACAAAATTAACAAAAGCTGCAACAACGGAAGTTGGGAATTAAGTTTGTTAAAAACAACTCTTTGTTTTATATATATATATTTTTTAAATTCAACGTAACAAATATAACACTGATACTGATATGTTCTATAATTGTGTTATATTTGTTGTATTGAATTTAAAAAAAAGAGAATATAACACAATAATAGAACATATCAGTACACCCGTTCCAACAGTGGATAACATACGTATACAAATATACATGCACACGTACATAATAGACAAAAAGACATTGTTTATAGGCATTAATAAAAAAAAAATTTAGGTGGTTGATTTTTTTCCTTTGCGGAAGGATTGAATCATCGCCGATGAATATGATGGAACAGTAAGTAAGTAAGTAAGTTGGTATTTTACGCCCAGTCAACCGGTACAGTTATATCACGGCATGATGGAACAGTGTCGCAGTCATTGTTGATGATGTTTAACAAAAACGGGCTAGGAGACAACGATGAGGAGAGGCGATAGCTCAGTGGTTAGAGCGTCGGACTCGTGATCGAAAGGTCCCGGGTTCGAGTCCCGGCAGGAGCGGCGGGAGAATTTTCTTCTCCAGGGCTAACTTTCTGTGCTGACTCTTATTTCGGTATATGTTCCACCCCCGTGTTACCGCAGTAGCACGTAAAAGATCCCGGTCATTCTGCCAAAAGTGCAGGTGGCAGGTTACAGCTAAACACACATATACCTTACGTATGTGGCTTTGCATGAAGTGACATGGTGCATGGTTGTATGGTGTACGCAGAACTTTCGCCGAAACGGCAGCAGTTTCATGTGGCACCAGCCATGCCAGCGCTGTAAGTACACCACTTTGGTGGATATTCGAAAACGCGCTATAAAAAGCTATTCACCCACGTAAAATCACAAGCGAGCGCAGTGAGTCTGCTCGAGAGCGGAGAACAGCGCTATATAAAAGCGATCAATAACCTGCTGTTGTCAGTGAGCCGGTTTGGCCTAGCGGTAAGGCGTTAGGCTGGTAAGCGGAAGGACCTCGGTTCGATACCGCTTCGGCTCTCCTTTCTCTTCAAAAAGGTTGTGGTTTGTGGACACTGTCTTGTGACTTTTTCCTTCACTTCCTACTGAAACATTAAAATGACTCTCATCGCTGCCCGCCTTAATGCAGGAGTCATTCTGGTGGTGACAGTGTAGCGATAGGTATATAATCTCCCTCTTCCCCCACCTCCATACCCCCTTCCTCCCCTTCTCCCCGTCCCTAATAGGCCTTATGGTTTCTGTGGACGTTAAGCACCATGTTTACGTATACTTGCTTACTGCTTTTGTGTGGCAGATGAGGTGGACGACGACAACCCGACCAGAGTGGAGACGTCCCGCCAGACGGTCATTCGCGTGGCCGTTAACAGCAAACACGTTGGCACAGTGATCGGACCTCAGGGGGCCACCATTAAAAGGGTAAGGTGACTGTCGCCTCATAGTTCAGGAGCTGTGTGAGAGTCGAGGTGGACGTCATGGGCTGTCCGTGGACGTAAAGATTTATTGAACCGTGCTTCGGCATTGGTCACAACTTGTCCCTAATATGTCAGCTGACACCTGAGGACATTAAGCATCAACTCATCATCATCATCACCTCTCCCAGGGGTTACCCTCCAGCAGCCGGGTAATACCCCTCTTCCACGGAGTTACCATTAACCCCTTCACTGCCAGAGCTTGTAAAACTTCCGTGCCCGCACAAGCCTGCAGAACAGTACATTTTCTGGTCCTATAATCAACTCTTCTTCCCCCCCCCCCCTCTCTCTCTCTCTCACTCTCTCTCTCTCTCTGTCTCTCTCCCTCTCTCTCTCCCTCCCCCTCTCTCTCTCTCTCTCTCTCTCTCTCTCTCTCTCTCTCTCTCTCTCTCTCTCTCTCTCTCTCTCTCTCTCTCTCCCCCTCTCTCTCCCTCTCTCTCTCTCTCTGTTATTGTGCGCTTTCACGGAATTGGAAATATTTTCGTGCCAATGCCACAAGGCAAACAAAAAGACTTCAGAATTTCAGATTTCACACTTTCATTGGCCGTTTTCAAGTGACATCACGGCAGTGAAAGGGTTAAAGGGGTAAGATGTTCACAGGGTTTACCAGTAAAACCAGGCTACACCCTCTCCAAGGGGTTACCATTAAAGGAGTAAGATGTTCACAGCGGTTACCAGCAAAACCTGGTTAATCCTCTCCCAGGGGTTACCATCAAAGGGGTAAGATGTTCACTGGGGTTGCTAGTAACCAGGTTACACCCTCTCATCCCAGGGGTTACCATCAAAGGGGTAAGATGTTCACTGGGGTTGCTAGTAACCAGGTTACACCCTCTCATCCCAGGGGTTACCATTAAGCAGGTGACCTGGAAGTCGCACACATACACTCCTATGCTTCCAATCACACACACACACACGCACATACACACACACAATTATGCTTCCATTCTCACGCATGCCTACGCTCACCCCCTCGCCCCCCAACATTATACACACACACACACATGCCTGCACTCCCCCCCCCCACACACACACACCAACACACACTAACAAACACACACACACACACACACACACACACACACACACACACACACACATGCCTGCACTCCCCCCCCCCCACACACACACACACCAACACACACACAGTGACTGTAGCAGAAACTGGGTACTCATATTAGTTAGAATGGAAATACTGTGAGAAAAGGAAGGTTTTCAGTTTGGCTTTAAAAGATGACAGGGTTGAGCAGTGTCTAAGGTCTTGTGGGAGTGAATTCCAAATGTGGGGTCCAAAGCAAGAGAAGGCGCGAAAGCCATGAGTCTTGCGTTTGTATTGTTGGATTTCTAGCATGCGGGTGTCAGAAGAAGAGCGTAGTGTACGAGACTGAGTGTAGACATGCAGCAGCTCAGAGACGTAAGCAAGACCAGAACCACTTATAGCACTGAAACACATACAAGCGACTTTATACTTAATATGTTTCTGAAATGGGAAGCCAGTGCAGTTTTTTCCATGAGAGGTGTTGAGTGGTGGTGACGGGGTGCCAAGAGAACAAGTCTTGCAGCAAAGTTCTGAATTTTCTGGAGAGGTTGGATGACAGAATTAGGTGTACTCTTAGGTAATCTCGTCAGGCCATTTCATCATAGCAGTCATTCTGTTTCAGATTTTCATTTCATCAACAATAAAGTCCTCTCCATTTGTGATGCCATTGGATCGTTTCAGACCATCAAAGCCACGAGAATGATGACACATCACCTGATGCTGCTTCTGAAACAAGCGCAAAAGGCTCGCATTTTAAAGGAGAACTGAAGCGAGGGGTAGACGGGCCTGAAAACCTGCACACTGTGTCCACTGGCTGCAGGCATCGTGTGGTTGCT
>OY757551.1:5536965-5563991 GCA_963584105.1 Alviniconcha strummeri
GATGTTTACTGCCATGTCTTGTTAGGCAGCCATTTTTCCAAGTCCCTTCTCATTGGCCCATTTACCGATGACTCAGACTGAGGCTTATGCATATTAAATGGCCCAAGAACATAGTAATACATTAGACAACACACACTGCATGTCCCACTGTAGGATGTATCACATAGCACGTCCTACACCAAACACCCACACCCACACCAAACACCCGCACCCACACCAAACACCCACACACCAAACACACACACACACCAAACACCCACACACACCAAACACACACACCAAACACGCACACACACCAAACACACACACACACACCAAACACACACACACACCAAACACACACACACACCAAACATGCACACACACCAAACACACACACCCCAAACATGCACACACACCAAACATGCACACACACCAAACACACACACACACCAAACACCAAATATGCACACACACCAAATACACACACACCAAACATGCACACACACACACACACACACACACACACACACACACACACACACACACACACACACACACACTCACATCACACAAATACACACACACACACCAAACACACACACCAAACTCACACAAACACACCAAACTCACACAAATGCACACACACAAACACACACACTCCATACTCACACAAATGCATATACACACACACACCAACTCACACAAATGATCATGCACACACACACACACAAACACACACACGTACCAAACTCACACAAATGAGTATACGTGCACGCATACATACCAAACACTCACACACACCAAACACACACACACCAAACACACATACACACACCAAACACACACACACACACCAAGCACACACACACACACACCAGTATACATTTCCCTGGACACTTTCTCTCTCACCTCCCCCCCCCCCCCCCCACCCCATCCCCCACCCGGAGCTTCACATGCTGGGTTTCCACAACCCCAACGGCCCTGACCTTCGGAGGGCAGCGACGGTTTGTCCCGGCCGCCCTCCGCCCGTCTCTTGACCGGCTTCCTCTCCTCCCGGTTGCCGACGCTGACGGCCATCTTGGCGCGAAAGGCCTCCTCCTCCTCCACCTTCTCCTCAATGAGACTCTGCCGCAGACGGAGGAATAAACAGGCATGAGAATATTCAGGACGTGTTTTCATCCTAACTAATACCAGTACCCAGTTTCTGCTACAGTCATTGTGTGTGTGTGTGTGTGTGTGTGTGTGTGTGTGTGTGTGTGTGTGTGTGTGTGTGCGCGCGCGTGTGTGTGTGTGTGCGCGTGTGTGCGTGTGTCCTAATACCAATACCCAGTTTCTGCTACAGTCTGTGTGTGTGTGTGTGTGTGTGTGTGTGTGTGTGTGTGTGTGTGTGTGTGCGTGCGTGCGTGCGTGTGTGCGTGCGTGCGTGCGTGTGTGTATATATATGTGTGTGTGTGTGTGAGTGTGTGTTTGTGTGTGTGTGTGTGTCTTAATACCAGTACCCAGTTTCTGCTACAGTCATTGTGTGTGTGAGTGTGTGTGTGTGTGTGTGTGCGTGCGTGCGTGCGTGTGTGTATATATATGTGTGTGTGTGTGTGAGTGTGTGTTTGTGTGTGTGTGTGTCTTAATACCAGTACCCAGTTTCTGCTACTCATTGTGTGTGTGAGTGTGTGTGTGTGTGTGTGTGTGTGTGTGTGTGTGTGTGTGTGTGTGTGTGTGTGTGTGTGTGTGTGTGAGTGTGTATGTGTGTGTGTGTGTGTGTGTGTGTGTGTGTGTGTGTGTGTGTGTGTGAGTGTGTGTGTGTGTGTGTGTGTGTGTGTGTGTGTGTGTGTGTGTGTGTGTGTGTGTATGTGTGTGAGTGTGTGTGTATGTGTGTGAATGTGTGTGTGTGTGCGTGCGCATATGCATGTGCGTGCGTGCATGTGTTTTTAGTGCTTTTTTGTTGTTGCTTTTTTATAATACTTTATGTAGATTGTTTTGGTGGGACTGTGCTCTGCGTGTGAGTAGAACATCATATTTAGGTTAACATGTATCATGTGAGCGCTCAGGACGTTGATGAGCGCATGATAAATGTACACTATTATTATTATGTACCGATACACTGTGGTGGTGGCGGTGGTGGTGGTGGTGGTTTGGGAGGGAGGGACAGGAGGAGGGGCTGACACACTATAAAAAATATTTTAAAAATGGGTGTAAAGGACATGTTGGCTGGTGATGGTGGTGGAGACAGGGGTTCGACACCTGTATACACATGTATAGAGAAATACATATAAAAATGTGATACACATAAACGCACTAAATCAGAAGGGGTAGCGGGCAAAGGGGGTTGGGGTGGAGTGGAGTGGGGGGGGGGGGGCACACACAAACAGAGAAAACAAAACTGAAAATATCACTTACTGGTACACAGTTGATAAAAGGGAGGTGGGGGGTGGGGTGGTGGTGGGGGGGGGTTGTGAAAGGGTGGATTATCTGATCTACACACATAGAGAAAATGGGGTGATAGAAAGAGGGAGAGAGAAAGAGAGAGAGAGAGAGCTAGACAGAGAGAGGTGAGGGAGGGAGAGGAAGAGGGATGGAGAAAACAGATGGGAGAGAGAGAAGCGGGGTGGGGGGGGGGGGGGGGGGGGGGTGGAGAGGGAGGGATAGAGAGGGGAGAGAGAGAAGGGGATGGAGAGAGAGAGGGAGGGAGAGATAGAGAGGGAAGAGAGAAAAGGGGGGGGGGGGTTAGAAGGAGCGGGAGGGATAGACAGAGAGGGAAGAGAGAGAAGGGGGGGGGGGGCAAGGGATAGACAGAAAGGGGAGAGAGAGCAGAGGGGGTAGAGAGGGAGAGAGAGGGAGAAAACAAGAGGGGAGAGAGAGAAGGGGGGGATGGAGAGATAGGGGAGAGAGAGAAGGGGGGGGGGTTAGAAGGAGGGGGGTGGATAGACAGAGAGGGGAGAGAGAGAAGGGGGGGTTAGAAGGAGAGGGAGGAATAGACAGAGAGGGGAGAGAGAGCTGGTAAGGAGGTGGTAGAGAGGGAGAGAGGGAGAAAACAGAGGGGGGAGAGAGAAGGGGGGGGGAAGGGAGAGACAGAGAGGGGAGAGAGAGAAGGGGGGTTAGAAGGAGAGGGATGGATAGACAGAGGGGAGAGAGAGAAGGGGAGTGGAGGGAGAGAGGGAAAGGGAGAGATAGACAGTGAGATCGGAGAGAGAGGGGCGGGGCGGGGGAGAGAGAGAGGGAAAGGGAGAGATAGACAGTGAGATCGGAGAGAGAGGGGCGGGGCGGGGGAGAGAGAGAGGGAAAGGGAGGAACAGACAAGAGAGGGGAGAGAGACAAAGAAGGGAGGGAGAGGAAGGGATAGACAGAGGCGAGAGAAAGAGACAGGGAGAGGGAGAACTAGACAGAGAGAGGGGAGAGAGAAGAAGGGGGGGGGGGGGGTTGGAGAGAAAAGGAGAGGGAGAGCTAGACAGACAAGAGGGAAGAGAGAGCGAGCAGGAAACTAGGGCAGCCGAAGGGAGACAATCCAACCTTGGCCAGCTGGATGTAGGTGTGAGGCCCAGTGATGGTGACGGTTCGCGGAGCGTGCGAGCCTTTGGCCTCCTGGGTTCGGTCAATGAAAATCTTGCACTTGGTCACTCTCGACATCTCTCGGATGCTCTCACCACCGCGGCCTGAGAAACAGAACAGGTCCCGAGCACAGAATTACCCTACGGTAAGCAAAGGAGAAGACACAGACACATTCTGGTGACATAGTCAAGAAGATACAGACACGTACTGATGACACAGCCACGGAGACGACAGACACGTACTGATGACACAGCCACGGAGACGACAGACACATACTGATGACACAGCCACGGAGACGATAGACACATGCAGATGACACAGCCAAGAGAGAAGACACACATACTGATGACACATCCAGGTGAGAAGACACATACTGATGACACAGCCAGGAGAGAAGACAGGCACATACTGATGACAGCCATGAGAAAAGACAGGCACATACTGATGACACAGCCAGGAGAGAAGACAGGCACATACTGATGACAGCCATGAGAAAAGACAGGCACATACTGATGACAGCCATGAGAAAAGACAGGCACATACTGATGACACAGCCAGGAGAGAAGACAGGCACATACTGATGACAGCCATGAGAAAAGACAGGCACATACTGATGACACAGCCAGGAGAGAAGACAGGCACATACTGATGACAGCCATGAGAAAAGACAGGCACATACTGATGACACAGCCAGGAGAAAAGACAGGCACATACTGATGACACAGCCATGAGAGAAGACAGGCACATACTAACACAGCCAAGGAGAAGATAGACACATACTGATGACACAGCCAAGAGAGAAGACACACATACTGATGATACATCCAGCTGAGAAGACACATATTGATGACACAGCCAGGTGAGAAGACACACATACTGATGACATTGTCAGGTGAGAAGATAGGCACATACTGATGACACGGCCAGGTGAGAAGACGGGAACATACTGACGACACAGCCACGAAGAAGACAGACACATATTTGCCGATGACAGCCAAGAGAGAAGACACAGACACATACTGACGACACAACCAAGAGAACAGGCACTTACTGATGACACAGCCACGAAGAAGACAGACACATATATACTGATGACACAGCCAAGAGAGAAGACACAGACACATACTGACGACACAACCAAGAGAACAGGCACTTACTGATGACACAGCCACGAAGAAGACAGACACATATATACTGATGACACAGCCAAGAGAGAAGACACAGACACATACTGATGACAGCCACGAAGAAGACAGGCACATACTGATGACACAGCCAAAAAGACACAGACACATACTGATGACAGCCAAGAGAGAAGACGCAGACACAGTATACTGATGACATGACCATGAGAGAAGACACATACACATACTGATGAGTGGTGACACTGCCAAGGAGAAGATAGACACATACTGATGACACAGCCAAGGAAAAGGACTGAGCCACAAGTGTTCTGATGACGTCACCGAAGCAAAGGGCACAGACACATTCATACCAATGACATTGCCGAGAAAAAGGACACTGACACATACCGATGACACAACCGAGGAAAAGGACAGACACATCTGTATCAATGATACTGCCGACGAAAAGGACACGGACACAAACTGATGACACAGCCAAGGAAGAGGACCCAGACACAAGTGTACTGATGATACTGCCGACGAAAAGGACACGGACACAAACTGATGACACAGCCAAGGAAGAGGACCAGACGCAAGCGTACTGATGATACTGCCGACGAAAAGGACACGGACACAAACTGATGACACAGCCAAGGAAGAGGACCAGACGCAAGCGTACTGATGATACTGCCGACGAAAAGGACACGGACACAAACTGATGGCACAGCCAAGGAAGAGGACCCAGACACAAGCGTACTGATGATACTGCCGATGAAAAGGACACGGACACATACCGATGATACGGCCGATGCAGTAGCCAGGCACCTCGACCTCCTCCGTGATGGTGGCAGGCATGTCCGCAAGCATCTGACGAATCATCAGCTCCGCTTTCTGGGCAGACTCTGTGTCGCCGCGAATGAGCACCGTGCGATCCTTGTCGCCGTCTGAGTTGCGGTCGGTGAAGTGTAACCTTGCCCCACTCTCTTCCTGAATCTGCCCAACGCAACAGAGGACGCTGAAGTTCATTAAGTGTCATTGCTGCAGTGATGAATAAGGTTTGTCGGTGAAGTGTCTGTACCCACTCTCTTTCTGAATTTCCCCAGCAAAAGACAGGATGCTGAAGTTCATTACGTGTCATTGCTGCAGTGATGAATAAGGTTTGTCGGTGAAGTGTCTGTACCCACTCTCTTTCTGAATTTCCCCAGCAAAAGACAGGATGCTGAAGTTCATTAAGTGTCATTGCTGTAGTGATGAATAAGGTTTGTCGGTGAAGTGTCTGTACCCACTCTCTTCCTGAATTTCCCCAGCAAAAGACAGGATGCTGAAGTTCATTACGTATCATTGCTGTCGGTAGTGATAAGGTTTGTCGGTGAAGTGTCTGTACCCACTCTCTTTCTGAATTTCCCCAGCAAAAGACAGGATGCTGAAGTTCATTATGTATCATTACTGTCGGTAGTGATAAGGTTTGTCGGTGAAGTGTACCCCGGCCCCACTCTCTTCCTGAATTTCACCAACGCAACAGAGGATGCTGAAGTTCATTACGTGTCATTGCTGTAGTGATGAATAAAGTTTGTCGGTGAAGTGTCTGTACCCACTCTCTTTCTGAATTTGCCCAGCAAAAGACAGGATGCTGAAGTTCATTACGTGTCATTGCTGTAGTGATGAATAAGGTTTGTCGGTGAAGTGTCTGTACCCACTCTCTTTCTGAATTTCCCCAGCAAAAGACAGGATGCTGAAGTTCATTACGTATCACTGCTGTCGGTAGTGATAAATACGGTTTGTCGGTGAAGTGTACCCCGGCCCCACTCTCTTCCTGAATTTCACCAACGCAACAGAGGATGCTGAAGTTCATTACGTGTCATTGCTGTAGTGATGAATAAGGTCTGTCGCTTGCGCAGCAAGATACCCCCCCCCCCCCCCCCCCCCCTTTCGTGTGCCCAGTTAGACTGTCAACTGGTACATGTAAAGTTCTGCTAACCTCATGCTAGTCAAGCAGAAATGTGCTGTGGCTAGAAGTGTGTGCCACTGCCTGTCGTGCCAGTGGATAATGTGACTCACAGTGCCGTTGTTTTTGGGTGGTGGTGTGGTGGTGTTTTTTGTTGTTGTTTTGGGGGGTTGTTGTTGTTTTGTTTTCTGTCATTTTGTGTTTGTTTTTTGCTGTTTTTGTTTGTGTGTTTGTTTGTTTGTTGTTGTTGTTTGTTTGTGTTGTTGTTGCTGCTGCTGTTGTGTGTGTGTGTGTGTGTGTGTGTGTGTGTGTGTGTGTGTGTGTGTGTGTGTGTGTGTGTGTGTGTGTGTGTGTGTGTGTGTGTGTTCTTTCTTTTCTTTTCTTTTTGGGGGTGGGGGGTAAAATGTATCTGGTCAACTGATCAGAAAGATTTGTGTTTGATTTGTTACAAAACGAACAAGGTGGCCTATTTTACTCCGCAAGTCCACAGGGATAACTGCGTTAGCCAAAACTAACACAGTTGAAAGGTAGGGAGAGTATACGGCGAAAATGAAGATGAATGGACCCAGGATCGTACTTCAGTCTTGGTCCCACGTTACCCCATCACAGGGTTTTGTGGAAGTGGAACGCATTATACAAGTCCGTATGCAACATAAACTTTAGTGCACAAGAATGTATGCAACGTTCATTACGCAACAGTAACAACACAAATATGATGCCAGAGGCCTCAAGTATGTACACCATGTTTGCAGTGCCAACAGCAGCCTGCAGTTCTTGGTGCTAAAGCACGCTGCATTAGACCACATGGACCCGTTTCACACAGGACTTTGTTGCATGTCATCCCATAACTATTTAATTGATACTGGGTTGTGTACAGATTAAAGATCACTCCGTTTGTTTCAAGTACTCAGTGTATAACACACACACACACACACACACACACACACACACACACACACACACACACACACACACACACGCAAACACACACACACACACACACACACACACACACACACACACACACACACACACATACATACACACACACATTTGCACATACATATACACACAATCCGAGACATCAACAAAAACAACAGCAGCAGTAGAAGCAATAAAAAGCTTTCCTCTCATGCAGAACTGGAAGTCATGTAATCAGGAAGAATCTCCCTCTTCAGAAAAGCACGAATGGTGAACCATAAACAAATTCAGGGTTCATGTTAACTGGAAATATACGGCATTTTACCAGTTAAGATAAACATATACCAGTATCAAAATCAGCAATTGGTCTGAAGTACCAGCTGTTATTTATTTTGACCAATTCTAAGAAGAAAAAGTATATACAAAGATTAAAAAAAATAAACACAACAAAGAGAGGGAGAGAGTGGATAATTATGGTATGTGTGTGTGTGTGCGTGCGTGCGTGCGTGCGTGCGTGCGTGCGTGTGTATGTATGCATTGTATAACTGACAATAAAGATTGATTTGATTTGATATTTGATTTGGAATCTACCTGCTCAACTCTATTATCCAATGAAAATATGTCCATTTAGTCAGACCAGTTTGTCCAACCAGTCGGACCTTTTGTCTCCTTGGATTTACAGGTGCATTTCAAAGAAGCAAATTATGCCATTCATAGCAGACAATGTCCATCCAAAGAGATGCATCATCCAGTCAAATCTACCCATTCACGACCCGCCCAACTATCTGAACATCTTTCAGTCAAGTCCGTTCAGTCTCAACATTTAGAATCATATGCAACAAGAGCGGAGAATAGCGCTGTATAAAAGTCATCATCATCATCATCGTCACATTTCAGTCAAACCCATTCAGTCTCTGACTAGCTGTCTCAACAGTCTCCAAAAATCAAATCCATTTAGTCGGTGACCAACTCTTTCAGCATCCTTCAATCAAAGCCAGGCATCTACTCTGCCCTACCACCTCAGTTAACATCCATTCTGCCCTTGACCACCTCAATCAGCATTCATTCTGCGCTTGACCACCTCAGTCAGCATTCATTCTGCCCTTGGCCACCTCAGCCAACATCCATTCTGCCCTTAACCACCTCAACCAACATCCATTCTGCCCCTAACCACATCAGTCAGCATCCATTCTGCCCCTGACCACATCAGTCAAATCCATTCTGCCCCTGACCACATCAGTCAGCATCCATTCTGCCCCTGACCACATCAACCAACATCCATTCTGCCCCTGACCATATCAGCCAACATCCATTCTGCCCCTGACCACATCAGTCAGCATCCAAAAAAGTAAGTAAATCTGGTGCTTAACGTCCACAGAAACCATAAGGCTTATTAGGGAAGGGGGTATAGAGGTGGGAAGAGGGAGATTATACACCTATCGCTACACTGTCACCATCAGAATGACCCCTGCATTGAGACGGGCAGCGATGAGAGCCATTTTAATGTTTCAGAAAATGTGAGGGACAAAGTCATAAAACAGGGTCCACAAACCACAATGTTTGATGAGAAGGGAGAGCCGAAGCGGTTTCGAACCATGGCCAAACCGGCTAACTCAGCATCCATTCTGCCCCTGACCACCTCAATCAGCATCCATTCTGCCCCTGACCACCTCAATCAGCATTCATTCTGCCCTTGACCACCTCACTCAGCATTCATTCTGCCCGTGACCACCTAAATCAACATCCATTCTGCCACTGACCACATCAGTCAACATCCATTCTGCCACTGACCACCTCACTCAGCATCCATTCTGCCCTTGACCACCTCAATCAGCATTCATTCTGCCCTTGACCACCTCACTCAGCATTCATTCTGCCCTTGACCACCTCAATCAGCAGCATCCAATCAAATCGGCCCACTCTCTACTCTCTCGCCCAATCAAACAAAGGCATGCCGCGTTGCAATGGAGTGACGTTCTCCTACCTGCTCGGCGGCGTCGTCGTCGTCCCGTGATGCCATCGTTGCTGTCACGTGACGGGCGCTTCCGCCCACTCGCAAGGAAGAGTGACAGCTGTCACAACACCGGACACTGGCACTTCAATGGCTCGAGTGACTCAACACTCTCCACACAGTCCGTGTTGTGTGTCACTTGTATCAGAACGTTGGTTTTTTTGGTATTTTGATTCTTCAGTCTTCAACCACGCACAAACTTTAGCTTCTTTGAACAACGACTATAAAGCTTGTGATGTAGAAATAAGTCTTTGGTCCAAGAATGGGAGGGTAGGCTGGACAGTATTATCCTCTGCCACTCCATAAAAAGAAAGTTAAAAAAAAAAAAAAAAAAAAAAAAATGAACACAAAAAAACTAAAATGAACAAATGCACAAAATGCGTTTTTGGGAAAAACGTCACAGCAAAAAAAAAGGTGGAAGTAACTCACGCTGAGTCGATCAAAAGAGTTAACGGACTTCAAAGTCTCGAAAACGATTTACATTCACAACCAGGGAAAACTCCAAGTGGAAGAAAACAGTCGTATCAAAAATAGACTCGAGGCAAGTCGGCACCATCGCGGACCGCGTGGATCGGACCACCGTTGAGGATCAAATCCGAAGGGTCCAGAACAACGTTCGTTGTGGTCGCTGAGGTCAATCCGGGACGGTCACGTGGCAGTCAAGGGACGCTACCCCTGACACTGATGATTCAGTCCTTCCTTGGACTAGCTGTAGCTGTGGCAGGAGTAAGAAGAAGAAATTTAAAAATTCATTTGTGCCAGCGAAGGCAACGTGGGCAGTTACAGAACAAAGGCCCAGTATAATCTGAATTGTCTGTTACAAATTTACTGCCGTTCGAGCGTCTGCGAAAACCTTTGAGCATCAGCGAGACCTATGACGTAATCAATTAAGGCAGTGGTTTGAGGAAGGTTGTCCTAAACCGGTGCTTAGAGTTTGCCTAGCTCAGTCAATCCTTGTCGGCAGACCTGACGTGTATGAGTGACGCGTGACCCGGTGATTGCGTCACGGCGACAGTCACGTCAAAACAACCCTGTTTTCAATACCCACCCCTCCCCCCAGAAAGAAAGAAAAGAAAGAAAAAAAGCGCTTAGCGAGAACGAGCCTCTTTGCTCTGCGAAACCAAGCCACAGAAAACGGGACAAGATGGTGACACAAATACCTACAAATCTCACACTCCGAGACTTGACAGAGAATTAAGAGACGAACCAACAAACAAAATTCACTTCAATTCTCTGACTAGTTCAATTAAATTCGAACACGAACCTTTTCGCTTTAAGCTAAACCAAGCAATTATAGAAAACGGGACCAGAAGGTGACAGAAATCACAATTCTCACATTCCTAGACTTATCTGACAGAGAATTAAGAGACGAACCAACAACAAAATTCACTTCAATTCTCCGGCTAGTTCAATTAAATTCGAGAACGATCCTCTTCGCTACCAAGCAACAGAAAACGGGACAAGAAGGTGACAAAAATCACAACTATTCCCACACTCCGAGACTTGACAGAGAGAATTAAACTAGGAGACGAACCAAGAAACAAAATTCACTTCAATTCTCCGGCCGATTCAATTAAATTCGAGAACTATAATAATAATAATACATAAATTCGAGAACTATCCCCTTCGCTTTAAGCTAAACCAAGCAATTACAGAAAACGGGGCGAGAAAGTGACACAAATCACAACTATTCTCACACTCCGAGACTTGACAGAGAACTAAATTAAGAGACGAACCAACAAACAAAATTCACTTCAATTCTCTGCCTAGTTCACTTAAATTCCTCGGGGTAAATATATATATATAGATAAAAATTAAAAAACTAAGTCGTCACGACTCCTTGAACAGCCTGACAACAACCAAGGACGAGACGCAGAAACCTTCGTTTTTCTTCACGCGGCGCAGAAAGGTGACTCAATGTCACTCCGACAAAAGAGCACGGAGGAGGAATAAATAGCTCACTGCACCCAGACAGCCTGGCACGCGCACACACAAGAAAAGGGTGGTGAAACTGACACAGCAGTCGGGGCCAAAAACCCAGACGAAAGATGAGGAGAGGAGAGAGGAACTGGCTACAACTGGCCGGGTGCCGGTGCCGTGGGGTTTATATACGTACACACACACACCCTCCTCAGAACCCAGACAGGGAGGGAATTCAGATTTGCAGGTAAAGCTTGCAGACTAGCTATCAGTATCACCCGCGGTTACTGCTGCAATTCCGAGGCTTGTTGCTGCAAACGTTTGTCGCCAAGCGATGACTTTTATATGACGTACACACCCTCCTCAGAACCCAGACGGAGAATTTAGAGTCACAGGTAAAGCTTGCAGACTAGCTATCAGTATCACTGGCAGTTGCTGCCGCAATTCGCAACTTGCTGCTACAAACGTTTGTCGCCGAGCGATGACTTTTATTATATATGTACACACACCCTCCTCAGAACCCAGACAGGGAATTCAGATTTGCAGGTAAAGCTTGCAGACTATCAGTATCACTCGCGATTGCTCCCAGAAATCGAGACTTGCTGCTGTAAACGTTTGTCGCCGAGTTGGATGGTTGAGTGTTGCTTTACGTCCACAAAAACCGTAGGTTTATTAGGGACGGGCACACAGGACGTCCACCTCGACTTTCACACAGTTCCTGAGCTCTGATGTCTCCGAGCGATGACTTTTATTATATATGTACACACACCCTCCTCAGAACCTAGACAGGGAATTCAGATTTACAGGTAAAGCTGCAGACTAGCTATCAATATCACTGGCGGTTGCTGCCGCAATTCGAGACTTGCTGCCGCAAAGGTTTGTCGCCGAGCGACTTCTATACACACCACACACACACACACAGTTGTTATGCAGTACTACTCACAAGAGAGAGAGAGAGAGAGAGAGAGAGAGAGAGAGAGAGAGAGAGAGAGAGAGAGAGAGAGAGAGAGAGAGAGAGAGAGAGAGAGAACTAGAACTCGAAAACTTTAATACTCAAGGATAGTAGCGTTAGGTCCATTTGGACCTATCTAACAGCCAGTCCTTGTTATACTACAAACACAAATAAACACGACAATACCACAAACATATAAACAAGTGGGAGAGAAAGAGAGACAGCCAGGCAGGCAGACAGAGGCAGGCAGACAGAGGCAGGCAGACAGACAGACCCAGAGACAGACAGAGAAAGAGACAAAAGCTGTCCCGAGCAAGTGCACAGCTGTAAATCTGCCATCTTGCAGCGGCCTCTTGTGTTTGTAGCCGCAGCTCTGGGTTTTGAGCAGGGACTAGCAAAATGCCCTGATATGATAGCAGACAGGTAGAGGCTGCTGGGAACGGGCAGCTCCTGACGTAGGTGGTCACGTGTTACCTCCCTTCCCCCTCCCCCCCTCCTCTTCCAACGCCCCCCCTCCCCCCCTCCTCTTCCAACGCCCCCCCCCCCCCCCCCCCCCCCACCCGCCTGACAGCTTTTCATCTTCTTGCTGGCGTTGATAGCGATGTAACCACACGCGCGACCCACTGCCAGAACAGAGGGTAGGGTATACACCACGGACACAGAGAGAGAGAGAGAGAGAGAGAGAGAGAGAGAGAGAGAGAGAGAGAGAGAGAGAGGAGAGCGAGAGAGAGAGAGAGAGTGACAGAGGGTAGGGTATACACCACGACAGAGAGAGAGAGAGGGAGGGAGAGAGAGACAGACTGACAGACAGAGGGTAGGGTATACACCACGGACACAGAGAGAGAGAGGGAGGGAGAGAGAGACAGACTGACAGACAGAGGGTAGGGTATACACCACGGACACAGAGAGAGAGAGGGAGGGAGAGAGAGACAGACTGACAGACAGAGGGTAGGGTATACACCACGGACAGAGAGAGAGAGAGGGAGGGAGAGAGAGACAGACTGACAGACAGAGGGTAGGGTATACACACGGACAGAGAGAGAGAGGGAGAGACAGAGAGGAGAGACAGACAGACAAGCAGAGAGAGAGACAGAGAGACAGGGGACAGACAGCCAGAGAGAGAGAGAGAGAGAGAGACAGGCAGGCAGAGAGAAAGAGACAGGCAGGCAGAGAGACAGACAGTCAGAGACAGAGACAGAAACAGAGAGACAGACAGAGAAACTTGGTATTTTACGCCCATTCAACCAGGAGGGGAGACAGACAGACAGACAAGCAGAGACAGGCAGACAGAGACACACACAGACAGGCAGCGAGAGAGACAGAGAGAGACAGAAACAGACAGAGAAACTTGGTATTTACGCCAGTCAACCAGTACGGTTTATATCAGGGTGACGAGACATACAGACAGAGAGAGAGAGAGAGAGAGAGAGAGAGAGAGAGAGAGAGAGAGAGAGTAGAGAGAGAGAGAGAGAGAGAGACAGAGACAGAGACAGAGACAGAGAGACAGACAGACAGACAGACAGACACAGACAGACAGACACAGAGAGAGAGAGAGAGAGAGAGAGAGAGAGAGAGAGAGAGAGAGAGACAGAGACAGAGAGACACAGAGTTGGTCTTTAACGCCCATTCAACCTCGAAGGTTATTCTAACAGGGCGGAGCAACATGCACCAACTCACAATTCAACGTCTCGGCGATTGACCGATCGAGTCATGGCAGATGGGGCGAAACAAACTGAATAAAAATTAACTCAGACAGACACCGAGTCACACCTAACCTGCCTACTGCCGCATATCCCCATCCAGCCTTTTTTTTTTCTTTTTTTTTCTGAGGGGGGGGGGGGTGGGGGGTGGGGGGTGGAGGGGCGCTGTGGGCACGGACGTCTCTTGCCGAACTCCAAAAAAGCCGCGGCGTGCAGCAGTAAAGCTAGGGCTGACACTTAACGTTGTTTTTATGCGTCCGCTTCCGTTCATCGTTACTCGCGAAAAAAAAAAAAAGAAAAAAAAGTGGGGCTCTGTCTCTCTCTATTAAAGTCAATCAGTCAATCTCTCTCTCTCTCTCTCTCTCTCTCTCTCTGCTAATTGGATATATTGACATCAATGTGGCACTGACTTCAAAACAAATTCGTTAGTTTGAACTATTTCCTCTCCTTTTTTTCTCTCTCTCTTTTTCTTTTCTTTTTCTTCTTTTTTTTTTTTTTTTTAACGCTAAACGAACCGAAGCGGATTCGAATTTGTAGTTCCTCGGCCGCTTAGACTCCGGGGGCGCGCATTATTTCCAAGAGGTCAGACCGACTCTGTGAGTCAGAAACGATTGGCACCGTTACAACCTTAATAACCAAGCGCCTTGCAGAGTCAGCTGATAAAATAACCCCCGCTTCTGCATTATAAGAAAAAGAGAAGAAAAGAAAAAAGAGGTCTCGCTGGAGTGCTCGTGATTATTTATCCTTGGAAAAGCTATCCCCTCGCTAAGGACGAACTGAGCATCGTCGTAACAAACTACAGTTTCAGCCATAAAGGAGCTAGCCTTCTCAGATTTGACGAAGCAATGTTGTTGTTGTTTTTATTTATTTTTTTATTTTATTTTTAAATGAATTTAATGTTATTTCAGTCATAATTTTTTGTTTGTTCATTACATCACCAATCAGTATATGAGTTCAAAACAGACCACACTTTTTCTAGTGGCCTTTTTTTATTTTTTCACTCTATAGAACGCAGCAAAAACGTCATCAAAAGTTCTGGTCTCTCTGGACGTAAAACAATATTTGAAGATGTGTACCAGACACAGCTCAGCTTTGCTTCCACACGAGACAATAAAAAATAAAAAAATGGTGACAGAATCCATATGCATTTCCTCCGTGAGATCAGAGAGGAAGTAGTGCATACAAAGATGTCGTTGCTGTCTTTGCTGACACTAAAAATGCTTTTATTTTAAATTAAGAAAAGAAAGAAAGAAAGAAAGAAAGAAAGAAAGAAAAGAGAGAGAGGGAATGGGGTGGTGATGAGTGTACTTGAAGTCGATACACTGTCCCTTCGTTGCTGTGAAGCATTCGACAAGATTTAGACCAGTTGGGTTAATTTTTCACTATACGAGATATAGACGCGTATTTCAGCCTTGCTGAAAATGTTGTGCTTTTGAACAATGCAATAACATTCTGAAACAGCTAACTGGTTTCGCAGAAAACTGCCGCGAATTTTTGGTTTTGCACTTGGTTGACAACAAACGAACTTGTGTAACTTTTGCAAGCTGTTATTTAACGTCTGCTTACGTTTTTAAATCTGTCGGAATGCTTCACAGCAACGAAGGGACAGTGTATCGACTTCAAGAGAAGTCTTGCTCTCTAACAGGCAGGTTATACTAAAGATTAGCTTGCTTTTCGCCAGCACGGAATGTAATGCAAACACAAAAAGAACTTTACTGTTCATAATTTAATGCATGAAATGAAAATGAGCTTTTGGGTCGCTCGAATTCCACATAAAAAAAAGGACAATTAGACAAATTCAACATAACAAAGGTAACAGTATGTAAGTAATAAACCGGAGTAAAACGTAATGAAATATCGCTTCTGAGATCGATTTTCGGCCAACTTTTTTTTTTAAACCGTTGGTCAGTTTGTGCTGCTTCCCACGCAGAACCACGAGAAATCGGAAAAAAAAAATCAAAAAAATCACATTCTTCTTTTTTTTTCTTTTTTTTTCTTTCTTTTTAAATAACATTTAAAAAAAAAAAAAAAAAAAAACTTTTTTTCTTTTCTTCTTTTCTTTTTTTTTTCTTTTTTTTTTTTCTTTTTCTTTTTTCTTTGTCTTCCCCCCCCCCCCCCCCTCCCTTCTTCTTTTGTTAAAATGTATTTTTTAGATAGCTTATCGCACGAAAGTCGCATGAAATCTTGTTTATTATTTTCACTGTAGACACCCGACACGCCTGAAAACCAGGAGTTGCTGCACGTGAGGTGAGAAGATTAATGCATGCCGCTCGGGATTGTTTATTGGTGTGGTGCTTGCTATTCCTTACCTAGTGAGCCGGTTTGGCCTAGTGGTAAGGCGTTAGGGTGGCAAGCAGAAGGATCTCGGTTCGATTCCGCTTCGGCTGTCATTTCTCTTCCAAAGTTGTGGTCTGTGGATACTGTCTTGTGCCTTTGTCCTTCACATTTAATGAAACATTAAAATGGTTCTCATCGACGCCCATCGTATTGCAGGAGTCAGTCTGGTGGTGACAGTGTAGTGATAGGTATATAATATCCTTCTTCTCCCATCTCCATACTCACTCCCCCCCCCCCCTTTTCCCGTCCCTAATAAGCCTTATGGTTTCCGCGGACGTTAAGCATCATGCTTACTTACTATTTCCTTACCTCTGTTAGCTCCCTTTGCCGCCTGGTTATGTAATTATACTTTACCCGCGACGATGGTGGTGGTAAAGTGTTGGTTAATGTCCTCAGATGTCAGTTGACATATTAGGGACAAGTTGTGACCAATGCCGAAGCATGGTTCAATATAGCTTTACGTCCACTGAAACCAGAAGGCTCGTTAGGACGGACAGCCCAAGACGTCCACCTCGACTCTCACACAGCTCCTGAACTATGTCCCGCGACGAAAGAAATCTTGGCCTATTATACCTAACGTTAGTGTCACCACGAGAATTCTTTCTGCATTAAAACTGAGATGTACAGCTTCCATTTTCTTCTTCTTCAAATGTTACTGTACGTGCACAGAGACCGAACGGACCGTCTGGATGTGGAGTGTAAGACGGCCACCTCCACTTTCACACAGCTCCTGACCTCTGGGGGCCTGAACATTTCAGTTACAGTGTCGCTTGACGTCCACAGATACCATCAGGCTTGTTAGGGACGGGAGCCCAGGACGGCCACCTCGACTTTCACACAGCTCCTGAGATCTGAGTTTTCAGTGTTGCTTTCCGTTCAAAGAAACCATAAGGCTTGTTAGGGACGGGGAGCCCAGGACGGCCACCTTGACTTTCGTACAGCTCCTGAAATCTGACTCTTGCGCAGTAAGTAAACATGCTGCTTATAAGGGGCGGGAAAGAATGGGGGGGGGGGGATATGGAGGGGGGGAGGGAGATTATATACCTATCTGTCGCTACATTGTCACCACCAGAATGACTCCTGCATTAAGATAGGCAGCCATGAGAGCCATTTTTGTGTTTCATTAATTGTGAGGGACAAAGTCACAAGACAGTGTGCACAGATCACAACATTTGTAGAGAAAGGACAGCCGAAACGGATTCGAACCAAGGTCCTTCTGCTTACCAGACTAACGCCTTACCGCTAGGCCAAACCGCCCACGAGCTCCTGGGCCATGTTAAGGTTGCATCAATTGTGAGGGGGAAAGCCACAACTAGACGATGTCCTCAAACCACAACATTATTTTGAAGAAGAAAAAAAAAGGACAATCTATGCGGGGAATTGAACCGACGTCGTCCGCTTAACAGCGTAACGCCTTACTGCCAGGCCAAACCGGCTCACACTGCCGGGTACACAGCTTCTTCTTCTTCAAATGGTGCTTTACGTCCACAAAGGCCATATTAAGAACTATTATGAACGGGCGCCCAGGGACGTAAACCGCGATTTTCACACAGCTCTTGAGCTGTTACTGGTACACATCTTCTTCAAATGTTGTTGTACGTCCAAAGAAACCAGAGGGATTATTAGGGACGGGAGCCCAGGACGGCTGCGTCGACTGCCACGCAGCTCTGAGTTCTGAATGGTACACAGCCTCTTCAAATGATGTTTTTCATCCACAGAGACTGTAGGGATTATTAGGGACGGGAGCCCAGGACAGCTGCGCCGATTGTCACGCAGCTCTGAGCTCTGAATGGTACACAGCCTCTTCAAATGTTGTTTTTCATCCACAGAGACCATAGGGATTATTAGGGACGGGAGCCCAGGACGGCTACCTCGACTTTCACACTGCTCCTGAGCTCTGAATGGTACACAGCATTGCCACGTGTCTATTTTAAGCTCGCAGGTTTGTCGTTCCTACCGAAGGGACAGAACCATGTACATGCCGTGCCGACAACTCTTGACAGATGCTCGATCTTTTTTTACGCGCACTACAAGTCTTTCCGACAAATTCCAGACGTCATAACCGTTTCGCGACTACTGTCTGTCCTTCCAGGCTGGGCGGTGAAACTCAAAAAACATCCATGTTTGACATCCATCAGCTAGTCTTGCTCTTGCCTCATTTCTTTCTCAGTACTTGTATCACCTTTCTTCTTCTTCTTCTTCTTCTTCTTCTTCTTCTTCTTCTTCTTCTTCTTCTTCTTCTTTTCTTTTTCTTTTCTGCTAAGCTTTGCAGGCTCTGCCAATATTGCAGAAATGCTGCAGAGAAAATGCCTGCCTTTTGACAAAATCTGAAGTACACGCACACGCATTCACACATGCACGTACGCACGCACGCACGCACGCACGCACGCACGCACACACACACACACACACACACACACACACACACACACACACGCACGCACGTACGCACACACACACACACACACACACACACACACATACACACACACACACACACGTACACACACACACACACACATACACACACACACACACACACACGCACGCACGCACGCACGCACGCACACACACACACACACACACACACACACACACACACACACACACACACACACACACACACACACACACACACACACACACACACACACACACACACACACACACACACACACATCAAGAGTAGGCAGTTCCCCAGACATTGTTATGACAGAAACTATATCGGCATACTGGCTCCCACGATCGAGTAACCTACATAGTAAGTACAGGCAGCCTAAATTCTTATGTTATTGTCCTAAATTACTGCCTCATTTAACTTCCATTGCTGTCCAGTCAGCCTGACGAAGTAGCGTTTAAAACAAACTGGCTATGCTACTGATCGAACGAATCTTTTTTCAGTGACATCGTACACAATGCAAAATGGCGGAGTTTGAAAGATACCTTGAGGGAAAAAAATACACTAAAAATGAAATTCTGCAAAGACAGTCTAAAACAGAAGAAAAAAAAACAGAAAAAAAAGAGAGAGAAAAAAAGAGATTGCTTTCCGAGTCTGAATGGCATGCCAAACAGTAACCGCGACCCAAAAGTGGGCAAAAATCGGACATGAAATAAAAACAATAATTCTGGACATTAAAATAGGAAATATAAATACGTATCTATAAGTATACGTAAATGTGTACACCCCCCCCCTGGGGGGTGGGGGGTGGAGGGGGGTCTTTTTTTTCTACGCCCTTCTCGAACACAAAGCGTGCGCTTTGACAGATGACAGTCTTCAGACAGATGAACTTAGCGGTACAAACGGACCATGAAGCACATTGTCACCACGCGACACATTCGACGGTTGTCAACACCGCACCGTGCAACAGAGCAGCTGATAGGTCAACCCGAACGAGGTGCTCGAGGTAAAGGGGCATAGGCCGGACATCAAAAATAGCCAAGGGCAAGGTCATATCAGTCAATACCCGTTTCACTGAATGTCCGTTTTGCCAGCAGGTTTGCACCTTCGCTAAGAGCTACGTGCTTAGCAGCGCCTAGCCGTCCTCGCGAACACACCTCGTGGGTTCAATTCTCACTCCGAGTTCGTGTTTTCTGGACGTGAAGAGGGCGAGAAAAGAAGCTTCATTCTCGCACTTCGCTTACGTTTCTACAGTCGTCAGTGCTTTTTGCGACAGTCGCAAAGCAGACGGACAGACAGGTAGTGAACGAGACAGGTGGAAACTGACATGTCTGCAGACGGCGACTTGAGCTCGCCTAGCAAACGGCGTCGCACGGAAAACACGGCGACCATCTGTGCCACGACAGCTTCACCACCTCTGGCTACCACAACCGCAACATCAGCTACAACGTCAGCGCCGACGTCAGCGCCATCACTGACAACAACGACGACCACGACGGCTTCTTGTGCGAACGTGAAAGAGAGGAGTTCGGCGTGTTTGGAGACTTGCCAGAAGGACTCCATCATTGCTCAAATACTCGCCGGGACGGAGGCAGACTTCGGCGAGGCCAGCCTTTGTCCACCCGGGGTATTCTTCGACGATTCCTGCTACTCCTCCACCGCCACTGCAACCTCCTGCTCCTTCAGCCCGCAAGACAGTTGGGTGAGTAGCGTTCAATATATGCTGCTAAACCAAAAAATATTAAAAAAGTTGGTCCATGGTTTAGAAGAAAAATCACTAAAACCTCTGTGCTTTGCCTCTGCCCCCTCCCCCTGTCCCTCCCCCTCCCTCCCCCCCCCCCACACACACACTCTCACAACCACCCCCACCCCCAATAGCGCCCTTTCCTTTCTTCCACTGCATCTCTTTCTCCACCCCACCTTTTTCCCCCGCGTCTTTTTGGTTTTTCTTTGGAGGTTTTTCAGTCTAGTGCATTTTGCCTAGTCCTCATGAATAGTGAAATGACGTGTGATGTACATGCGAACAGTGGATTAGACGTATAGTTGTGATTGTGTGAACTGTGTCTGGACCCGATGTGATCTTGGGTGTTAAATATCAACGATCTCTGTCTCTCAGTATATGTGTGTCTGTCTATTTCTGTCTTTGTCTCTTTGTCTCTCTCTGTCAGTGTCTGTCTGTCTGTCTGTCTCCCCCCTTGTTCGCTTCAGTCCATTTATTATCCACAAAATACAACCTATACAGTGCATATACTGAACAATTAATCATAAAAATAGCGCTCATTTCTGTAGCGCCGTATCTCACCGGCAAGGGTGAGTACACCGCGATTTACATTAATTTTGGGTGACTTGCGTTCAGTTGCAATCATGCTAAGAACCAATGTGTGGTTGCCAAGTAATGATGTCATTGGCTCTGGTGACCAGCTTTGTGTTACGTTCATATCGGACGTGGGCAGATAGATGGACGTGGTTATTGTCTGTCGCAAAGAAGAGAGAGAGAGAGAGAGAGAGAAGAGAGAAGAGAAGAGAATACATTATTACACAGGGATAAAGATTTAAGCACGTGTCGGCTTTTTTTGCAAATCTGTCCCTGATGACAAACACAGCAACACTCAATACATCAAACAAAAATTCAATTAAATACGCTAGAGAAAAAAACCCACTTAAAAACAAACTAATTTCTGTCTAAAACATCAGATCATACGAACCGAGCAATAATAAAGCAAAGACCAATACAAACTATTTTTTTAGGAGAGAGAGAGAGAGAGAGAGAGAGAGAGAGAGAGAGAGAGAGAGAGGGGTGGGGGTGTTTGTGTGTGTGTGTGTGGGGGGGGGGGGGGACAGTTGTATTTCACGTGCCACACAAGCTTGTTAATTACCTGTAGTTTCTGTGTCAGAATTTGATTCTTCCAATGCAGTCACCCCAACTCAGTGCCGAATCGGTCAACAGTCAATGACCGAGCTGTCCACTTGCGATTGCTGTTGATCAGTTACACTTCATAACGAGGCTGGACACAGTGGAACCCCGTAAAACGAGACCAGTTTGATGAGAGACCTTTCTGATGAAACACCACTCCAGTGAGAGACCACTCAGTTGAGAGACCACTCCAGTGAGAGACCACCCTGATGAGAGACCACTCCAGTGAGAGACCACCCTGATGAGAGACCACTCCATTGAGAGACCACCTTGATGAGAGACCACTCCAGTGAGAGACCACCCTGATGAGAGACCACTCCAGTGAGAGGCCACCCAGATGAGAGACCACTCCACTGAGAGACCACCTTGATGTGAGACCACTACAGTGTGTGACCACCCTGATGGGAGACCGTCCCTGATTAGCGACCACCCCTCGTTAGGATGCATGTACTTTCTCTGAATCCTCAGTGCAGGACAGTATCACGAGAGACCACTCAGTGAGAGACCACCCCTGATGAGAGATCACGCCAACGAGAGACCACCCTGATGAGAGACCACTCAGTGAAAGACCACCATGATGAGAGACCACTCAGTGAAAGACCACCCTGATGAGAGACCACTCACTGAAAGACTACCCTGATGAGAGACCACTCACTGAAAGACTACCCTGATGAGAGACCACTGACTGAAAGACTACCCTGATGAGAGACCACTGACTGAAAGACTACCCTGATGAGAGACCACTCACTGAAAGACTACCCTGATGAGAGACCACTCACTGAAAGACTACCCTGATGAGAGACCACTCACTGAAAGACTACCCTGATGAGAGACCACTCAGTGAAAGACTACCCTGATGAGAGACCACTCACTGAAAGACTACCCTGATGAGAGACCACTCACTGAAAGACTACCCTGATGAGAGACCACTCACTGAAAGACTACCCTGATGAGAGACCACTCAGTGAAAGACCACCCTAATGAGAGACCACTCAGTGAAAGACTACCCTGATGAGAGACCACTCACTGAAAGACTACCCTGATGAGAGACCACTCAGTGAAAGACCACCCTAATGAGAGACCACTCACTGAAAGACTACCCTGATGAGAGACCACTCACTGAAAGACCACTCTAATGAGAGGCCACTCAGTGAGAGACCACCCTAATGAGAGGCCACTCAGTGAGAGACCACCCTAATGAGAGGCCACTCAGTGAGAGACCACCCTAATGAGAGGCCACTCAGTGAGAGACCACCCAAATGAGAGGCCACTCAGTGAGAGACCACCCTGATGAGACCACTCCAACGAGAGACCACCCTGATGAGAGGCCATTTGGATGAGACCATCCTGATGAGAGACAACGCGAACGAGAGACCGCCCTGACGAGAGACCACTCCAACGAGAGACCGCCCTAAAGAGAGTGTATCAGGGCAAAACAATAGGCTTGAAGGCAGCGTGAGCCAAAATCGAGAATTCGAAGAAACAGGCAGCAAAACGGAGTTTATTTAAACACACGGCTCATGTCACTTAGCTAAGTCGGTTCACTGCCCTTGCTAAGCAAATAATTACGACAATAATGTTGTTGTTTTTGTTTGTTTTTTAAGCATCTCCCTTCAGGAAATAAAGGCCATCATAACTGACTTTACTTTCACTTTCACCCCACCCACATCGACATAGTGGCTCAGGGAGGCCTCTTTGCAGTGTGATTAGTATACCAGCCGTAACGCTGGCAGAGTAAGTAACTGGGCGTAAAAAAACATGTTACTTACTTACTTACTCTGCCAGGGTTAGCCTACGTCTGGTATACTCATCAGACTGCAAAGCAAGGACTTTTTCTTTTCCTTTCTTTCTTTCTTAGTTATTTATTTTTTGTCGTTTCGGTACATTACAGTTGAAAGCGTTGTTAAACTCTTGACTGGCGTTGAACTGTGACGCTGTGTTCCATTCTGAAAACGTGCAGTAAGGGGGTGGGGGCTGGCGAGAGAGAGCGGGAAAGGGAGGGAGGGAGAGAGAGGCGGGGGGTAGGGGGTGGGGGGGTTGCAAGTGTGAATGGGTGAATGTTGTGTTGTTTTATGACAGGCACTACAAATATTTCTTCATCTTTTTTATGTCTTCTTCCCCTACCCCCCCCCCCATCACCCCACCCCTCTTTTTTTTCTTTTTTCTTCTTCTTCTTTTTTCTGTCTCTTTATTGCTTCCTTTTTCTTTTTTGCCTTTTTTCTTTCAGTGTGTGTGTGTGTGTGTGTGTGTGTGTGTGTGTGTGTGTGTGTGTGTGTGTGTGCGCGCGCGCGCGCGCGCGCGCGAAAGAGAGAGAGAGAGAGAGAGAGAGAGAGAGAGAGAGAGAGAGTATGTGTGTGTATAAGAGAGTGTATGAGAGAGAGAGAGAGAGAGAGAGTGTCCCTGTGTGTGTGTGTGTGTGTGTGTGTGTGTGTGTGTGTGTGTGTGTGTGTGTATGTGTGTGTGTGTGTGAGAGAGAGCAGTGGGGGGGGGGAGGAGAGAGAGAGAGTGTGTGTGCGCGTGTGAGAGAGAGACAGACAGAGACAGAGAGAGAGAGAGAGTGTGTAAGGAGAGAGAGAGAGAGAGAGAGAGAGAGAGAGAGTGTGTGTGGTGTGTGTGTGTGTGTGTGTGTGTGTGTGTGTGTGCACGCGCGCACAACTTCCGAAGATGACAAACACTCCATCCGCGACATCCGTGTATGCGAAGCGGCTGAGAGCTAGGTTCTCACCCCAACATATGTCATCATCAGGGAGTCCTGGGTTCCATCCTGCGTCATTTCCTGTTTGTCTTGCTTTTATTTGACCTCCACAATTTTGTCCACAAATATATTTTGGAACGCCATTCTGCTTCAGGAAGCAAAGATTATTCCTTTTTTTTTCTTTTCTTTTTTTCTTCTTCCTTTTTTTTTTTGGGGGGGGGGGGGGGATGGTGAGATCGACTGTGCAGAACTTTGAGATGTATCTTTTCCCTTGTGTCCTGCAAAATCATCCACTGATTTTGTGTTGAATGAAATACCGGTCCTTCCTGCAAGGGGATCCAAACATAACTAAAACAATATGAACTCATTAATATTTAAAGCTGTCCAAGACTTCATTGTCCAGTCCGGCCGTTTTGCCATGGAATGACGAACTCAATTAAATAGTTACTGGCAGCGCATAAGAGCATTCTCTCTCTCTCTCTCTTGATTTTTGGTTGATTTTTTTGGTTGGTGTCTTCATGTTGTTTAATATAAACATACATACCCGTTGCTACAAAATGAATTAATTAGTAAATTATGTTTGTGAGCATTTACTATAAGCCTAGCTTGTTAATGCTCATACAATGATTTTGATTGCCCATATTTTCATGAATGTAAATAAACTTTGTTTAAAACCAGTGAAATACGGTCAGCTACAGACTTGCAATTAGTAATAACAATAATTTATGGTCTTTAGCGCCACAACAATTATATCTCTTGTCGCTGTTTTTTAGGCATAATAATAACAACAATAATAATAATATAATAATAATAATAAACATGATTCAAGTCTAACTGGAAAAATGCTCCGACAGACCGTCGTTTAAAACAAACAAAAGCAAACAACAACAAAACCACAAAGTTCGGGGACAGTGATTTTCAATGTTACCCGCAAAACTAAACTGTTATTATGCCATTATTTATTTATTTGCACAAGCGTTTGGCATGGGGCGGGTGAGAGGTTGGGCCGGCGGGAGGAGTAAATATATTTCGGTATATATCATTAACATCGATTATATGATGAATCAGCGTTCAGCCACCACTTGCGATCGAACCTCTCTCATACACCTTGACACTGAAATCAGCCGTTGCCAGCACGCCCCCACGGCAAGTCTGACCTACATCCTCGACCGGAACAAAGCCGAGCACTGTTCACGGTTACGACTTGAGCTTTTCCTGGACTTCAAAGAACACCCGGCAAGTCGCCGACGGCAACGAACACGTGTTGCACGTGGTTGTCGAGGGTCGTGGCGCTGAACACACGTGACGCTTGCCTAGGTCAAAGAGGTGCGTGCGCATGGCCGGTACCACTGCAGTGGAAGCTCGCTGTGTTGTTGTTGTGGTCATTCAGCTTCACACGTGGGCTGTCTTCATTATTCCGCTGTTTCTAATTGTTCCAGGAGAGCAACAACCGTTGTTAGTTAACTGGGTAGGTTGGTTGTCAGTTAAAATGTGTATATAGACAGTAATTATACGTGTGTGATGCTGGTGAGAGAGAGAGAGAGAGAGAGAGAGAGAGAGAGAGAGAGAGAGAGAGAGAGAGAGAGAGAGAGAGAATGTACTTAGAATAGACTCCCCCGATAGAATTTTGTGCCATGTAGTTGTATCCTTTCTTTCCTTTAAAAAAATAAATATATATATATTTCTTTTTTATATTACATTCAAAGTCTGGTTGGAGTAGACGGTATCGTTGATACTGTTGTTGTTACCGTTGTGCGCAAGCTATTTCGTGGTAGGCCTCTTTCACTCGTGCTCTTCGTCGTTTTCTGCCTTGTGCACGTTTTGCTATCACAAGTGTTACACCATCCCGCTTTTCATCCGTGCAGTGTGTCCATTTAACCTAGTTCTTTTCGGACATACAAACAGGGGGGGGGGGGGGGGGGGAGGGGGGGGGGGGGTGCTGAAGAAATCTTGCCCGTGGTGGAACTCGCGCCTTCGGCAATTTTGTCGTTCACCGGAGTCGCGTTTCTCTCGTACCCCCCCCCCCCCCCCCCCTCCACCCCCAGCTGCCGCCACCCCCCTTTCTTTTAGTTTTACGTAATTACAGAACCTGACGTCACTTGTGTGCAGGAAATAATATTTTTTACTACAGTACAGTGGTCTCGTAGACAGATCAAACTCCTACTGTCGCTTTTTCATCCACCTGGATACAGAGAGAGAGAGAGAGAGAGAGAGAGAGAGAGAGAGAGAGAGAGAGAGAGAGAGAGAGAGAGCAAGGAACGCGTTCATGTATTTCGACCCCTCACCCCCATCCACGCGCTCACACACACACACACACAAACACACACACACCACACACACACACGTACGTTGCTGCCATAAGCAACCAAAACTGGTCAACAAAAATATAAAAGGTGGATGTAATATGTAGACGGCTAGTGAAACTGTCACAATGATCAAGGCCCAGAGTGGTCGCTTGAATAAGTCCGATTAAGTTACAGCTCAAAACAAAAACAACGATGCCCAGTTCCAATCGATTCAGTTCAATCCTGTTCAGTAGCACCTTCTTCATCCCACAAGCGGGCAGTTCTGTTAAGGCGGGCTT
>OY757551.1:5564191-5593339 GCA_963584105.1 Alviniconcha strummeri
ACACAGAGGGATGTGAGGGAAAGATGATGGGGGTAACGGGTGGAGTCGGTGGCGGGGGGTGGGGTGGGGCTTGTGGGGGTGGGGGGGGAGGGAGGGGTCAAAGAGAGTCCAAGGTGCCAAAGGGTATTTGGTGTGGAAGGGATTGAAGAAAGTAATAAACTGTTGTCATGCTAGACTTCGCTTTTTAGCGTGCAGTTGACCTTTAAAAAGAATATGAACGAGAAAGAGAGAGAGAGAGAGAGTAGAGTAAGTTTGTGTTTTACACCCAGTCAACCATTACGGTTATATCAGGGCGATGAGAGAGAGAAGAGAGAGAGAGAGAGGAGAGAGAGAGAGAGAGAGAGAGAGAGAGAGAGGAGAGAGAGAGAGAGAGAGAGAGAGAGAGAGAGAGAGAGAGAGAGAGTTATAATTGCATGCGTGTTTTCATAACTTTCGGTGTTGCCGTGATATGCACTGAGTTCTGTGCGCGTCCGGCGTAAGCGAACGCGCGCGTGCGTGTCTGCGTGTCTGCATTCGCGCGCCCATTGCAGGTGTGTTCATTTATCACTTGTGGAAGTGTCACGACCTCAGAGAATTAGCTGTACGGGGTGTGGGAGGGGGGTATACTGGCGGCACCGTTACAACGGCACATTTGCTGTGTTTACAGAGGACGAATTAAACATTCTTCGTTCTTCATGCTTCTTGATACATATCACTGGCAGGATCATTTTTGTCGTGACAAGACAAATGCGTCGGGACAAGACAAAAGTTTTGTCGTGACAAGCATACTTTTGTCGTTTTATCGCGACAAACACGTGTTTGTCGCCCGACGAATGTTTTGTCGCAGCAAAAAATGTTACTTGTTGCGGGTTCCGCCAATTATATACAGTTCAGTGCATTAGACTCATTTCGATAGGAAGACCCGTTTACATCGGTTGGAAAGTTTAAGACATATTACTCCTGCTGTGCTGAGCTGTTATAATATGACACCAAAAACGAAAGCATCAGTTGCTGGAGGAGTTTGTTTCTTGGGGAGGCATTTCGAACTTTAGCGTAAAACGATTCAGTGCAGAAACTGTAGTATTAATTTCTGTCTGTCTGTCTGTCTCTGTTTCTGTCTGTCTGTCTGTCTGTCTGTCTGTCTCTCTCTCTCTCTCTCTCTCTCTCTCTCTCTCTCTCTCTATATATATATATATATATATGGCTTAAGCAAGGACAGATTGTGAGAATAGGCTACTGCCTAAAAATCCCAATCCTTGAGTAATAAAGTTCTGAGTTCTCTCCCTCTGTCTGTCTGTCTGTCTCTGTCTCTCTCTCCCCCTCCCTCCCTCCCTTCCCCCCCTCTCTCTGTTGGTATCTTTTACTTCAGCTGAATTCAAGGTGGTATCTCTGTGCTCGGAAAAGCCCATAATATCCGCTGTACCCCGTCTCAAAAATATTCCCAATGTTGCCTTTTAAACAGTTACAGCATTCGTCTAATTGACGATGGCCCTCTCGTCCTTTTAAGGAAGATCATCGAGCGCTTCCTCCTACCACGCCTCTCTCCTCCAGGTGATCTATCGTTCGACACTGACACAGGCATTAGAAACCAGCTCCACCTGGGTAAAAGACAGGGTCTACAAAGGATTGGTCAGGTCGGTAGCAGGCCTGCAGGCTTAGCTTAGCTGTCTGGTATCCGAACAACATCATGCTGATCACCTGCCTACGCATGCACGTACACACACACACACACACACACACACACACACGGACGAGCATACAGTAACAGACGGGAAGCGACTTTCCCAGAAATCCAGCGAGATTTCAGATCACATCACCACCCCACCCCCGAATTTTAAAAAATAAAATAAAAATCATAATGTGTATCCCCCCAGTTCATGCAAAGTGACATTAAGAAGGCTATAGACTGCAAGGGAAAACCGCTTGACGAGTGGGAACAGCAAACGAGTGGGAACAGCAAACAGAATGGTGAAAGTTTACACAATAGAACAGGTCTGCCCTTGTGCAGGCAAATCAATTCCAGCTTTTGTTTAAAGGAGGACCGGCGAAGCCGTATACCTGTCGACAGTGCGTGAGGAAAATAAAGACCTAACAAATCCTGAGACTATAAGATAATATATAGATCCTTTGTCAATGTGTGGTTTTGTTCCCCCCCACCCCACTCCACCCCTACCCCCCACATCCCCCACCCCAGATCCACCAACCCCTCCGGTGTCGATGAGATGGAATTTCTCTCTGATGCATATTATTCATAGTCCTCGTTCTTCTTTGAGAAGTTTTCAATTTGAAAACAATAGGTTTAACTTCACGTACGTGTGGGGGAGTGGGGGGGGGGGGGTTGGGGGGGGGGGGGAGGCTGCACTTTGTGTTCACGGTGAACCCTTGGGAGTTGCGTGTAGATCCTACCTTTGCGGAGGTCTCAGTCGAACGTCTTGTGCGTTAAGTATAGACCCTACCCTTCGCGGAAATCTCGAACTTCATGTGGCGTTACGAATAGATCCTACCCTTCGCGGAGGTCTCGCACTTCTTGTGGCGAACGTTACGAATAAACCCTACCCTTCGCGGAGGTCTCGCACTTCTTGTGGCGAACGCTACGAATAGACCCTACCCTTCGAGGAGGTCTCGAACTTCTTGTGGCGAACGTTACGAATAGACCCTACCCTTCGCGGAGGTCTCGAACTTCTTTTGGCGAACGTTACGAAGAGAACCTACCCTTCGCGGAGGTCTCGAACTTCTTGTGGCGAACGTTACGAATAGACCCTACCCTTCGAGGTCTCGAACTTCTTGTGGGAACGTTACGAATAGACCCTACCCCTCACGGAGGTCTCGAACTTCTTGTGGCGAACGTTACGAATAGACCCTACCCTTCGCGGAGGTCTCGAACTTCTTGTGGCGAACGTTACGAATAGACCCTACCCTTCGCGAAGGTCTCACACTTCTCGTGGTGTTACGAGTGTAGACAGTACCCTTCGCGGAAATCTCGAACGGTGTACCACGATCATCGTAGCTAAGCTCATTTTGTCAGTCCCACGTACACTAAAAAAACACTTATGTCGGGGAGATAAGGGAAGTGTATGCATGGGCAGGGCGCCTCATAGTTATGCTAGACCCTTGAGTCGTGGTGTAGTGATTATGGAAAAGGCGTAGTGCGCCGGGCTATGCAGGCAGGAAACTAGCTTAGTGTACGTACGTCTCTGGACCAAGGGTATGGCGCCTTAATAGCGTCAAAAGGCAAAATTACTAATTATGTGCACATAATTACAAGTATATACACATATTACAATTATGTCAACATAATTACTAATTTTGTCTTTTGACTCACAGTTAACGGTTTACTTGCATCAAAAGCATATAATTAGTCATTATCTTTAGACAGTAAACTGTACACATAATAGTAATTGTATGCCTTTCGTGCTACTTCCAACGACCTACTTGCGTCAGAAGTACATAATTACAATTACATCGACATGCTTATTAATTATGTTGAAACGGCGTAAGTGCGCATATGCGGACTTGTCAACACTTCCTTTTTCTTTGTAGCAATGGTGGTTGCCGACGACACTGCGCAATTTTTGACGCGGGCGAATTCGTTGAATTCAATCTACAGGAAAACTCTATATAACTCCGAGGGAAACTTTAGGGACGAGTTTCAAGGACAAAATTCCCGGGCAGAAAATCATCCGCGCGACATCATACCGACCTCCGATTTGTCCTTCGCGCATGCGTTGTCAGTCAGTGATAATTAGTAATTGTGTGCTTTGACGCTAGTAAGCCGTTGGGTGAAGCACGAAAGGGTTATTGCAACATAATTACTAATTATCTGAACACAATCACTAATTATGTCTACATAGTAAATATGCCTTTTGACGTTTGGTTCCAACGGCTTACTTGCATCAAAAGCACAAAAAGACTAATTATGTTCCATAACAGTAAATATAATGAACCTTTCGCGCTGCTTCCGACGGCCTACTTGTGTTAAAAGTACATAATTACATGTAGAGACAAAATTAGTCGTTATGTGCAGATTATGTGCACATAATTGGGTTTTGACACTAGTAGTCCGCCATACAATGGCTTTTCACCACTCAGTGATCGGGGTATTTGCTGACGACTTCAAGCTATAATTTGAACTCAATATTCTGCGACCGTTGTCTCTAATATGTCAGTCCGACATCTGAAGACACAAGCCCCACATCATTACCTGCGATCGTGCAGTGAGCCGGTTTGGCCTAGCGGTAAGGCGTTAGGCTGGTAAGCAGAGGGACCTAGGTTTGAATCCGCTTCGGCTCTCCTTTCTCTTCACAAGAAGTTGTCTGTGGACACTGTCTTGTGACTTTGTCCCTCACAGTTATGAAACATTAAAATGGCCCATCTTAATACAGAAGTCATTCTGGTGGTGACAGCGTAGCGATAGGTATATAATCTCCCTCTCCCCCCATCTCCAATACCCCCTTTCTCCCGTCCCTAATAAGCCTTATGGTTTCTAGTGGACGTTAAGCACCATGTTTACTTACGTATTCATGGTGCTTTACGTCCACACAAACCATAAGACTCATTAGGAACGGGAGAATAGAGGCGTGAGAGAAGGGAGAGGGTGGGAGAATATATACCTATCGCTACACTGACTCTACCAGAATGACTCCTGCAATAAGATGGGCAGCGATGAGAGCCATTGCAATGTTTCATTAATTGTGAGAGACAAAGTCGCAAGACAGTGCATGTCCACAAACCACAACTCCTTTTGCAGAGAACGGGGAGCCGAAACGGAATCGAGCCGAGGCCTTGTGCTTACCAGCCTAACGCCTTACACTAGGCCACACTGGCTCTCTCTCTCTCTCTCTCTCTCTCTCTTCTCATCTCTCTCTCTCTCATCTCTCACTCTCTCTCTCTCTCTCTCTCTCTCTCACTCTCTCTCACTCTCACACACACACACACGTACACATAGGGCGGGGGGCGGGGGGGGGGGGGGGGAATGAACGCTGTTTATTAATACAATACACAACACGCAAATTTTCGGGATAAGACCCTTTCTCAAGCTACAAAACAACACTTAAAGTTAAACAACAGTTTGCCTAAAGGGGAAAAATGAGATGTAGGATACAAAACACAAACACGCGAATTTTCGGGATAAGCCCCTTTTTCAAGCTACAAAACAACACTTAAACGAAAGTCAGCCTAAAGGGTGAAAAATGCGATGTAGGATACTTATCTGCTGGTGTGATTTTGGTGTCCATTTTTCGGAAGAATGTTGACATAAGGCGTAAGCACGGTGAAGCACCCCCCGGATCTAGATTCAGTTTCGGCTCTCCTTTCTCTTCAAATGTTATGGTTTATTGACGCCCTGTGACTCAGTCCCAGTCTTTGTCGACTCACTTTGCCTACACCCCCCACCCCCACCCCCAACACACACACAAATGAATACATTAAAATGTTTTTCAACGCTGTCCATCTTCATACAGAATCATTCTGAAAGGTGACAGTGCAGCGTTATACATAGTCTCCTCCCACTCAAACGGTATGATTTATCGAGTCTTTGAGTCGGTTTGCCCCCCCCCCCCCCCCCCCCCCCCCCCCCACACACACACACAATGAATGAAGCATTAACACGATTTTCAACCTGTCCCATCTTAACACAGAATCATTCTGATGGTGACAGTGCAGCGTTAGATATAGTCTCCCCCTCCCCTCCATCCCAGTTTTACCACCACCCTTTCCCTCCATCCCAGCCCTACCACCACCCCTTCCCTCCATCCCAGCCCTACCACTTCCCTCCATCCCAGCCCTACCACCCCCCCCCCCCCCCCTTCCCTCCATCCCAGCCCTACCACCTACCACCCCACCCTTCCCTCCATCCCAGCCCTACCACCCCCCCCTTCCCTCCATCCCAGCCCTACCACCCCCCCTCCCTCCATCCCAGCCCTACCACCCCCCCCTCCATCCCAGCCCTACCACCCCCCCCCTTCCCTCCATCCCAGCCCTACCACCCCCCCCCCCCCTTCCCTCCATCCCAGCCCTACCACCCCCACCTGGGATCTGTCTCTGCCAGTACCTCTTCGGAGACGACTTGGCGTTAAACAGATTTAACAAACCAAGCAACCGAGCATCTGCGTGTGGCATCTGGCAGCTTCGCGGAAACAGGACACGACACCGACAAAGAACAAGGAATCGAACGGACTCAGAAATCTGTATGTCCGCTGAAGGCTGACACACGTCCAAGGTAACGTTTTCATCTTTTGTCAGACAATTTCACTAAGTGTCCAGTTGCGAGGCTGTGACGCCCCAACAGCACAGCAAAACAGCTCCAAAATTCAAACCTTGGGAGCCTTTTGCTGGTATGATTTTGCATTGAAGAATGTCTTACTTCCATCAGTCATTACACTATGCACATGCCCTTTTTATTTTTTTACTTTTACAATAGACGATTTTCGGAAATCCAGGGGACTGCACTCGATAAATGCCTACAGGCATGGCCTGTATATACAGGTCCATGCCTACGGGTATAGCGCAGAGTAGTCACGCTTTTGTTGGGGGTACACTGAGTACGTGGGCAAGATGACGGATACTCGTAAACAAAGGCAGAAAAGGCATCAGAAATGCCGATCAAGCGCTCACTGTTCGTGGGGAACATGCAGATCGGACAGTAGGTTCTCCCAGCTGGTAGTCTAGTATAAATTACAATAGGTCCATGCCTGAAGATCTACAACTGTCGCAGATCGGCTCTTCTCAGCTGCCGCCTCCTTTCAGTGGACTTCACTCTCCCGGAGTAAGAAAACACTGTCAAATTATCTTTGCCTGTTATTTCCGGAAATCATCTATTAATGATATTATTTATGGTGCCCCAGCTCATAACAGCCCAGAGCGCTTACAAAGACATAAGGATATGCTCATTTTATCACTCTCTCTCTCTCTCTCTCTCTGTCACACACACACACTACAAATACATGCATTACCGTGTGATGGGTTGGTACAATGAGAAGAAAACACTGAAGAATCATGGGCACACAAACACAACTGCAGTCAACCTCTTACAAAACCTTCAAAACAAGCCAACGGATGTTCAGACAATGTTTATTTCAAATCTGTGAAATATGCTAATGCAAAAATGGTGACGAAGAGAGCTGAGATGAATGCAGGCTCAGTCCAAAACAAATACAGCTGACATTGTATGCCCAACCTGATAAAGACATTCAAAAAGGTTTTTGTCAAATCACCTCAAACACTATTATACTTCCAGTGTTCTCTTATGAAACAATCCCTCCAATCTTCAATGGAAATTCCATACATGCCTATTGTAACAGCTAACATCTCCAATTTTACTTTACAGGACTCTGATGCCATTCAAATTGAAAACTACATTAACTGTGCATCAAATTACAGAGGATTTTCCAAGTGATTCTTGGATTCCAATAATGACAAGAAAAAAAAAAGGTTTTCTGCAAAACAAGATGTACTGATGCTCGTATCAGATGCTGAAAAAATAATTTAATGACACACTGAAAACACCCCGACTGTGTTCAGTATTTGTCAATAGTCATCTAGTTGATGAGAAAGTCACTGAAATACTGATCTGCAACATTTGTATTCACATAGCAAGACAATTTAAAGTATTCCACACCATTGGGATACAAGACTACAAAAATGAAGACAAAGCTCTCAACATAAAAAGATCCACATACAACAATTTGTTTGTTTTTAAGTAACACAGAAGCACTTCAGGTGTCATTATGTTTCCATGGGAACAGGGCGTACTTCTGATTCGATGACATCCAGCTCAATTTTCTTGACCTCTGTACTGAGAACTGCTGTTGTTCCCCTGTCGTAGCGATACTTCCCTTGCCTGCAACATCAACGACAAACAACAATTTTTAAACAACCTGAAGCCCAACTGTCAAAGTGTAGTAGGTTATGAATTGAGTGCCTCAGTAAGAGTGTGTGTGTGTGTGTGCGTGTGTGTGTGTGTGTGTGTGTGTGTGTGTGTGTGTGTGTGTGTGTGTGTGTGTGTGTGTGTGTGTGTGTGTGATGTCAGAGGGAGAAAGTGTATGTGTGTGTGTGTGTGTGTGTGTGTGTGTGTGTGTGTGTGTGTGTGTGAAAGCAAGCAAGCGAGAGAGAGAGAGAGAGAGTGTGTGTGTGTGTATGTGCATGCATGATGTCAGAGGGAGAAAGTGTGTGTGTGTGTGTGTGTGTGTGTGTGTGTGTATGTGTGTGTGTGTGTGTGTGTGTGTGTGTGTGTGTGTGTGCATGTGAGAGAGAGAGAGAGAGAGAGAGAGAGAGAGAGAGAGAGAGAGAGAGAGTTTGTGTGTGTGTGCATGTGTGAGTGCATGCATGTGTGTGAGAGTATTCTATGAATCTTCTTCTATAGTATGTGTGATCAAATATCATCATGGCAACTTCCAAGCTGCATCATTATGATTTTGAACCTGCATTTGGATTCATGTCACTTGATCAGTAGTTGGTCAAATAAAGCACACACACACACACACACACACACACACACACACACACACACACACACACACACACACACATATCAAAATGCTTGAATAATTAGTACAATGGACTGAATGAAACCTATGTCCACTCCCAACCCCTCAACCAACCACTGACAAATGAAGACTTCCCTCCCTGGCCTCTCACCTCTCCAAGTCCTAGCACTGACCCATCATTCTCTACTCCTCACAACCCCCCCCCCCCCCCCCCAACCCTTGCCCCCTCCACACCTTCCCCCCAGCCTCATGCCCTGAACTGACCTCACTCCCTTCTTGTTGGCCTCCTCATAGGGACGGATGTAGTCCACCTTGTCCTTTGTGATGACACACATGTCCACGTTGCTGCCCGAGCCCAGGTCGTTGAAGATCCCAGCGGCAATGGCATCGCGCACCAGCTTCATGGCCTCGTCTCGCTGCACACAGAAATGTGACCGGCCAGGTGAACGTCATCTGCATCCATTGCAAGGTGTGGCAGGACACCACCAGATCACGTAAATTTATTACTGATGTTGGATGTTAGATTTTGATTTTCATCAGGGGGTGCCAGACTTTCACCTCCATCTGTGACAGAGGTATCAATTTTCAGCACAGCTTTCAAGGACTCTCTCCAAGTGCTCCAGCCAGCTCCCCATCACTTAGGAAATATTCCATTCACCTGTATTTTCCACATCATTATTGCATATTAATATGATATATATTATTACAATTATGTATTATGTCAGAACCTTTTTTCTGCAATCACCATGATGCCTACTTTCACCAAGTCAGACAAGGCACACACCAATAAAGAAGCCAAATTCATTTACATATATTTTTTAAATCATAAAAGCAAATATGACATGGAACATACAGATGGTGGTCTTCGGCACAAATGCTGCTTTATCTGTAGATTTCAGAAATATGAGAGTGACTTCCCCTGCATTATGCCTATCTGACAGGTGTGCATGTAAATATTAGAGTGAAGTGAATATATTAGATCAGACAGCCTGTAACAAGCGACTGTCCTGGGGTGGGAAAATGCCAGTACCTGACACACACATCCAGTAGGCTATAGTTTCACTGTTGGGCAAAAAATATTTGATTTCTAAGTTGCACGTGGGGAAGTAACATGCCAATGGCATTATATGTTTAAAGAGGCACTGGGCCTTGGTTTTAGAGGATGGCTGTTCCCACAAGTCCACTTACATTTATGATTTACTGATGATATGCCCTTCTGCCTGCAAATATGTGCATCTTCAAATTTGATTGGGATAACGTTTAAGGATTAGCATTAACTGAGGTACACTGCATCAGTTCTGAATATATGTCCCAATCTAGAATTTTGGTTAGAATGAGTGACCTTTTAAATGGTCACACTACAATTTTAAACACATGCACAAGCACACACACACACCCTCCATAAACCACTAATTCAGGCTTGAAATGAACTGTTTTGAGTTTTGTAAGACTGCATAACATGATAATGTGAGACCTGTTTTCCCTAACTGCATTACCAGAAGAAGAAACGGAAAAAAAGGACTGCATATTTAACTTTCATGTTTTTATGTCATCATGTCCTATTGCTTACTAAAATGGACACACATCCTAAACTTTTGAATTGTTTATTTTTATTTTTATATATTTTAGGTTGAAGTGTAGAAAGAAAAAAGAAAAAGCAAGTAGTTAAATGTTGAGGCGTTATATTTAGATCTGGAAGACCTTAAACAGAGTTAATCTGACAGGGAAAAAAATGAAGAGACAGAAAGTTGTACTCCCTTTGTAAAGAGCCTACTGGGTGCATCAGTACCCCCTGGAGCCAATTCCGATTTTAGGCCCACAGTGTCAGGCAGACACAATTTGAACTGTGGGAAGAAATGCGAGCAACAACACACAACTGACACGCTTGTACTCACAGACATATCAGGCTTAAACCGATCCTCAAATGTTGCCATGGCAGCCAACGACCCCGAGCCTGAAACACAAAAAAAGGTACACATGGGATGGTATGCAAGCAAGTCCTGTTATTCTGTGTCAGTACTAAACCATAGCCAGCAATCTTTTATTCTGTTAAGACAGATGATGACAATACCTGACTACGGCACCCCCCTATGCAGACAAACACACATACGTGCCGATGGTAACAACCAGCAGTTTATCAGTGGAACCATGGGACTAGATGCTGTACTGAGATGGGGACAAGTCACACCCCGCCCATCCCACCAGTTGACAAACACCCATACATACCCATGGTAACAAACGGCAGTTTGTCAGTGGAGCCATGAGGCCAGATGCTGTAGAGATGAGGACCAGTCACATCCACGCCCCCTAGAACAAGAGCTGCTCCAATATGACCTTGGTACCTGAAACAGAAAACACACGTCAATATCTAAGCACTGAGTCAAAAACCAAACTCATGGGTAAATGTACAGATCTACCCATTGATCCAACAAACAAATTGTGGCTCACTGTTCCCTGAGAATTACATTCAAAACAGTTTCATCATTATATGAACACTTGCTGAGTGCCTCATCTTGAGATGAGCCCTAAGCGCTTCACAACAGCAACTTTACTGTGCTATTCTCAGCTTCAAACAGACCCTCTGTGCTCTAGTTGTATATGACACTGAATGAGTGACTGTAGCTCAACTTACAAAGTAATATTTTTAAATATCCACTGAAGTGGTTAAAGTGTGCATGGCTATTACATGTATGGCTGGTGCCACATGAAACTGCTACCTTCTCAGTGCACGTTCTGTGTACACCATACAACAATGCACCAGTTTACAATATTATTATATTTGAAGCCTCATACATTGGGCACCTGTGTGTTTACTGTAAGTTGTGTAACCTGCCACCTGCACTTTTGGCAGGATGACTGGGAGAGGGACCTTTCATGGGCTCCTGAGGTAATAGCTTGTCTCTCAGATTCTCACTGGCACCATCTCTCATGTCCAAATCTACATCTCTTCTAGGTCTACTCTCTTCTGATGATAGAACTTTTCACAGCCCTACTTTCAAAAAAAAAAAAAAAAAAAAAAAAAGCATGGTGGCTTTGCCTTCTGTTTCTCTGGTGCATAGTCCTGGAATTCTCCCCCTTTCACTCTCTGCCACAGCCCACATCTCCTTGCCTTCAAAACTTGTCTTAAAATGCACCTCTGCATACCTCTGTTTTCTTAACCAGTAACAGTTTGTGTGTCCTTTTCAGCAATGTGTGTGTGTGAGCTTGACATTATAATGTATACTTTAAATGAATACACAGACTTATTGTATTATTCTGGTGCTGATTTTGTTTTATTTCTGCGTTCTTATTTTTGTGCAATTGTAAACTCAAAGATTTTGAGTCACCAAAAGTCCTCTATAAATTTCCCATCTTAGTGTTATTATCTACCTTTCATGACCCCAAAAACCCACAGAAAATAGACAGTATCCTGTGATCCAAGAAACAGGAAATGTTTAAATATTCATCCTCTAATCCAAGAAACAGAAAACAGGCTGTAGATCTACCATCTGATCCAAGAAACAAACAAAAAAACAGGTCAATAAATCCACCATCTGGACCAAGAAAAAACTAAACATTCTTATGTCATTATCACTGATACTGCATGTAAATATAGCCATGAATAAATGTGGTTGGTCTAAAAAGTGACTTTTCCCAGCTCAAATACGCTGAAGGAGGTAAGCCCTAAAGTAATATATATTACACGTAGTTATGGCATCAGTCTGTAATATGCATTACTTCAGGGCTTACCTCCTTAGTTATGGCATCAGTCAGGCTTATTATAAGCGCATGGAACCAGCCATGCCAGACCTACCTGAACAACATCTGTTTGAGCAGACGATTGGCTGTGCAGACCCTGGGCTGACGTCCTGTGTTGAGCCGATGCAGCTCCAATTCTGACGAGATCATCTGTGTTGTCATCTCTGTATCTGCTGCTGTGCCAGCTCCGCAGCAACTGAAAATATCACCATGGAAATACAGTTTTCAAAGAATTTCAAAAAACATATAAAGTGTTACTGTTAGGAAGCCACTTTTCTCCAAATTAGTCATTGTCGTTTACTTTTACACAACATAAGACAATGTATACATAATGCACTTGCCATCATGTCCCCCCCAAATCCACTGAAACTTAAAGCTCGCAAAACACCAAACCTAGTTTCCTTTGTAACAGTCTGCACCATTACCTGTTTTTTGGGGGTACCCAAGAGCTTGATTTAATGAACAGCTAAAACTGTGAGATCTATCTACAGTTGGGCCTTGATTTCCTTTGTGTGGTAACCCCCCCCCCCCCCCACACACACACACACACACACATTAAATCATTTTTGTCAATAAGTGACTAACAAATTTGCACCCAAAAAGTGTAAAGTTTTGGCAAAGCAGAATGTAATTCAAGGGAAAGAACTCTTCAATCAGGGTTTCATATTGAGAACAAGGAAGATTTGTGTGGAGTAAGTAACTTGGTGTTTTACACCCGATCAGCTATTACAGTTATATCAGGGCAAATTTGTGTTGAATTGGAAACTGTTTTCATTCATTACAAAAATACAACCATTGTCAAAAGCCAGCCATGGCAGCTGTTCTCCTATAGTGTAACCACTATAGCTGCTGCCTGCTCAAGAGGCAGGGTTAACTTCCAGCAATCATGTGCCAGTGACAAAACTGGCTTTGAGAAGAGTGCAGATATGATCACACTATGCAAGATACATCACTGTAATTTTGCAATACAGTACAATACAATACACACACATGCACTTTTTGAAGCTTGGACTTCTTCACCAAAAAAGAAACTAATAGTAATACCAGAAGCAATTTTGTTTGACATGTTTTTACAAGGCTTCAAGTCTGACATCGTAAGAAAACTCAGGTAAGCAGGATATTATATCCTATGTTTAATAATCATTTTTTAAACAGGAGCATTTCGTAAAATCACAAATCTGTTTTCATGGCCTGTGAAGCTGTGTTTGAAAATCATTATTCTACTTTTAGTTTTACAGCAGTATAAAATATATAAAAATTATAATCTGTACTAAACATGCAGCAAATGAAAGTGAAAGTGTTACCGACTCACTCTGACAAAGCATTTACCAGCCAACACTTTCACATAATGTATACATACATGTAGCCACTGGCAATCGGCCCAACTTTTTTCTTCTTTTTTTTTTTGCCGTGATGTTACTTGAAAACAACCATTAAAAGTGTGAAATTTGAACCCTTAAGCCTTTTCGTTTTGTTTTTCGTGCTGGAATGTGAAAGGACTTTCATCAAAATGCACAGCATTCAAAGTAGATGTGTTATAGGACCAGAAAATAATACTGTTTGTAGGCGCAGCCATCCATCTTTCAGGCTGGAAATTTTACAGTCTGCGGCAGTGAAGGGGTTAATCAACTTACAACAACAAAATCCCAGAACAAGTGAAAACACCACCTGTAAGTAAAGATTTTTAATCCAGTTGAATGCTGTGTAGTAGATCTGTTAACAAGTAAAACTGTCCACTTCCACCCCCACCACCATACTCACTAGATGTTTGAGGCAATATAGTGGATTTTGGCACAGTTCTTGTCTGCCACAACAGTGTCCTCAGTAGCTCGTGTGTCTGCTCCCAACACAATGCCATCCTGGAGAGAAGGCGAAAAAGCCAAACCCTTTTCATTGTGATTAAGTATCTGCAGATAACTATCATTGTATCAATGAGCAATACACTCTACTGACCTCACTAAAATCACAGTACTTAGTACTTATTAGAGAAGCGGTCAGTTTAAAAAAGGAAGGAAAAAAAAAGTACAATCAGGCTTGAAATTTATGCAAATGTAATTCCCAGATAACAGAAACGCAAACCAAACAGGGGGGAGGGGAGAATCAGCACACATAATTTTGCAATAGGCCTACCATAAAAAAGTAAAAATAACTAATAGTAATACCACTTGCTGGAAGTTGAAGTCAAGTTCCCTGCTGTGCCAAAGGGGCTTTAGCTGACACAATGGTAATGAACCACAACCTGCAGGTCCAGCTAGATCTAGACTGAGGGTAAGTAAGTAAACTGGTGTTTTACGCCCAGTCAACCAGTGTGGTTATATCAGGGCCATCTAGACTGAGGGACAGGGACAAAACCACCCTGGGCACATGCTCACTGGAATGGAGGGACCTCATGCTCATGTACTGATCAGTCTGATGTAGGGGACAGCAGCAGGTCATTTGGAAGGCATGGAGGGAGACTGGAGGCTAGTCAGATTGCTGTTTTGCACATTTCACAATTTTAACATGGATGCAAAAATGATTGACCTTTGTGTGTTTTTTTGTTTTCTCTGCTTGTTTGTGTAGGAAGTTGGCAGGGGTTTTTGTTTTGTTTTTCTCTTTTTTGTTTGTTTTTAATTTTAGTGTGATCCCTGATATACAATAATCTAATAAAGTGTGTGAAAATGCATAAGATCATGAAAATGAGGTATCATTAATCTGCAGTTTATTTGGTGTGTTTATTGGTATTCAGTTATAATTATTAATTATGTTGCTTTTTTAGGTCACAAAACTGACTGGCGGAGATCAAAGGTGCAGTAACCTGAGAGATTTAAGGCAATCTGATGATAGCTAACTACCTGGGGTCTTGGCTGTGTGGTTTTCTGTTGTTGTGCTGGTTGTGTGTGTGTGTGTGTGTGTGTGTGTGTGTGTGTGTGTGTGTGTGTGACTGTGTGTGTTTTGTTTGTTTTGTTGTTGCTAGACTGTTGAACCTATCAGAATGAGGTACCAGCAACAGAAAATAATTCCAATACTAATGCCCAGTCAGCCAACATTAATTTGGCCCAACATAGTAACAATGTGCCCGGGTTTCTACATAAATTTTATTTTGAAAAGAGGAATTTAAAAAAATGCACTGGAGGGGGTGCAGTGCACTTTTTTCTTCCTCTTTTTGAAATAAATTTCTGTTCACCCCTCTGGTCTCCACCCTGGCATGATGCATTCTGCAAAACTATGGTCATGCTGATGCCTGACTTTCCAGTGTCAACATCATCTTTATGCATGTGTCACACTCACAGAAAACTGTCAATTGTCATGTAAGCATTGTTGTAATCCTTTATCTTCTGTCACTTAATTAGTAAATAGATGGTGATTTGGTGGTTTTTGCAACCATTTTAATGGTTTCCTCATTTGAAGTGGATGATACATATGATTCTGCTGGCGCTGGGCAAAAGAAAAGAAAAAAGAAAAAAACTTTTTTTTTCTTCTTTTTTTTAATGGCTGTCACTATATCACTATCAGTACATATGCTTCATTGTGCCATATGGATACAGTGAGATTCAGAATAAAAACAGTCCGGGAAAAATCATACAGCTAAGCGGACTGATTGAAACAAAATGGAATGGTCCAGTATCTTGCAGTCAGCACTCACACTTTGGGACCTGTCCATTTGAGGGAGGGTGGGGAGTGCTGGCACTGAAAGTTTGTAGTTTTTACTTCTAGCAGGTGATGCATACAGTGTCTTGTGTGACACTGACACTATAGTGACAGTGAGCATTCATTACTTTGCTTGCTGATCAACACTGGAAGTTATCTTTTTTAGCTGCAGCTTCCACTTGCTTCCGGACCCAGGCTACAGGGTGTCTCCAGAAAGTCACACAAAGTACTCAGTTTCAGCTGGTACATGGTACTAGCAACTGTATCTTTTAGTTTTACTGGTACATGGGGAAAAAAATAATTGTTAGCTGCTGCCGTGCTGTTGTTGTAAAACTTGTATGCATGGTGGTTGTTTGTTTTTATTATTTTGGGGGGCTAGGGGGGTGTTAGTTCATCTGTTTGTTGTTGTTTTGGTTTGATTTTCACTTTTCTTTTTAAATTTACTTTACTCTTACTAATACCAATAGTAATACTAAGCTTGAAGGTTCTATTGTAGGGAAACTGGGAGGTGGGCAGTACACACACACACACACACACACACACACACACACACACACACACACACACCATTTACCTTGAAAACTACTCCACAAATCGTTGTACCAGTCTTATAGGCCTTGGGTAACTTGTATCCCTGAGCTTCGAGAAACTTGTTCCTGCAAAGCAACCACAACAAACCATGCCAGTTCGTGGGCCGAAAAACACCTCAACTATCAACAGTCCCATCATGATTCTTTTGAGTTTTGTGGTTCTTAAACTTTTTCTGCATTCCATAGACAATTACATAATTCTCAGCGAATTAACCAGTTTCCCACAAAAGAAGAAGAAAAACACTTAAAAAGAACAAAACCTTTCACTCATCAGTCACTGTTCGAGTGTTTCACCACGATTTTGTCGACTCATGTCAATCACCATCATGGTAACACTAAATTCTATAATACATTGAATGAATCAGGCAAACGAAAAACTCTGATTGCAGTGGACAAATGAGATCATGGTACTCGGAACAGAAAATGGCCACCATAAAGTGTTGTCTCAAACCTTTGGCAATTTTCGAAGACAAATCCCCCAGCCGGTAATTCTGCACAAGCAGCCATGTTGCGTTCCACTGAATAACGCAGCAACTGGCGAAAGAAATTTCATTGGTCGAAAAATGCATGGGCGTTATCTCCCTTCTTCCAAAGTCTGCATCGTCGTCTGTTCCATGACACAAGGTTTGAATTTACGGTTGTTAAAGTTGTTCACCGGTGTATACACGGTTAGATTCTAGGACAGTGAGACCAGAATGAATCGTTCTGCTATAACCGTCATGGCTGACTGGGCGTTAAAAGCCAATTTCCCTGCCTTTGCCCAAAACTTTAATGAAGGTGCACGGGTGGTATCCGAATTTCCCGTACCCACTTCGCACGATGTGCGTTTACAAGGTTATCACTGTCAGTATCAGTGCCTTAGGTGTTATTAAAATAGTAAAAGGCAGGTGATCCCTTGTTAAAACTAGATATATTATCCATGATCTTAATATTTTTCTTCTTCCGTATACTGTATAGTGTCCAATTTCAACACTTTTATTGTTTTAAATTAATTCAGCGCATGCGGGGTCATTTTGGTGTTTCCATAATCCACCAAACTCTGTCATGGACAGCATTTGTATACATACATGTGAACTTTTTGCATGCGTATTCATGCAGGGGGACCAGGGTATGTGGTGTAATCTAGCTGTCACCCCAAGGTCTTTTTTTTTTTTTTTTTCAGCTTCAAAGTTCAAGGTCATTGCTAACTGTATTAGACTACTCTTCTTCTTCTTCTACCAAATACTGGGCCAGGCTCACATAGCGGAGTGTTGGTAGCCCAATAAAACGTATGCGCGCATGCAGCAGCTTTGGTCCTTTCCATTATAATGTCCTTTGAAATGGTTTGTTCAAACTACCTACACAGTCTGATGGGCTGGCTATACAGGGTAGCAGCAGATGACAGGTGACAATGGGCATCAGTGCCATGGCCAAAACCATGAGTGACTACTGACTAGCTACATGTGACATGTACATGTATGTAAACCATGTATGACTGTATAATAATTAACATCTTGGTGCTTTTTGTTTGTTTGTTTTGTTGGGTTTTTGTTGGGTTTTTGTTATTGTTGTTTTCAGTTCAGAATGCCGTAGCACATGGACCAAATTATTATGATTACTGCTGATACTGTTAAATCACAATGAAGATCTGCTGTTAATTTCTTTCTTGTTTTTTGTTGTTGTTTTATAATTCAGTTCAGAATGCTTTTTTCCATATCAAATGGTTTATATATATGTGTGTGTGTGTGTGACAATTGAAACACTATGAAATAAGAGGATCTGTATGCTGTTCATTTTTTTCCAGCAGGTGTTTCTCACATCTTCAGCAGAAGCTGATCAGCAATGGAAATGTTCACCAAAGAGGAAGCAGTGTCTTTTCTCCAAACCACATGGGGTATTAAGAGGGTGGAAGAGCGTCTCCATGATGACAGGAAAGCCCTTCTGGAGGAGATCGCTGTGCAGGTGCAGACCAAGGTCCCCTTTCAGAGCATCACGCTGATGTCTGTTCCACCGGCAGAGCGAAAGCGGCCAAGCGTGGCGACCATCAAGGAAGAATGCATGGCTGGAGTTGGAGGCTTGTGTTACAATTTGAACGTCTTTACCTGGGGTCTGCTTCGAGCCCTGGGTTTTTCTGCCCAGCTCTGTCCTGCCACTTGCACGTCCACTATCACGAGTCCAGACAACCACCTCATCATTCTCGTCAGTGACCTTGAGAAGAAGGGTGACCTTCATCTGGTGGAGTGTGGTGTTGGGTTTCCAACATTCCGAGCAGTTTCTCTCGATTTTAAAGAAGAGTCTCCGGTCTTTGTCGACTCTTTTCTGGAATACAAATACATTCGCCATGAGGGTCAGTTCCTCCGCATGCATGGTGAAGGGGACACATTGAAGCGCAACAACCCTCCCATTGATGGCTTGGATTTCATCATGGGCAAGTGGAGACGGTTTTACTTCTTTACCCTGCGTCCCAAGGATTCCCTGTCATACTTTGATGCTGAATTTGACAAAGTCTTCACTGTGCCTTACACTACACCTTTTGACCAGTCGCCACGAGCCCTGTGTTTCCCCGAGCAGCGAGCTGTCATCCTGGTCAACAATCGACTAATGGTGGAGAAGGAGGGGGGGAAACTTGAAACCACAGTTCTGGAAGGAGATGAACAAATTGTGGATAGCTATCGTCGCTACTTCCCACTCCTGGGAGAAGACAAGGTTCGCCGAGCCTTGAAGCAGTGGCACAGCATGCAGAAGTAAAGATAATATGTAATAATAATAAATAGTTCTTATAAAGCACTATTCTCTAACCAGGGTTAAGCTCACTGCACTGTACAAACATCTTATCACAAAAAACACATTAACATTTATTTCATTTTTCAACAAACAAAACCTTAAATATTGTAGTTTACCATTATTGCCTATCAAACAATAACTTCACACACATGCACACACACACACACACACACACACACACACACACACACACACACACACACACATACACACACACACACACACACACACACACACACACACACACACACATACACACAGTGACATGCACACACCAGTCTCTGCTTGTCCTCTCAGATACAACAATTAAAAAATAATCTCAACAACACCAAATTGAGTCTTCTCACCCACCCACCCTGTGCCTCCTTCTCTTGCTTGATCTCTCATATTTCCCTCCCACCTTCCTTCCCCCCTCTCCCTATCCATCTACATTCAACAGAAAATAACCTGCCAGGTACAGTTTTCACTGTATCATTTTTTTATATTTTTTCCCCACTGTGTACTGTTTGTGATGAAATTTTCAAGAGCAAGTCAAAAGTGACACCATTGTCACGGATGGTTGCCACTTTTGTCAGCATGGGATCATTATAAAAATGACATAGTTCAATACTATGTGTGGCCACCAGGTGTGTCAATGAGGGCATGACACCTGTGCTTCATGGAGTGGATATATATGGGGGATATGGTGCCGCAATGACTTCTGTGGGATGTTCTGCCAGTCCTGGATGACTGCTTCACAAAGATCAAGTACAGTCTGTAGTGGACGCAGTCGTTTCTGTTGTCAATGTATTGATTCATCCCAGACATGTTCAGTTGTTAAATTTAGGTTGAAGTGTAGAAAAAAACGAGCAGATGATTAGTTGTTGAGGCTTTGTATATTTAGATCTGGAAGACCTTAAACAGAGTAAATCTGACAGAAGAAAAGAAAAAGGTTAAAACTTATTTTCTGTTTAAAAGGTTTAAACTTCTTTTCTGTTTTCAATCTGCCTTTCTAATAGTAATATATTGTATATATATTATATATATATAGGCTCTTTCCTGTTCTATTCCCCAACCCCCAGCCCCTTTCTTTCTTTTTCTTATCAGTTCTCAAGTTACACAAAGTGATGTGCCATAGGAACAAGAACTGATGTGTGCCACAAACTGAACCAGAACTGATGTGTGCCATAAACAGTGAACCAGAAGTGATATATATTATGCAAGAGTTTGACCCTTTTTCTTTCCCTTTTTTTTCTTTTCTTCTTTTCTTTTTTGTATCATGATTGTGATAGGATCATATTAACACAGCAACAATTATTATAGCTTCAAAATATGCGCACTTGCACATTGGCAGTGCATAAGGGATTTTTTTTTCAGTTATTTTTCTTGTTGAAGTTATGTCATTGAACAGTGACTTTTTGTTCCACATCATGATATAATCTATAGTAATAATAATACTGGAAATTTATATCATGTATATATATATATATGCCAAGGCTGAAAGTGGTGAACAATGCAAATATAATACATGTATGTCAAGACAAAGATTCTTGTCATAAAACTAACAGATAATGTACACATCAACACAACCAGACAGCATTATAGTAGTATGAATGACAATGTACTTAATGTATCACACACACTCACACACACACACACACACACACACACACACACACACACACACACACACACACACACACACACACACACACACAGGGATGACAGGGGTAAAGGTCAGCCTTGCTCAGTTGAAGTATTCAGAAAAGAGAAATGTCTTAAGTTTGCTTCCACTTCCAAATCAACACCACTCTTTGTCATTGACTTATGTCTGACACCCCCATTTCCCTTGACTGACTAATGAACGTTCCTTTTGTTGTCACCTGCTTGGGAGGGATAAACATTCCTTTCATTGTCACTGACTTGTGAAGGAACTTTGACTTTAAATGAACATCCTTCTTTGCCATTGACTTGTGACTGCACATCCCCTTTTTGTGCTTGACTAATGAACATTAATTGTCATTGACTAAGGGAACCTTGACTTTTAATGAACACCTCTCTTTGTCATCTACTCCGGCTGCATATCCATTTTCCCTCGTGGACTAATGAACATTCCTTTTCTTGTCATTTGACTTTGAATGAACATCATTGTTACTGACCTGTGGCCATGTATCTTTTTTTCCCTTGACTGACTAATAAATGAACATTCCCTTCACTTAGAATTATATGAGTACCCCTCTTTGACCTTGACTTGTCAATGAATATTTCTTTGTTGCCCTTGGTGTAAATGTCCTCTTTGTCTTGCTGTGAGTCTCTGTGTGTGCGTATGTGCATGTGTAATGTGTTTGTGTGTATGAATGTGTGTGAGAGAAAACATTAGCTCTGTTCTCTCCATGTGATATTGTTCACTCATGTGTGAAGTCTGGTGGTGGTATACCATATATATTTCATCAAGGTTCACTGTGCATGAAAATAAATTTTACTATGCAGTTATATGGGGTGGGGGTATTTAAATGAAGTGTATCCATTAGCATGCCCCAAATGTATCATTTGTGTGTGTGTGATATATTTGTTCTATCCATGTGATACTTTTTGTTCATGTGCAAAGTCTGGATGTGGTATATTTAATCAAGATTTACTGTGCATGAAAAGAAATGTTACTGTACAGTTATTTGGCGGGGGGGGGGGGGGGGGAACAAATCTTTTATCATGCCTCAAACATATAGTTTCTTTGAATATCAATTTTGAATAAACTGTTGTAAGCAGATATATGCTTTAGACAGTGTGTCCACAGACCACTATATTCTTAAATATGTTTTTTTGTGCTAGTCTTATTCATGTTGGAATAACCAGAAAGAAAGAAAAGAGATTGTAAATGTAAGCCAACAATTTAGATGGAGGAGTTGGACATTAACAAAAATGGATAAATTATCTTTATGTTCTTGTTTGTATTCTGTCGCTTTGTGGCTGCTGCACACACATATTCTCTCTCACAACAGTGATGTTTTAGTGACCATGTCTGTCATGCCCCACTCTGAATGCATTTTATGACACAGCAAGGCCATGCTCGCACAGTGGTATTCACGTCCATTTCAATGTCAAATCATCAGTCAAATCAATGTTTTGTGTTTGTTCAAGGCGAGGTGATATTAGACAAAAATTAAAAAAATTGTATTACTATATTTTACTAACTGACCCATGGACTATGAACAATCAATTTAACAATAGAAGTTATAACGTCAGTATTACTGATGTATACAAAATATCTCTTATGCTGTTGCAAGCATTAAAGTCGTACCCATTGTTCTGAAATAACTCTGTGGTAATAGGATGTTCAAGTAGTATGTGGCCAACATACATTTCAGTGTAACTTGAATTAACAAAGATATTACAACGTGCAGAACCATCATGATATAATCTATAGTAATAATAATACTGGAAATTTATATCATGTATATATATATATATGCCAAGGCTGAAAGTGGTGAACAATGCAAATATAATACATGTATGTCAAGACAAAGATTCTTGTCATAAAACTAACAGATAATGTACACATCAACACAACCAGACAGCATTATAGTAGTATGAATGACAATGTACTTAATGTATCACACACACTCACACACACACACACACACACACACACACACACACACACACACACACACACACACTCGCTCACTCACTCACAGTATGGTTCTATTTTTTTCTCGCTCAACTCCCACCTCTGTTTCAACACGAATTCAAGTGGAGAATGAAAGTTCCAAATATTATTGAATTAAAAACATGTCACAAGCACTAACAGACAAAAGAAGGGGTTAGAAGGCACAAAGGTTCGAAAAGCCAATATAGCTAGGTAAACTTTATCTGGTTGTCATTCCCTGAGAATTTAACATAAACAACAATTAAGTCAACACAAAATCGTGCGGGTTACAAAAGTCTGAGCTACAAACCTGTGAAGAGACGGTTCATAACCGGAGTATCATCAAAAACATCGCCTCACTTTATAATTTCTCAGTAGGGTCTTACATTGACTTTATGGAAGAGAACTTTAAGGTATCTTCCAAATCTGTGGATAGTGGAAGATGGAATACACAAGAGAATTACTTATGGTAAAGTCAAACCAAAGCTAATCGCGGAGCCGGCCTTTTCACATAATATAAAACAGAAAAGTCGAACCTGTTAATCGTGGATACGCGGAACAGGCCTATTCTAACCAGTAAAACAAAGGAACTCCATTAGGAGGTTTGGCTCAGAATGGAAAAAAATGGAGCCAGGCTCGGATAACGAACCTGACCTCTCAGTCGGAACATCTGTAGCGAAACACGGTTTAAGATTCAACACATCAATCGTGAAATGGATTTTTTTTTATAACCCATATATTTGAAACAACTCGTGGCTACCACGAAGCTGGCCCCTGTACTTAATCATTTAAGCGAACGTGAAAAATAATGAAACATCAGCGACACCAGATCTTACGGCAAGATCAAACAAAACACACACAAAACTACAACAATCAAACAACAATAAAACATTAGTCCAAAAACTAGGAAGGTAAAAGATAGACAAACCAACCTGTTGAATGTGGATTAAGTTGGGTCTAAATCAAAACTCTAGTTGCACGAATGAAAAACTTGGAGATTTTGAGACTGACTTGGAGACGAACTTGGAGACTGACCTGGAGACTTGGCAAAATGCAAAAGAGGGCACACGGTCCTTAAATTTCTGTGAGGGCGAGTGGTGCGGGGATTCTTCTTCAATGTTGCTTTACGTCCACGGAAGCGAGATGGCTTATCATAGGGACGGGGACAGAAGGGGAAGGGGACGAAAGAGTGAAGGCTCGACCGCGGATACCGCCCGAAAAAGACTGGAGAGACCGTGGACCGTCGCCATAACAATGGAAGTGTTAAGACGGTGTCCCCTCGCCATTGCCCAGCGACTTGTGTACTGCGCAATTGCTGTTTCAACTGCTGTGCTTGGACAGAATCACAAAGACAATGTCCGTTGCACTGCTGTTGACGAACAACTTGGACAACTCGAAGCAAAAGAAGTCCAACTTTCGTAGCCCAGCGCCACCTCCCTACCCATGATCTCTTCTGGGCTAACCTGAAGGTCCAGCTCCACCTCCCTCCTCTATCTTGATCTTTTGATCTCGCCTGGAACCTTGACGAGTTATATGCGGTGCGGGGATTACTGAAATGGAGGGTCTTTTATACCTTCGAAAATACGGTATCGGTGGCCCAGAATTTGGAATAAAAGAAGAATTTGTAACAAAAAAAGGAAGGCAGCTCTTCCATATCCGTGCCATGAACAGGGAGGCTTGTTGTCTACAGCTCGGCCAACTGACCGTCGCTAATTGGAAACATACTTTGCCGGGTCGGCAGTGGTTTCACACGGGGAAAGGAGACTACTGCACCCCACGACCGCACTAAGACACAGTACCAACGAACTATTGACTGAACTAAGAATATTCTCATCTTTTCAACTTCAAAACTTACAAAGACAATTTCACCAATAGTCTGACTAAAGTTGAACGTAGATTTTAAAAGGGGGATCGGTAACCCAATGTACTTTAATAGACGGGCTTTTCTCCATATGTATATATATATATGTGTGTGTTTTATGGGGCGGGGGGGGGGGGGGGGGTAGTACAATATTAACTGCCAATCGTGTTTTTGTGTTTTTTAGCGACTTTGGATCTGGATCCGCTACGACGCATGTACGTTTTCACATACCCTTGACGAATATTCACAACACTGAGACGTTTTAGTGACCATGTCTGTCGGTCCGTGACATCGTTCACGTGTTGGACATTAACAGAATTTGAAGAATTATCTGTACATTCCTATTTGCACTTTGTATATGGCTGCTGCACACATTTGTCGGTCATCCACCAACACGCTCGCTCTCTCACATTCACCTCTCTCTCTCTCTCTCTCTCACACACACACACACACACACACACACACAAACGCCCAAGGACACACACTAACACACACACACACTGACACCCACGCAATGAAACACATACACACAGACGAGAGACAGACTGACTTCGAACAGCTTTTTCTTTTTTTTCTTTATTCACAACCGAACCCATGCATGCTTTACAGCCAAATGAAACCATTACACGTGTATTCCCACGGCAAGTCATCCCAGAAATATATCAAGGAAATGAAAACGAAGACATCAGTACTCGAGTATCTGGATCATGTGGAGGGGGGGGGGGGGGGGGGAAATAAAAAAAATAAAAAAATCATGACACCTCGGGGGTGTCATGCGGAATGCAAGCGGCATTGGACTGTAACACACACACACACACACACACACACACACACACACACACACACACACACACACACACACATTTGACTCATTCTCAAGAAGTCGGTGGAAATAAAACGATATTCTTCTTGTGCTCTTACTTAAAACAAACTGAAGACGATTGTATGGTCAGGCAAAACGAAATCATGGCAGGTGCTTGTTAGGGAAAAAAAAGAAAGAAAAAAAAAAGAAAAATCTCAAACCACAGTGACTGCTAGCGTTCTTCGGCCAAGCACTTGACAGGAAAACAACATAGCTCAACCAATAGCAGGGTAGTGTCCCAGTCCTGTATCTCATTTTTCACCGTTTAACGGTTAAGTGGCGTTTTATAGCTTGATAAAGGGGATTACCGCGAATATTCGCATGTTGTGTTTTGTCCTAATAAACGGCATTCTTTTTAACCTTTTATGTGTCTAGATGCTTGTTAGGATCAGGCTTTTCGTACGTGGCGGCTAGTTATATCAATAAGAGATGATGTTGTAGCATACAACACCGACAAGCCTGAGACAAGATGTGTGTACTGACTCGACGTGGCCAACCGTATGTGACACCAGTGCATTGTCCGGTAGGATAAGCCGATCAGGAAGCTACAGTAGATGAGATATTTTGCCTACTTTGTCATTGTAGACTAGATCTGGGACTCTCTCTGTCTCTCTCTAAGCACTGGTTTACGACATCCATCCTCCAACCACTGCCATAAATAATTACGCTGAAAAAGTGTCAGCTGACGGGCAGTTTTTTGTTGGTGCTCAAACGGCAGAAAATTTGTGACAGACAACTCAAATTAAGTCAGGCGTTTCTAACTGCACACGTTGTCTGCGCCAGCACCAATAAAACCTAAACCGTTGCAATCGACAGAACTTTTCTTCTTCTTTTTTTTTTTTTAACCTTGGGGCGGACGCGCCTCATGCTCACGTGCGTGCCTGGACGCAGTAGTGCTTCCAGTCATATGCCCAAACCTTTCGGAGGGCGCCGACCGCGTCGGTGGACAGCAGCTGCGCGCAGATGAAGAGTGCCACCTTCAGTGGCGTAGCCAGTTCTGGCAGAGTTTGGAAGAAGGTGCCGGAAAGCGAGGCTCGGACTGTGACGCACACGCCCCCCTCCCCTCTCCGTACTTTAGACTCAAAAGCGACCATAACTTATAAGCTTTCAGAACTGTATTCAGATATTACACAGTGCATACGCAGCATGGGCATAGATCTTCAGCTTGCTTCATAGTACAACGTAGGCCTATTGTCCATACGCGTGCATAACTGATGTGAGACCGCGTTTGGACGCGGGGTGTGTGTGTGTGTGTATGTTTGTGTGTATGTGTGAGCACGCGCGCGCAAGTGAATGAGTGTGTGTGTGTGTGTGTGTGTGTGTGTGTGTGTGTGTGTGTGTGTGTGTGTGTGTGTGTGCGTGTGTGTGTGAATGTGTGTGTGTGTGTGTGTGTGTGTGTGTGTGTGTGTGTGTGTGTGTGTGTGTGTGTGAGGTTAAATATAATGCATCTGTGTACGGATACAGGCTGTACTAAAAATAGAAAAGCAAATACAATCGGCTAATTAACTCCTTGGGTTAGCTAAAAAAAATAAATAAAAAAAAAATAGAAGCCTGTTCAAAAACCGTTATATACCGTGGCCCAACGGGAAAACAAAACAACCGTCTAGTAATAATAATTATGGTAGCCACCCGGGATACCGCACTGACCAAACGTTAACCGAGAACCACACTGTGAACGGAAACTGTGAAATGACGGTGACCTCAGGTTTTCGCTTCGTCCAGCTTTGCCAGTTATCAATGTGAACGATTTTCTATAAGCTATTTACATTTACCCCACCTTAACCCTTTCACTGCCATGCTTTCTGCGCCGTCACTCGGAAAAACGACAATAACAGTGCCAAATCTGAAACCATTAATGCCCTTTCACCTCTTTCGCATGATCACGCGAAAGGACTTCGATCAAAACGCACGTACTGTGAAAGTCGATTTGTTAAGGGACCATCAGATACACTGGTTTCAGTAGTATGTGTGCGCTTTTCAGCTCGGAAATTGTACAGGCTGGGGCAGTGAAGGGGTTAAAACATAACAAATCCCCGCACGGTTAAGTAGATTCATATATAATATGAATGCAGCGCTGCTGCGAATGAAGGGTGGTCCCTCTGGATTTCGTCGGTTACTATCACTGTGAAGAATACAGCACAGCTGTAAACGGTGTCACAGAGTTCTGATAGATATATATACACATGTAATGATGTCCCACTTTCAACCCGTCAAGATCGCACCGGAGGCACAGCCATGTCGATGTAAATGAACAATGATCTCACAAGGTTCTCAACACACAAACAAGTAAACAGACGTCGGTTATGGAATGAATTAATTATTTTTTTTTGGGGGGGGGGGGGGGGGCTAGGGGGGGGGTTGGAGATACTGTAAATTATCGCGTTCGAGAGCTTGGTGAGGTGAGGGGGGAGGTGGGGGTGGGGGGTCTTTTCTTTTTTTAACGGCTTCTGGTCCGTTACGATGCATGTTGACATCACTAAAGCTTGACGAATGTTCCCAACAGAAATTAGTGATCAAAGTCTGTCTGTCCAAGACCTCATTTAGGCGACCCTTTTAACATTAATTTAGTTACGACGGTAAAACGCAATGGCGTATGTAACTATACAGACAGACAACAACAGATTGTTCAACACATTTTTCATTACACTGTCAAAAAACAAAAACAAAAGCATGGAGAAAACATGATACTTTTAAAGTTGTGACAACGGCAATGTCCACTTTTAGCCCCGTCGGTTCGCGGTCCTCAAATGGTATGAGAATGTGTGTGTGTGAGTGTGTGTATGTGTGTGTGTGTGTGTGCGCGCGCGCGCGCGCATACGTGTGTGTGTGTGTGTGTGCGTATGTGTGTGTGTACGTGCGTGCGTGCGTGCGCGTGCGTGCGTGCGTGAGTGAGTGAGTGAGTGAGTGAGTGAGTGAGTGAGTGAGTGAGTAAGTGTGTGTGTGTGTGTGTGTGTGTGTGTGTGTGTGTGTGTGTGTGTGTGTGTGTGTGTGTGTGCACTGTGCACACGCACACACGAAATGAACTTGATGTTTGTACTTCGTTGGCATATCCACATATATCGGTTCATTCCGTACTGTGCACACGCACACACGCATCCTCAAACCATTTGAGGACAGCGAGCTAGAAGTGGGTGTTGCCTCAAGTCCAGAGACTGACGTCACTTAATCTGTCATCACACTGCCACAAAAAAGAGGCACGATATTAGCAACTTCTGTTTTTTCATCACAAAAACAAAACTGACGCCGCTGAATTCACAACAACTGAGGTCTGACATTCATTATTCTGTGGCTTCACACGTCAACAACATTAATTAATCAATCTGTGGCTTCGTACGTCAACAACCGAGGTCCGACATTGATCTGTGGCTTCACCCGTCACCAACTGAGGTCTGACATTCATTAATCTGTGGCTTCACACGTCAACAACTGAGGTCTGACATTCATTAGTCTGTGGCCTCACACGTCAACAACTGAGGTCTGACATTAGTCTGTGGCTTCACACGTCAACAACTGAGGTCTGACATTAGTCTGTGGCTTCACACGTAAAAAAACTTAAGTCTGACATTAACCTGTGGCTTTACACGACAACTGAGGTCTGATATTAATCAATCTGTGGC
>OY757551.1:5593539-5618108 GCA_963584105.1 Alviniconcha strummeri
AGACTGGCTCTCCCTGCTCAAGCCATTCCACTTCCCATTTAGCTTCTTTAAATATTTGTAGGGCTAGAACTATACACAGTGCATGCAAAAATGTATCACAAGTTTGGGGCTAAATGGCATCTTGCCCAAAAGTCATACTTCTCGTCTTTTTCATTGGTTAAAACGTGTATCAAAATTCCGCTGTACTTGCAATAACAATCTAAAAAAAAAAAAAAAAAAAAAAAAGAAGAAGAAAAAAAGAATGAACAGGAAAGAACCACAATGGGTAAACGTCACCAAAATCAGTAGGAGCCAGCCTACAGTGTTGAGCTTGACAGGTGTTATCAACATATTACGTTTAAAAGATCACTCTTAAATAACTGAGAATGCGCTAACACTGAGTTTTCCTCTTTGGGAGAAAAATAGTCAATTACCTCCTTCAGAGTCATTCAAGATGCACACTACCAGTTCGTTCTTGGGTACTAAGTAACTAATATCCTGTCAACCGCTCAGGGTCACCCTACACTACCAGTTCGTTCTTGGGTACTAACATCCTGTCAACCGCTCAGGGTTACCTCAGGATGCACATCGTACCCCCAGGTAGCTCTTGGATACAAACATCCTGTCAACAACCTCAGGACGCGCACTAACAGGTCTTGGATACCAACATCCTGTCAACCGTTCAGGGTCACCTTACACTACCAGTTAGGACTTGTATACCAACATCCTGTCAACCGCACTGGGTCCCCTTACACTACCAGTTAGGACCTGGATACCAACATCCTGTCAACCGCTCAGGGTCATCGTACACTACCAGTTAGGACTTGATGCCAGCATCCTGTCAACCGCTCAGGGTCACCTTACACTACCAGTTAGGACTTGATACCAGCATCCTGTCAACCGCTCAGGGTCACCTTACGCTACCAGTTAGGACTTGATACCAGCAATCCTGTCAACCGCTCAGGGTCACCTTACACTACCAGTTAGGACTTGATACCAGCATCCTGTCAACCGCTCAGGGTCACCTTACACTACCAGTTAGGTTTTGGATACTAGCATCCTGCCAACACGTCCAGGGTCACGCCAGGATGCACACTACCAGTTAGGACTTGGATGCTAGCATCCTGCCAACCGTTCATGGTCGCGTCAGGATGCACACTACCACCCTACCATTTGACATTTACTGCAGAGAAGTGGTTTATGTCAATACTGATTCTGAACTGGTCACGCTACAAAACTACCGGACACTGTACAGACATGCAACACTTACTGACATTTAACAAAGACAGAGATGTCAGCGAGAGAGTGTAAAAGGGGGGGGGGGGGGGGGGGGGGGGGCGACACTTGGAAGGGTAGGGTTAGGATGACTTCAGGGGAGGGGATAAGGGAGGAAAGGGGATGGGGGGGATGGGGCGGGGGGGGGGGGAGGGGGGCTAGCAGAAAAATTGAAAATGAGCTGGCCGCCACAGGAAACCATGTTCTACACCCTGTACACACATGTCACAGAATACCGCTGAGGGAATGAAGAGCCCATCATCAAGTTCCACTTTTTAAGACAATAATACTCTGTGTATGGAATATATATATATATAAAGAGAGAGAAGAGAGAGAGAGAGAGAGAGAGAGAGAGAGAGAGAGAGAGAGGAGAGAGAGAGAGGAGAGAGACGAGACAGACAGACAGACAGACAGACAGACAGACAGACAGACAGAGACAGACAGAGAGAGGGCCCATACGGAAACCAAAATGAGTTTACACCAAAATCACTCCTTTCCCCTTAACCCCATTTCTCGGGGTGGGTGGGCGGAGGGGTGGGAGGTTAATGTGTTAATCTGATCTCTCTCGTTGTCCAGAGTTTTTACGCTGTGGCAGCCCTCAAACGTTTGTGTCCATGGTATGGCTTAAAATGCACCCAACAAAGGCAGGAAAAAGAAATGGACAACTAAACCTGAAATATATCTAAAGCAAAACAAATACACAATTTGAGGAAATCTGTGTATGGCACACACAAAAACAATTCATGCAAGCAAAAATATATTTTAAAAAAGAAGGAAAAAACCAAATGGCCAGCTGCCATACGTCTTAATCATACAAAAACCACAACTATTAGGAATGCAAGATTTTATCCTCATACTCAACATACAACCTCAAACAATTAATGTTTGTTCAGTAAAACTGTACAACATCAAAACAATGCTTAATACCAAAGCACAACACAAACGGAACTCAAGAGATTCAAGCAGTAGATCACAGACAACGAAACTAGTGAAAACCTGTAGTTTACACATTATTATGATTTGTCTCAGAGTAACAGAATAAACCAAACAACAACACTCTCCCTGATCTTTGATTCATTGGGGCATAGCGGTTACAAGAAAACAACAGCAAAGCGGGGGGGAAAAAACACAAACAACAACAAAACAAGAAAGAGACAAAGAAGAAAAAGAGAAACACAGAGGAAAAAACCTGAGTGCACAATCTAACGGCCTTAGGGACAACATATTTAAAATAAAATAAAATAAAGAGAGAGAGAGAGAGAGAGGGAGAGAGAGAGAGAGAGAGAAGAGAGAGAGAGACAGAGACAGAGACAGAGAGACAGAGAGAGACAGAGAGAGAGAGAGAGTAGGTTCTGGCAATTTGAACTTCCCACTGCCACTGTGACCTTGCAATAAGGCAAATGCATTGAAAGGAGGAGCACAGTGGCAACAGAAATTCCATTAGACAATTTTTGACAAGTGTTCAAATCGGCCAACTATCAAACTGGTAAGGAAACACTTACGAAGCAATGACATGCAACAAACAAAATGAATGTACCGACATAGCACCGGACTACTCTACAGTCAAAATTAAAGAACAATAACAAATGGGCCAACATCGACATAACATGGGGTGGGGATAGCTCAGTAGGTTGAGCGTCCGACTTAAAAGCCAGGCACAATACTGACGCGGGTTCGAGTCCCTGCTGCTGCAAGGGATTTTTCTCCCAGAGTCAACTTCCAGTGCAGACTCTCTTACGGTGTCCGTACAGCCCTTGTGTGTCATTGCACACATCAACATCTGTGCCCGTTTAAAAATCCCAAACACTGGCAGCCACATCATAGTTTAGACATGCAAGAATACTAAACACATTGATGGGAATGGGTAGCACAGCTCTTGTGGCTGCTGCGCCAGGTAAGTGACATCAATTTCTCTCGCAAGGGACAATGAAGGACTAAAAACACATACCAAAAAACACACGTTTTTAATGTTAACATTGTTCGTACATTGGTGTAATAATGACTATCTCCCGAGAGCTGCTGGTAGGGATTCAGGTCTGGGGAGGTGGGGGTGGAAGGGGTCGGGGTTGAGGGAGGGGGGGACTGTACAAATACTGTAACCATCAGGATAATTTTGCCCACAAAAGGTAAGCTGGGGCATGAGCCATTGTAATGTTTGATTCAAATGTGTGGGAGAGGGCTTCAGAACATACCATCCATCAACCACAGCTAATTTTGAAGAGATGGGAGAACAGCTAGACTCCAGCCAAAAGGTCAAGGTTCTCAACCATGTGACCTTGTCCACAGCTAGTTTTGAAGAGATGGGAGAACAGCTAGACTCCAGCCAAAAGGTCAAGGTTCTCAACCATGTGACCTTGTCCACAGCTAGTTTTGAAGAGATGGGAGAACAGCTAGACTCCAGCCAAAAGGTCAAGGTTCTCAACCATGTGACCTTGTCCTGAGGTGACCTTTTGAGGTGGAAAGGTTGTTAAACTCCAGTTACTAGCTACTGGCCGAATTGACCCAGGAAAGAAAGATTCATGCAACTAAAGTCAGCAACAACAAATCAGAAATCAAATCATAACATGAGAAACCCAATCAGGTCAGAGAGGTTACATTCCCTAATCAAACCACAGAAAAACTGATCAACAGTACAGCCTCAGCCAACCGTAGCATAAGCCACCATTCCATCCATCTTTTTTTCTTTCCTTTTTTTAAAAACCATGCTAGGGACTACAGTCACCGGAAAGGCAAAGTCAGCTAGTAACTGGCTCTTAATCCACACCCTGCCCACTGCATCAGGTCACCTCTGGACAAACACTGTCACGAGTCCATACACAGTTATAAACCTCTTCTCACAATTATATGTGTAAAAAAAAAAAATAATTATAGGTAGCCAAGTCAGACATACAAACTCAGTCCAAACACAGTTAATTATAACACGAGAAACCCCACATCGGGTCAGAAAGGTTACATTCCCTAATCAAACAACAGAAAAATTGACAGTACAGCCTTAGCATCAGCCACCATTTCACGACCTGTTGTTAGGAGAGAGAGAAAGGAAGAAAAAAAGAAAAAAGAAAAAAAGGGGGGGGGGGGGGGGCTGGGGGAAAAAAAAAAAGGCCAGTAGTACAAATGTGATAGGTACATAAAAAAGAGTCTGTTCCAGAATAGCAGCAGCAAACACTAAAATCTGAGAAAAAATCTGGGTTCAAATTATCTGCCCGTTCAGTTCTTTCCTTTCTGTTTTTGGTTTGTTGCCCTTATGATTTGTTTTCTTTTATTTTCTCCACTTTCCAGCATCTTCCATCTTTTCCAGTTGTTCTTGGCTGTTTCACTTTTTCTTTGTTCCAAGACACCTAGAGTTGTGATTGCATGCCGTGGGGAATACAATGGCGTCATGATAATACCAACACAGAATAAAATGTTCTTCACAATAATTAAGGTGAACATCATGGGAAATAAACATCATGATAACTTCATTAACAAAGTACAAAAACAAAGAAAACATCATTGTGTCTTGTGACGGCCATATATGTACCCGTAATATTTGGATCCAGACAAAGAACCCATAGTGAAATTGGAATTGCTGAATGGAATTATGTACTGCGTATTGTGGTAAAAAGTCAAACATGCTGTCAACAATTATTGTGTTATGCTTTCTCTAAAGCACTTTCAAACCTCCTTTCTGAACACAATATATACATATATTGTGTGACATATATTGTGTGACATATATTGTGTGCATGATAAACATGTATATGTACTTCAGAGAACAAGAGCAGAAAGAGCATAACTATGTACATTTAAAGTACACACACAGTTTGTGTGCAACATGATTACACAAGAACACACTACATGAATATGTACACACTGACATATACATTAGAAGATATTGTGTACATGTGCTGAAATGAGCTACATTCAAATGACAAACACATGCATCCACACACACACACACACACACACACACACACACACACACACACACACACACACACACACATATGCACACACACACACACAAACCAAAGCTGGCTGACTCCAGATTTTCTGTCCTGTCCAACCTGCCCTGGACTGCTGGAGTCTGATCCACACATTCTGGTCCCTTCAACATCCTCAGCGCATCCTCAAACTCTGGCAGTCAGCCAACAAATAAAGCTGACTGGACAATCACTCATGCCTTGTTCCAACTTTGCATGAAGGGAACACTTTGAAGTGACAGCAATGCTATACAGTGAGTGTCCCACTGGCCTGCTTCCTGCCACACAACTACAATTCTTCCTTTTCCTTTTTTATTCAAAGTCTTTTTACATAAGCAAGTTGCACCAACAGAAACTGTAGCTGCACACAGCTACAAATAAACAGGCAGAACATCACCTCAAAAAATGCATTTGCAAAAAAGTCCTATCTGTTAACCACACACTACTTGAATGTCCTATCACTACCATGTTATTTTGGAAAAACGGGGAGGACTTTAAATGCTTGTAACACTGCAAGATATATTTTGCAGACTACTGGTAACTTCTACTGTTGATTGTTCATAGTCCTGTGGATTATATAATTTTGCTGTTGTTGTCTAATATATAATTTTGTTGTTGTAGTTGTCTAATATATGATTTTGTTGTTGTAGTTGTTGTTGTCTAATATATGATTTTGTTGCTGTTGCCGTCTAATATCACCTTGCTGTGAAAAGACATAAAATACTGATTGACCTCAAAAAATCATCTCATGATGATGGAGGCAGTATCACCACTTATTCGGTGGGTGTGTTTGTTAATATCTGGTGGGTATACCTTCTGTCACTGGTGGTTACTGATCAGCTCCTCGGGTAGAGAAACATGCATCAGACTGATCTGAGGCAATTACAAGGGTCCTTACCAGGATCAGATTTTGTGAACACCCTTCTGTGCTCTGGCTTTTGGGATTCAGCTCCTGGAAGCTACTGCCACAGATGCACGCAATAGGTTCTTCATGAAGGGTGGTTTTTTTGGGTGTTTTTTCCTCTTCACCTCCTGATCTTACTCTGTGTAGGGTCTCTCACACCTACATACAATGCCTCAACAGCCGTTCGCTTGCTAATTTCCTCTTTTTGCGCACTTCTACCTAAATCAATGTCAACATGCTCATCTTGTCAAATGGAATGTTGTGGGATTTTTTCTTAAATCCAAAACCACATTTTTACACTCCAGGCAAACATTCTACGGACGATGAGCATATTCATGGATGGGGAAAGGGAAAGAAGAGGGGATGGAGAAGGGTGGTCGGAGGGGGGAAAAAGTCTTCTTTTTGAAGAGAGTAGCTGTGCATATACACTATTCTATCTTCACGTCGCGAACATGGCCCTACTTCACATCACCGAAAAGAGAGTAGTTGTGCATTACCACTCTTCTACCTTCACGTCGCAAACACAGCCTTACTTCACATCACCAAAAAGAGAGTAGCTGTGCATAACCACTCTTCTACCTTCACGTCGCAAACACAGCCCTACTTCACGTCACCAACAATCAACACATGCCAATCAGCTGAGACTGAGCTCAACCAAACTCTGAATTCAAAACAAAAGGTAAATAAAAAATAAATAAAAAGGAAAAAAAAAAAAAAAAAAAAAGAAGAGGAAAAATCATCATCAACACATGCAGACGAATAAAAAATCATGAGCATCATCTCACTTATCCTGTAGTTATAGTGTACTGTAGAGAACAACACAGTCTATGTACAGACTTGGAGAGATCTTCAGCGTCTTTGGGGGTGGGGTGGGGTTGGAGTGGGGGTGGGGGTGGGGGTGGGGGTGGGGTGGAAGGGGGGAGGGGAATCAAAGGAAGCTAATACCACTGGAAGGTCATGCCATGATGTCGCTCTCGCCTGGTTCGGCGAAGAGCCCACGGACGTCCAGCAGGGAAGCCAGTTCCAGGACGATGCGGTACAAGGCAGGGTGCTCCAGGATCTCCTCTGTGGGCAGTGGGGGGTGCGAAACCGGGTAGAAACTGGGGCCCTGCACAGAACAGACTGGGACGTTTCACTTCACTGCTCACAGTGCAGGCACAGTGATGTCAGTCTGTGAGGATACTGATGTGTTACTGTATGTGATGTGTGTGTGTGGGTGGGAGGGGTGACTGGGGGGGGGGGGGGGGGGGAATATATATGTGCACATGTGTGTGTAATTATGTGGTAGGGAGCAGGTAGTGTGCAGCTGGGTAGAAGGTGGGGTCAGAGGGGGAGAAGGGAAGAGAAATGGAGAGAAAGAGCAAAAGATGGAGATGAGACCAAATGGCAGAGACCTTGCACTGAGAGACTGAGACACAGAGAAACACAGACAGAGACAGACAGAAAGACTCTGTGTGTGTGTTGTGTGTGTGTGTGTGTGTGTGTGTGTGTGTGTGCATGTGTGAGAGAGAGACAGACAGACAGACAGACGGATGGAGAGACAGACAGAGAGACAGACGGAGAGAAAGACAGAAACAGATGGTGAGAAAAAGACTAAGAGAGCGACAGAGACAGAAAGACAGACAGGCAGACAGAGAGCGAGAGAGAGATGGAGAGAGAGAGAGAGAGCCAAAGGAGACGAGACAGAAAGGCAGAGACTTTGCCCTGAGAGCCAGTATTTACCTTGAAGCCCCTGTGCAGGATGAGGACAATGTAGCAGAAGACGAAGCGCAGTAAGATCAAACGCAGGAAGTCATCCCCAAAGAACTGCATGTATGAATGATCTGCAGAAAATAAGCTACACACATCACATCAGTCTTACACCTTCACAGCACACTCACTTCAATGCGAGAATGAGAGAGACTGGACGAGAGAGGGAAGTGAGGGGTTGCAAGACTCTGTGTGTGTGTGTGTGTGTGTGTGTGTGTGTGTGTGTGTGCGTGTGCGTGCATGTGGATGCACGACTGTGGATGCTGGGGAGGGGTTGCAAGACTGACTGTGTGTGTGTGTGTGTGCATACATGTGGGTGCACAACTGTGGATGCTGGGGTGGGGTGGGGGTAGCGTGAGATATGTAATGCAATATTAAATGTGATTGTGTTTTGTTGTACTGTTTATTCAGTACTCTAAGTCTAATCATAAATTTTCATTAGTGCATTTAGACTCCTGATCACTCACCTAACTTCCGTGACCTTGCGAAGAGACGACTTGACTCGGCGACAAATTTGTCTACTTGAGCCTGGCACTTATCCCACAGTGAGACGGGAACATCCACAATTTTACACACAAAGCACAGCGCCATCAGTGGGCAGTGAAGGAACAGTGTGAATAGGCTCCCCTTCTGCTGCTGCTCTGTAAAGGGACACAACTCTTTGCTGTTAATCATGTGAATAGACTCCCTTCTGCTGCTGTTCTGTAATGGGACATCTCTTTGCTTTTAATTATGTGAATAGGCTCCCCTTCTGCTGTTGTTCTGTAAAGGGACACAACTCTTGACTCTTAAGTATGTGAATAGGCTCCCCTTCTGCTGCTGTTCTCTAAAGGGACACAACTCTTTGCTCTTAATTATGTGAATAGGCTCCCCTTCTGCTGCTGTTCTCTAAAGGGACACAACTCTTTGCTCTTAATTATGTGAATAGGCTCCAGCTCTGTTGCTGTTGTGTAATGGGACACAACTCTTTGCCGTTAAGACAATTAGGGAATAGGATCCCCTTCTGTTATTGTTCTGTAAGTGACACAACTCTTTGCTGTTATGATAATCAGGTGAATAGGCTCCCATTCTGCTGCCGCTCTGCAAAGGGGCACAACTCTTTGCTGTTACAACAGTGATGTGAAAAGGGACAGAACTCTTTGCTACAGGGACAGAACTCTTTGCTGGTTAAGACAGTTATGTGAATAGGCTCACCTTCTGCAACTCTGCAAGGGACACAACTCACTGCTATCAACACAATTATGTAGATAGGCTCCCCTTCTGTTCCTGCTAGGACAATCATGTGAATAGGCCCCCCTTCGACTGTTGTTCTATAAGGGAGTTGTCGGAACAGGCTCCCCTTCTGTTTGCAGCAGACACAACTTATTGCTGTCAAGACTATTATGCGGACTGGCTCCCTTTGAGTGATACTCAGTATGTTTTGAGACTGGCTTGTGCATATGTATCGTCACATGTTATTATTGATCGCTTTTATATAGCGCTATTCTCCGCTCGCGAGCAGACTCACTGCGCTCGCATGTGATTCTACATGAGTGAATAGCTTTTTATAGCGCGTTTTTGAATATCCACCGCAGTGGTGTACTTACAGCGCTGGCATGGCTGGTGCCACAAGAATCTGCTGCCAGAGAGAGTCAATCTCGGCGCGTTCTGTGTACACCATACAACCATGCACCGTGTCACTTCATGCAAAGCCACATACGTAAGGTGTATGCGTGTTTAGCTGTAACCTGCCACCTGCGCTTTTGGCAGAATGACCGGGGTCTTTTACGTGCTACTGCGGTAACACGGGGGTGGAACGGATACCGAAATAAGAGTCAGCACAGAAAGTTGACCCTGGAGAAGAAAATTCTCCCGCCGCTCCAGCAGGGATTCGAACCCGCGACCTTTCGATCACGAGTCCGGTGCTCTAACCACTGAGCTATCCCCGCCCCGTATAAGTGTGTGTGTGTGTGTGTTATGTGCATGCATCTGTGTGTGTGTGTGTGTGTGTGTGTGTGTGTGTGTGTGTGTGCATGCGCATGCATTTTTGTGTATGCTTATTTTCACATCCAGGTATGTGTGTGCATGCATGCAGCATATGTGTGCGTCTGTGCCTGCATGTATTAAGTGTGTGCGTGCATGCGCATGTTTGTCAGCGTGTACCTTGCATGGTGGCTGGAACCTGTTCCGGGGACAGGAGGCACACAAGCGGCTGACCAAAGAGGTTGGGGAAATTCTGAAACATCATCATCATCTTGTTCACCTCATTTCAGCAGATCAGTTTCCCCATCACAGTCTAGGTGTAACTGTCTCAAGGGGGGGGGGGGGGGGGGGGGGGGGTCATAATAATTTGCCAATAGTAAGTTTTAAACAGATGGGTCTTAAAAGTGGTCCTAAATGCAGTGTTTGGCTGAATGCGCCTAATTTCACGAGGTAGAGAATTCCAGGCTGAAGGAGCAGCATAGGAAAAAGAGCGGTGTCCAGATGTGCTGTTTGTAATGTATGGAATGTGTAGTTCTGGAGTCAGAAAAGAAGTGGAGCTAGCTGGATTAAAGATTATCCTCTTCAACTGCTCACTACTATTGTACACACTCACCTGAATGGCAGAACCATTACACTGCTCATTATCAGACAGATTTACCTGTGTAGGGACTAACTCACCTGAATGGCAGAACCATTATGCTCATTATCAGACAGATTTACCTGTGTAGGGACTAACTCACCTGAATGGCAGAACCATTACACTGCTCATTATCAGACAGATTTACCTGTGTAGGGACTAACTCACCTGAATGGCAGAACCATTACACTGCTCATTATCAGACAGTTTTACCTGTGTAGGGACTAACTCACCTGAATGGCAGAACCATTACACTGCTCATTATCAGACAGATTTACCTGTGTAGGGACTAACTCACCTGAATGGCAGAACCATTATGCTCATTATCAGACAGATTTACCTGTGTAGGGACTAACTCACCTGAATGGCAGAACCATTATGCTCATTATCAGACAGATTTACCTGTGTAGGGACTAACTCACCTGAATGGCAGAACCATTACACTGCTCATTATCAGACAGTTTTACCTGTGTAGGGACTAACTCACCTGAATGGCAGAACCATTACACTGCTCATTATCAGACATATTTACCTGTTTCTCATTATGCTATCAGACACTGTTTCCCTGTGTAAAAACTAACTCACCAAAATGACAAAAATATCATTGTTTCTCATTATCTTATCAGACACTGTTTCCCTGTGTAAAAACTAACTCACCAGAATGGCAGAACTGTTACTGCTGCTCGTTATATTGTCAGACACTGTTTCCCTGTGTAAAAATAACTCACCAGAATGGCAGAACTGTTACTGCTGCTCATTATATTGTCAGACACTGTTTCCCTGTGTAAAAATAACTCACCAGAATGGCAGAACTGTTACTGCTGCTCATTATCTTATCAGACACTGTTTCCCTGTGTAAAAATAACTCACCAGAATGGCAGAACTGTTACTGCTGCTCATTATATTGTCAGACACTGTTTCCCTGTGTAAAAATAACTCACCAGAATGGCAGAACTGTTACTGCTGCTCATTATATTGTCAGACACTGTTTCCCTGTGTAAAAATAACTCACCAGAATGGCAGAACTGTTACTGCTGCTCATTATATTGTCAGACACTGTTTCCCTGTGTAAAAATAACTCACCAGAATGGCAGAACTGTTACTGCTGCTCATTATATTGTCAGACACTGTTTCCCTGTGTAAAAATAACTCGCCAGAATGGCAGAACTGTTACTGCTGCTCATTATATTGTCAGACACTGTTTCCCTGTGTAAAAATAACTCACCAGAACACCAGAATAGAAGAACTGTTATTGCTGCTCATTGTCAGGCAGAGATTTCCATGTGATGAGATCAAGCCACCAGAAAGACAAACCTGCTACCAATGCTCACTGTCCCAAAGAGCTAGGTTTCTCTGTGCAGAGCCTAATTAACTCACCTGAAAGGCAGAACTGTTACTGCTGTCCACGATCACAAACAGAGGTTTGCGCGTGTATGGGTACAAGTCTCCTGGGTGTAAACTGGAAAACACAAGACATAGATTTTACAAAGAAGAAAAAGAGAAAAGAAAACAAGAAAACAAAAAGGAGACAGAAAGAGAGAGCGAAAACAAAAAGGAGACAGAAAGAGAGAGAGAGTGAGAGAGAGAGAGAGAGAGAGAGAGAGAGAGAAGAGAGGAGAGAAAGAGAAGCAAATAAAGCAAAAACAGTATAAAAGACAGGACACTGCTCTATTTATTTGAGAGAAAAAACACAACCTTTTTCAAGCAGATGGAAAAGACGGACATCACAGAAACATATAAGGGAGTGAGACAGAGAGAACAGAAAAGAATGAATGAGAGAGACAGACAGGCAGACAGACAGACAGAGAGAGAGAGAGAGAGAAAGAGAGAGAGAGAAAGAGAGAGAGAGAGAGAGAGAGAGAGAGAGAGAGAGAGAGAGAGAGAGAGAGAGAGAGAGATGAGACAGAGTGAAGCAGGAGAGAGAAATGGGGGACGGGGAGGCAAATGACATATCTGTAGCTCAGCGGACTCACCAGTGAATCTCCTTGAGATGACCGGCACGTTTGGTTTTGCTGGTTTCCTCTCCTTCCCGGCGACTGTTTGTGATCACACCACCCAGGTCATAGGCAGCTGCAACATGCCACGTCCTTGTCTTTACACAATCTTACACGGAACCTCTTTTCCAGGACGCGGCAAGAACCAAAGACACAGTAGAGAGAAACATAGAGAGAAGACAATGGGTGGGTGGGGGGGGAGGCTAAAACTGATCATCCTGAAAACCAAGTCACAGCAGTCAAGAGAGGATCCATGGTCAAGAGAATCAGTGGTCATCAGCAGCCAACACAAGATCAGCGGTCAAGAGAGGATGGATCCATGGTCAAGAGAATCAGTGGTCATCAGCAGTCAACACAAGATCAGCGGTCAAGAGAGGATGGATCCATGGTCAAGAGAATCAGTGGTCATCAGCAGTCAACACAAGATCAGCGGTCAAGAGAGGATGGATCCATGGTCAAGAGAATCAGTGGTCATCAGCAGTCAACACAAGATCAGCGGTCAAGAGAGGATCACCTTTGTACAGGGTTCCTACATGCCAAACGTTTCAACCCAAACTTCATAAACTTTCAAACTTCAAACACCTCATTCAACAGAAAATTTGTCTCTCAAAAGTTAAACTCAACCCCCATAATGCATGTCCACCACTCACTTCCCAGTCTGGATGTCAAATTATTGCTGTTTCATGACTGTAATTTACACATAATAATAACAGTCAAAGTGTAAACTTACATAGCTAGTTATCATCAAAGAAGGTTGGGAAATCACTACCAGTGCTAGCATGTCAATTTCACAGAAGCCATAATTCACAAACTTTCAAGAACCTCAGCTGAATTATTCGTTTTGTGTGTGTATGTGTGCATGTGCACATGCATGTGCGTGTGTGTTTGTACGTGTGTATGTGTGCGCGCGTGCGTGTGTGCGTGCGTGCGTGCGTGTGCACCTGCGTGCACGCATGCACATGCACACCTGTGTATCAAAGTAGAGGTAAGTTTCAACTTTCATGTATTTCAGTCTTGGCAAGCCCCAAACATTGTAAAAGACATTGTTAAACCACCCCAAAGTGTCTGAGGAGATCTTCCACAGCAAGCTTACCATCGTCAGTGTGCTTCTGGTTGCCCTGACAACCATCAGCTGAGATGTAGAGGACCATGGCACCGTTGGGCGGCAGTTCTTTGAAGGCGGAGGCCAGGAAGGTGTTTAACTGGCCAAAGGTGGGTTTGTAGAGCAGGTACTTGTGGGGGTTGTCACGGGCATTGCTTCTCTCTCCATTCTCCTGCATCCAACAGAAGAGGTTGGTTAATCCTTGGATTTCAATGTCTTGTCAATCACGCAATGTCACCACGGTACAGAAAAGCAGATTTCAACATGCTGTCAATTACACAGTGTTGCCTCAGGACAGATCAACAGAAGAGGTTGGTTAGTCACTGGATTTCCATGTCCTGCTAATCACAGTGTTGCCTCAGGACAAATCAACAGAAGAGGTTGGTTAGTTTTGGATTTCAATGTCCTGTCAATCAACTGTCACCTCAGGTTGAAGCAACAACAGAGGTATCAAAACTGAAAAGCACACATTTAATTTTATTCAAATTATTGCCTTTATGAAAAGGGCACATTCCACACACACATTTATCTTTTTTTTTTTTTGCACTATGAGGTGAAAGAATAGTTTTACTTTGTCTCTGTGACAGTAAATTAACTCATGATTTGTTTTGCAATGCAAGATGCTGCTGCTTTAAGCAACATCTCCACCATGCTGAGAAACTTTACACTTCTTAGTTCTTTACCAGGGAAGGTGCTTTAACAGTTAATTCTTGATTCTGTAACGGTCATGAACTGCAGCTCAAACCTTACTAATAATAACAATAATAATACAAGACATACAGGCCTGCAAGGCAGTGACTGAACACAGAAACTACAAATAAGGTTCTAGCCATACTCTGCTCTTGACTGCCTGTAACTCATGGCTTACAGGGCAGTGACCGCATAAATTACAGATAAGGCTCCAGACAAACACACACACACTGCAAAGCAGCGACCACAGAAATTACAGATAAGGCCACATACACACACACGTATAAGGAGTTACACATCAGGAGATAAAAGACCTAATACTAAAATAATAAACTCATACACCTGTTCATCAAAAACATAATGAAATATGCACACACACACACACACACACACACACACACACACACACACACACACACACACACACACACATGAAAACACTAACACATACGCAAACACACTACAGGGGCAATCTCTCTTCTAACCATAACAAGTCCCACTGTAACTGACCAAGACCTGACTTGGTCCTGCAAACACATGTTCCTGGTTTGCCACCTCAACTCCAAAACCCAGGCACAACCTTATCTCGGCACACAGCAAAGTGGGACGGTGGCCCCTTTCCGCTGAATTCTGACACTGTCAGCCAATGCAACACCATGACGAAAATCCCTGCTCCTGCCCTCTTGGTCTTAGCCATCGTCACCAGTCCTGCGCTCTGTGCTGATGATGCAAACAGCTGGACTCTGGAGCCCCTGCTGCAGCAACAGGCAGAACTCCTGCAGCAGCAGTCTGCCCAGCTGCAGGTGCTTCAAACCAAGGTCAGATCGCTGGAAACCACACTGGCACACAACACTGCAGAACTGGCTGTACTCAAAGCTTCCAGGCCAAAACAAGGTATGGTCCACCCTGCTGGCTTTAGGTTTAGCTGGCAGCCACTGCATTTGTCAGGCTCCTCTTTGTGGTGATCATGCACCTCTTTAAGCTGAGTACCTCTTGTGGTGATCATGGATGTCTTTAAGTTGACTATGGTATCTCTTTGTGGTGACTGTGCATGTCTTTAAGTTGAGCATCTCTTCATGGTGATCATGCACCTCTTTAAGTTGAGCACCTCTTTACAGTGACTGTGCACCTCTTTATGGTGACTGTGCAGTCTTTTAAGTTGAATACTTCTTAGTAGTGACTGTGCACCTCTTCAAGTCGAACACCTTTCTGTGGTGACTGTACACCTCTTTAAGTTGAACACCTCTCTGCAGTGATCATGCACCTCTTTAAGTTGAGCACCTCTCTGCGGTGACTGTGCACCTCTTTAAGTTGAGCACCTCTCTGCGGTGATCATGCACCTCTTTAAGTTGAACACCTCTCTGCAGTGATCATGCACTTCTTCAAGTTGAGCACCTTTCTGTGGTGACTGTGCACCTCTTTATGTTGAACACCTCTCTGCAGTGATCATGCACCTCTTTAAGTTGAACACCTCTCTGCAGTGATCGTGCACCTCTTTAAGTGGAGCACCTTTCTGTGGTGATTGTGCATCTCTTTAAGTTGAGCACCTCTCTGTGATGACTGTGCACCTCTTTAAGTTGAGCACCTCTCCGTGATGACCATGCACCTCTTTAAGTTGAGCACCTCTCTGCGGTGACTGTGCACCTCTTTAGGTTGAGCACCTTTCTGCAGTGACTGTGCACCTCTTTAAGTTAAGCTCTTCATATCCATAATGTTAATAACCAAAATCTGTCAAGAATTAGTTTCTGCTCATTTCAGTTGGCAGATAAGAATTAGTGTCACGTACAAATACAAAAAGTACCTTAATGATGCAAAGAAGAATGAATGAGTGGGTGAGAGGTGTATATATATATTGTAATGGATGGATACACGTTTCTCAATAAACACACAAATACCCCTACAGTTGTGTGCTGGGGGGGGGGGGGGGGGGGAGGGAAGAAGAAGACAATGAAAGAAAAAAAAGAAGAAGAATATGCTTACTTCCTGATGTGCCTTTCAGTTTCAAATACTGGTGTGATTGTCAGTACTCTACTGTCACACCATGATTCTCTTCCCTGATCAAACATCAGGAGAAACCAAAATGTACAATGCTTTCCTAAACCGTACATAAATAAAATGCAGTCGAAAGCACACTGTGAAATCACCCCTTGCCATCCATCTGATTTTTTCCCCTTCTGCTTCTTTCTCTTCCCCTAGCTGCATTCAGTGTGACATTCTCCGGAAGCCAACACCCTCTGAACATCGGACAAAGCGCTCCAATCAAGTTTGATCAGGTCGTGACAAACATTGCTGATGGATACGAGCCGCAAAATGGCATCTTCGCTGCCCCTTACGCTGGAGTCTATGCCTTCTTTCTAAGTGTTCGATCTGACAATGGCCACGGCTGGCTCTCTGTGGGAATTGTCTCCGGCAGCAACGTGCTGGCCACGGCAACTGCTGATGGGGCTGATGACTTCTGGGACAAGGGTTCTGTGTTTGTTACCACCCATCTCAACAAGGGACAGCAAGTGTTTGCCAAACACATAGCGGGAGATACCTATCTAGAAAGTGGGGTCATGACCACTTTCTCCGGCGTCCTCGTGTCCGCAGACTAACTGACTGGTGCTGTCATGTCTGCAGATTGACTGACCGATGTTGTCATGTGATGTTGTGTCTGCAGACTGATTGAAAGACCAGTGATGTCATGTCCACAGAATGACTGAACAGCAGTCATGTCAGCAGACTGACTGACTGGTGTTGTCATGTGATGTTGTGTCTGCAGACTGATTGACGGACCAGTGATGTCATGTCCACAGAATGACTGAACAGCAGTCACGTCTGCAGACTGACTGACTGGCGTTGTCATGTCCACAGGCTGACTGAACAGCATCCTTGTGTCTGCAGACTCACTGACCGGCATCCTCTTTTGCTGCAGGACATGTATAGTTTGCTTTGCATCCAGCAGTTCTTTGGCTTCAAGCCTGAGAGTAGCACAGTGGGTGTATTATTAATGACAGCATTACAAAAGAGATCCCTGAAACAAAGTGGTTAATTAGTTAGTACTTTGATTCTAATATCCTGTCAACTGAACAGGGTCACTTCAGAACACCTAAATTCTGTCTAAATTCTGTCCTTAGCAAATGCACCTTTCAAAACTCTTCTCACAGATTAACCCTTTCTCCAGCACAAATCCACAAAATCAATCTACACACAAACATAAAACAAAGATACGCACACAACAAACACAGGTTTTTTTTGAAGAATACACCCCTTCAGTACTGGCCTTATTTTAAAAAAGCATATCAGGCCAGGACATGCTGGCATACCCAGTGAACATGCCAGATCTAATTCACATCCAACTCAGATCAGAAGCATTGGCCAGAAGCAGGCCTGATGTTTCTTGCACACCAGCTTGCTTCTAGAACGGATTCATTTGGCCAAAACCTGACCCGACACACCAAACTGGATCCAGGTTGGTTTTGCATGATATGATCCAGGCTGTTTGTGGAAGAACGCAACCAAGCCTGAAAGTGGGAAACTAGTTGTGGGCCAGTCACATTCTGCCAGAACCTGACGTGATGATTCTTGCACACCAACTTGCTTCTGGGCCAGATGTGTTAGACCAAAACCTGATCAAGCCATCCAGATCAGATCTGGGCAGGTTTTGCACAATATGATCTGGGCCTTCTTTGGGACAATGCAACCAAACTGAACATGGGAATTCAGATCCAGCTGAATCAAGTTGATACAATCAAGTCAGATTCTGGCTGCACAATGACTGTAATGGCTGTAACTGGCCGTAATCAAAATGTTTCTGAATCCCATCTGGCACGCTTACTGGGTAAGTAAGTAGGTAACTTGGTGTTTTACACCCAGTCAACCAGTATGTTTACTGGGTAACTGCTGGTGAGGAAGGAACAAGCAGAACACACTCACCAAAAGAAGACAGGACATGGATGCAAAAAAACACTACGACATTTTGACAGAGATGTCTTCATCAAGAACAAAAACAGATTAAAAAAATAGTGTTTTCTCCCTTTGATTTTTTTTTTTTTTTCACTGTCTGTCTTGTTCTGCTATATTTCTTCTTCTGTTTTTGTCTATACAATCACCTTCTGCATAAATATCAGTTAGATTTTTTGGTTCTTTTCTCCAATTCCTGATAACCACGTCTTTGTTAAAATGGCGTAGTGATTTTTTTGTAACTGTGTCCTCTTGCTATCACATGAAATAGTTTAGTTATTTTTTGAAGGGATTGAAGGACTAACCGTTGTCGGTGCCTGCCCCAGGTGTGGTAGCGGTTGTCGGCCTGGGGCGGGGGACGTGTCGAAGAGCTGTGTGGTCAGGTCGTCCTGTGGCTCCCGCTCCAACGTTTGCAACATGCGAAACATGTCTAGTGTCAGCTCACTGAACTTCACCTGAAAGAGATGAAAGGCTGGCATGTTAAAAGAAGTCCAGGCAGACTCATGTGATCCTAACTGCAAAGAGAGGCATGCTTTTATTTTGTTTGAGAATGCTAGTTGTCATCCTTGTTTCAGATTTTTGTTCCCTTTCAGACAAGTCTATAGACCCAGGTCCATAACCTGACTTCATGGATGGGCGACTGCTACATGCACTGCTTCATGCCTGCTTCAACACTTCTTTGGAATTAAATTCTGTCTCAACTCTACACAAGTCTTTCAGACAAGACTATAAACTGAGGTCCCTCATGTGTGAAACCATGCAAAAGAGATTGCATACGCAGATTATATATCCTGTAGCCTATGCCAGAGTTCTGTGGATTACGGAAATATGAAAATAACCCAGCCTGCACCAAAGCAAAATGTCAGTCTCCACAACAATGAAGTTCGACACTTTACAGATAAAGGCAGATGCCCATCTCTAGAGCAGCAATGTGAGGCAAGGGGTCACACAATCCAGCATCACACCCAGCATACAAACACAAATGTACACACCTGCTCATGGCAGTTTCCGACAATGAGTATTTCCTGCAAGGTGAGATAGACGGGTGCCCCCTTCTCTTGCGGCGGGGTGTTGAGCGGTGTGAGGCGGTGGGACAGAACGATCATGGATGAGTCGACGTCCACCACGTTGATGATGTTGTCCGACTGGAGACACAATCCGCAGGTCCGAATCCATTATGAATCATGCACAACAATATCACAACAACTTTTTATTGGGAGAAGTAATCCTCATGGGTCTAAGCCACTTTGACTTGTGGGGGATGTACTGTACTGTTGTCCAGGAACTGGTTTTACATCAACATCCATTTCCAAATGCAGTCATACTGCTGTCACCAGGCAGTGGTTTTGTGTCCACAGCTGTTTGTGAACAGTGTCACCAAGCAGTGGTTTTGTGTCCACAGCTGTTTGTGAACAGTGTCACCAGGCAGTGGTTTTGTGTCCACAGCTGTTTGTGAACAGTGTCACCAAGCAGTGGTTTTGTGTCCACAGCTGTTTGTGAACAGTGTCACCAGGCAGTGGTTTTGTGTCCACAGCTGTTTGTGAACAGTGTCACCAAGCAGTGGTTTTGTGTCCACAGCTGTTTGTGAACAGTGTCACCAAGCAGTGGTTTTGTGTCCACAGCTGTTTGTGAACAGTGTCACCAGGCAGTGGTTTTGTGTCCACAGCTGTTTGTGAACAGTGTCACCAAGCAGTGGTTTTGTGTCCACAGCTGTTTGTGAACAGTGTCACCAGGCAGTGGTTTTGTGTCCACAGCTGTTTGTGAACAGTGTCACCAAGCAGTGGTTTTGTGTCCACAGCTGTTTGTGAACAGTGTCACCAGGCAGTGGTTTTGTGTCCACAGCTGTTTGTGAACAGTGTCACCAGGCAGTGGCTTTGTGTCCACAGCTGTTTGTGAACAGTGTCACCAGGCAGTGGTTTTGTGTCCACAGCTGTTTGTGAACAGTGTCACCAGGCAGTGGCTTTGTGTCCACAGCTGTTTGTGAACGGTGTAACAAACACTGACTACCAGGTGGGTAGTTCTGTGTGGCAAGAGGCATTAGCACAAACTATCAAGCACTAGGAGCTGCCTGTTATCTTAAATGTGCAACACAAGAATGATGCATTGCTATTTTATATCAACTGTTCATGATTCCAACGTCGGTGAGTACCTTATGAACACCCCCACCCCACCCCACCCAGATTGCCAACCCCACCCCCCATCATTCCTTCCAGTTCTGCATGCATTCCTCAGTTCCAAAGCGGAATATCTGGGTACAGGGGGCTGAGCGAAGACAGCGAGAAGTAGAAACAGTGAAGCAACTCTGAGAGGTAAGGAGATGTAGCAGAGACAACGCAGAAGCAGATGAGAGCTATTTTGTACTGAATACCTCAATGAAAGACTTGATCTCCCCCAGAACCAGGTTCCATTCCATCTGGTCGTCTGGCTCGTACGTCCCCGTGTAGTCATCTATCTGCTTTGACAGCTCCTGTAGTGGGACCCAGCAAGGAGAATCATTGCATCTCATTGTCTGGTTTTTGTGTGTCTCTGCTCTGCTTGTTTACATGTCTAAATGTTTCTGAGACATCATCAAAATAACCACTGTCTGCTTTCACGCTTTTTTTCCTTCTTTCTCCCATACATGTCTGTATGCACGAGCATGTGAACACACACATACATACATACACACGTACATACACACACACACACACACATACACACACACACAGACAAAATGCCCCACACATAATATACATGCACACAAATGCATGCAAGTACAGGGGTATGCATGCCTGTACAAACCACACACACACACACACACACACACACACACACACACACACACACACACAGACTATAGTTTACAAACATGGACTCACCCTGACCAAGTCGCGGACCAGTTTCATTTTCTTCAGCAGCAAGCATACAACGATGAACCGTGCATAGTACCGCAGCTTTTTCACCATCAGGTCTGGCCTGTAAGGAAACGACCAGCAGACCTTACAATCAGCTTTCACTATGCCTACAGGAAGAAACCAGAGCACAGCTTACAATCAGCTTTCACTATGCCTACAGGAAGAGACCAGAGCACAGCTTACAGTCAGCTTTCACTATGCCTACAGGACGAGACCAGAGCACAGCTTACAATCAGCTTTCACTATGCCTACAGGAAGACACCAGAGCACAGCTTACAATCAGCTTTCATTATGCCTACAGGATGAGACCAGAGCACAGCTTACAGTCAGCTTTCATGACACCTACAGGATGAGACCAGAGCACAGCTTACAGTCAGCTTTCATGACACCTACAGGATGAGACCAGAGCACAGCTTACAGTCAGCTTTCATTATGCCTACAGGATGAGACCAGAGCACAGCTTACAGTCAGCTTTCATTACGCCTACATCAGCTTTCGTTATACCTACAGGAAGAAACTAGAGTACTCTGTATAATCAGCTTTCATGTGGTACATCCAGACTTTCAGAGCACTCTGTGTATTCACCATGTTTAGGACACTGTACATAGTGTACAGGAGTGTCCGTCTCTTTGTTTCTTTGTGTGTGTGTGTGTGTGTGTGTGTGTGTATGTGTGTGTGTGCATGTGCGTGTGTGTGTGTGTATGAGAAATTGTTAGTGTTACTGTAAAGCACTCTGGGCTGCCATGTTGTGTAGAAGATATGCACCATATACATCCCTTCTTTTAAATTATTACTATTCCCTAATGGCACAGGGATTTACAGTAATTACTGTACCTCTCCTCCTTGCTGGCCTTCGAGTAGTACGCCCTCATGCGGATTGCCGAGTAAAATGAGAAGGCTTCATTCAGGTAATTTGTCTCACTTGTTCTCAGGCTGAAAACAGTAAAAAAAAAAAATTAAAAAATCAATGCAGGGCTCAGCAACACAGAATGGAAAACGTCCACAGCAAGTCCAGGAGCAACAAAGGGGAGGCTGAGGGCTAGGGTCTGACACTGTGTGGGGGCAGGGGTGGGAGGGCACAACAGAAAACGTCCACAGCAAGTCCAGGAGCAACAAAGGGGAGGCTGAGGGCTAGGGTCTGACACTGTGTGGGGGCAGGGGTGGGAGGGCACAACTGAAAACGTCCACAGCAAGTCCAGGAGCAACAAAGGGGAGGCTGAGGGCTAGGGTCTGACACTGTGTGGGGGCAGGGGTGGGAGGGCACAACTGAAAACGTACACCAAAACAACAGACAACAGGCAGAGAATGACAGACAGCGACCAACAAAGCATTGGCAGAGCAATGCGTAATTCAGATTCAGGTTCTTTATTCACCAAGTTTTACAACAAGGAAAGTGTCTCGTAAAGGCGGTAAGCATACAAACATAGCAAACAATGACACTGACATACATCAACCAGCAATGTTAGAGGTATACACCTATCTGCACCAAAAACACACAGATGCACATACACACAGCTGTGCACACACATGCACACATGCGTGTGCATGTACACACACACACACACACACACACACACACAACCACTTATAAGTAATGTTCCAAGGTAAAATATCATCCTATGTCTAAGACAGAGCATAGAAAAAGTTCAAAACTCATGTACACATGCACACACACACACACACACACACACTCATGCACGCACACCACACCCCTCTCCCCTTTGCACACACACACACACACACACGCTTGCATACAATGTCAAAATTAATATTAATTAAATAAGTATTATATAAATAAATGACTGACTAGTAGTGGTAGTAGAGCTGGCCAATCTTGGAGGCAATCTCCCCTATCTGCCAGCGCTTCAGCCCGTACTTGGTGTCCAGGACTTGTCTGAAACAGACAGGCCTGCCTCTTGCACACACCGTCCATCACAATGGTCAATGCACGCTACCAATTAACAGTCACAGAATAATAACACTGACATAAGCATACATATAATATGGAGTTTAATAGATGATTGGTAATTGTAATGTTTGTGTGCATACTGTGCAGTTTTGGAGTGTAATTTAAAAAATGTCACAATAAAAACAAGAAGATGGGGGCAGGGGGGGAGCAGGGGAGGGCAGTTACCAGTACTTGTGAACTAAATCAGTAAATGTAAACAAGAAACACTGTTTAATTTTTATTTGTTTTTAATTCAAAGCAATTTTTGGCTTTTTTTTTCTTCTTCTTTTTTTAAATCAATGTCACTTGTCAGTATATACTGGTCAATTCAAATCACAATTTCAGAATCTATTTAATTTTTATTTCACCACTACATATAACTAATCACAGTTCATACACCATACAGCCTGCTATAAACTTATAATTCATATAATTACTGATGCTGACAAAGAATAAAAGTTAAGCCACTTTGAAAGACTGGAGGTCTATCTTCAGCGGGACCTTTTAAGGCCAACACAATCACACTGGCACAATCTTAATGCTCTCCCATGTCTCTCTCATCTTTTACTATGACTTTGCAAGCCTACCTGTGCTGCTGTTGGAACTTCCACAGCTTTGTGTAGACATCAAACGTGCGGCCAAAGTACGACTGCCACTGCTTGTGACCATACTGAGGTAGATCCCTGCAAATGAAATGGAACAAACTAATGAACTAGGGTGGTCAGCATGAGTAATTTAGTTTTTAAACCTTCCTCTTTTTTATTTTTTGTCTTGAATCTTATAAAATATATTTTTTTAAGTGAAGTACCAATTCCACTGATTATGATAGCACTTTGGTCAATCCTGAAAGGGAAAGGGAAAAAATTAGCAATGCCATTCAGTACAATATGGTCTTTATTCAATACAAAGTACAAACTACAATGCAACCTCTGTAGGCTCTTTTAAAAACATATGAGCAGACCAGTCTAAAAAAGCAACCCATGTGGCCTTTAAGGAAGAGGACGTTCTTGGCCAAGAGCACATTTACATCAAAGAAGAAAAGGTCAAGGTCAGTCTAATTCTAAGTTTCATCAGTGGTTCCTTTCTAGTTTTAGTACAAACTCACTATGAGGTCATGCAAGCACAGTACTAATTCTTCTACTCTTCCTAACTAGTTTAGTTCAAACTCTGAGTCACGCAGAAAGGTATGACTGCCATCCATCTGACTAAACTGTGGTAGAACCCTGAGATGGTGGAAAAAATGAATAGTTATTTTAGAAGATTATGTTTTAACAACAAACTTACAAAGGCATGCAATTAATGTAAATTGTACGTGAGGTACAGCTGGCCCATGTTGACTGTGAACTGCTTCTGGTCACAGCCTCACACTGTCCTCATCTCTGGGAGGCAATAAATAAATTTCTCTGAAGTTGGTTGTTGCTTTCTGTATCCACCCCCCACCCCCACCATACAAATAACAAATTAAGTATGAGACTATGAGTATGACTGCCATCATTTTACAAATGCAGCACATCCTTCATTTAGAACTCTT
>OY757551.1:5618308-5642144 GCA_963584105.1 Alviniconcha strummeri
GGTGGCTGAGGAAGAACAACCCCAGGATCGGCTCGAGGTCGCCCAGCTCAGGAGGCTGACGGTTCGGGTAATGTGGTGTGTGTGTGTGTGTGTGTGTGGGGGGGGGGGGGTGCATATGTGTGTGTCTGTGTGAGGGTGGTGGTGGTGGGGTGTAGGGGGAGTTCCAGGGGTTGTGGCTGAGGAAGGGCAACCCAGGATCGGGCCCAAGGTCGCCCAGCTCAGGAGGCTGACGGTGTAGGTAAAATGGTGTGTGGGGGGGTGTATGTGTGTGTGTGTGGGGGGGGGGGGGGAGGAGTGTAAGGGGGTTCTGGTGGAGGGGGAGGGGGTGGCTAAGAAAGGACAACCCCAGGATCGGGGCCAAGGTCGCCCAGCTTAGGAGGCTGACGGTGCAGGTAAAGTGGTGTTATGTGTGTGTGTGTGTTGGGGGGGAGGGGGGATGCATGCGTGTGTGGGAGGGGGAGGTGGGTCGGTGTAGGGGGTTCCACGGGTGCTGGCTGAGGAAGGACAACCCCAGGATAGGGCCCAAGGTCGCGCAGCTCAGGACGCTGATGGTGCAGGTAAAATGGTGTGTGGGGGGGGTGGGGGGGGGGAGGGTAGAGGGGTGTGTGGGAAGGGGGTGTAGAGGGGGGGGGGTGAACCTGGCCTGGGAGGGGAGTGTTGGTGGCTGAGGAAGGACAACTCCAGCGTAGAGAACAAGGTAGGCCAGGTCAGGAGGCTCAAGGTGCAGATAAAATGTGTGTGTGTGTGTGTGTGTGTGTGTGTGTGTGTGTGTGTTATGTGTGTGTGTGTATGTGCGCGCACTTGTGTCTGTGTGTGTGCGCGCGGGATTCCTTATATGTACATACATGTACGTATGTGAATAGGAGTAAGAGGGTGGGGGGAGTGGGGGAGAGGGCGAAGGGAGGTTGTTTTAGTATTCGTTGCCTGTGCACAAACAAAACCTAAATGCAGAGGAATACATACATCCGTGTGTTCACGACCCCTTCCCAACGATGTGCTGCTTCAGGACATGGAACAGCAGCCACGTCCAGGCAACAGGGTGGTCATTCGCAGACGTCGGCGAGTGACCAGCAATTCCATCATGGACGGCAACCCCAGGCCGAAGAAAGAGGACAGCCGCACAGAGCCTTTCAAGGTCTTGCTGACCAACTCATAGCGATTCACCCGGACCAGACCTAACAGATAAACTGTCGCACGGAGCTGTGTGGGATTCCGCTGACTATCTCATAGCCCAGGACCTAAGACAGAAGGTATAGTCACACAGAACCCTTCAAGGTCGTGATGATCGACTCGACTCACAAGCGCATTAAAGTGGACTTAAAAAGAGACGACAGCTGCACAAACCGCTTCAAGATCTGCTGAACGTGTGCCTGAAAGATTTACCGGACGTTTTTTCTCTCTTAGTCTCTGTCTGTCTGTCTCTATCTCTGTGTGTGTCTCTGTCCCCCCCCCCCCCCCCCACCCTCTCTCTCTGTTTGTTTGTTTGTCTCTCTTTCTCTGTCTCTCTCTCTCTCTCTCTGTGTCTGTGTCTCTGTCTCTCTCTCTCTCTCTCTCTCTCTCTCTCTCTCTCTCTCTCTCTCTCTCTCTCTCTCTCTCCCCTCTCTCTCTCTTTCTCTGTTTGTTTCTGTCTGTCTGTCCGTCTGTATCTCTCCCTCCCTCCCCTCTCTCTCTTTCTTTGTCTGTCTGTCTGTATCTCTCCCTCCCTCCCCCCCTCTCTCTCTCTAACTCAACCCAAACCTAGAATAGACCTTTTTTAAACTAGTTTCCCATTTTCAGGCGCATTCTTGTGGAATACCATCCCAAATCAAATCAAATCATTCAGTTCACTTACCAGCTTCAAAACACAACTTTATACATGGCTCAGAAGCAGATTGAAAATACCCCCCCCCCACCCCCCCTCCAAAATAAAATTTTTTCTTGGTTTCTAATATATATAGTCTTCCAGTGATTTGGTTTATTACATTTATTACTCTTTTGTATTGTTCATAATTATCGATTGGCATTGATTTTCCCACTATGATCATATATATTTTTATGTTTGTAACTGTTCCAAGGACAGGTTGAACGACAGGCATTCGAGCCTAAACCTTTATCCTTGTGTAATAAAGTTCAGTCAATCAATCAATCAATCAATCGATCAATCTCTCTCTCTCTCTCTCTCTCTCTCTCTCTCTCTCTCTCTCTCTCTCTACAATCAGTGGGATCACCCAAAAGAACACATTCTGAACTGTCAGATAAATCTTCAGGTCGAAAGAGCGGTGCGTCTCCGTTGTGCGTGCCAACCGCGGTCTACGTCTCTCAAATCTCGGCGTCACGATAATTGTAGTCACTTCTTTTGTTGGATGGAGAGGTCGTGTAAAATGTTATGCGGTTCTGACCTGAACCAAAGATGTAGTCACACGTTTTATTCAAATGTATAATGAACTGCGCGATTCGAGTGCATTCTCCTGTGCTTATCAAAAGACCAAAGTCTTTTCTGTCAACTGGCAGGCTGAAGGATCTTTGCTAAAAATTTGTTAATGGCAACAGTGACAATGGACATGGATTTTTCGAGCCGGTGGCACTCTGATCTATTACTATAAGGGGCAGGCTCATCATGATGATAATGATGAAGATGATGATGGTGGTGATGATGAAGATGATTATTTTGATGAAAATGGTGGCGTTGATGAATGTTCTCTTTCCGTCCTGTTTTATTATGGTCGCAGCTCTTAACGTTTTCACGAATGAAAAAGGAGAGAGGGGAAAAAAGGATTCGAACGGTAAAACATAATATATCAAAATGGAAAGTGACCATGTACAGTCCAGTTAAGAAATTCCGCCATGCTGAATTCTCCTGTATGCTTCTTTGTAACTGTTCACTTTTTTTTTCTTTTCTTTTTTAAATCTTATTTTTGCTTAATTGTCAGTTCGCTTGTTTATTTCTGGTATTAGGTACTGTTTGGTACTATTCGGTACTATTTGGTACTGTTAGGCCGGCCTAAACGCGTTTAAAGTTAGAGCCTCATTTCTTTACCTGGAATAAGAGCCTGTCTTGTGGACTCTTTAGCTAATCGGGATCAGAGGCTAATCCACCTCGCTCGAACCTGATTGCTTTTTGCATGATACCTGGGTATGAGGGTGGGGTATGGAATGAAGAGGGGGTGCACTAAACTACTACACTTGGATATGTGGAATTGAAAACGCCAGATATCACTAAGTGCCATTACACAACAGTGTCCCTGCACAGGGATGGGGCAAGCTAGCACTATCAACTACTTAATCCACTTCAAGCATGAGGGGCCACATTTAAGTTTACCCCCTTTCTCTGGGAGTGTTTGAAGTGATGGCAATTTGAAAGCAAGCCCATCACACACCAGCTAACACCAGAAACGTTTCCAGTTATAATCGTCACTGTTGGCTATACGAATATTTTTACTTTTCAAAACCAGGTAATGATTTGTTGTTATGCGTCAGTGTTTATTTAGGACAATGTTATATTTTACGGACAAAAAGGAAAGTAACTGTACGTAATGATCTGATATATACCGTACAGGTTATTGTGCGTGTGTGTATAGAGACACACCGTTGTGATAAGTAGAGGTGTGTGTGTGTGTGTGTGTGTGTGTGTGTGTGTGTGTGTGTGTGTGCTGTAATACTTGATATATGCCTGTACATAAAAAAGAGAGAGAGAAAGAGAGAGACTGCATCTGCAATAAAGATGTACATGTGCAAACTCTGTTGCAATAAAGGTTTTAGGAATAATCATCCTATCGTCTTGACTCCCGTTTGTGGTGATTTTGACTGCGAAGTAAAATAAACACACCCTCGAAGGCATGAACACACACACACACACACACACACACACACACACACACACACACACACACACACACACACACACACATATATCATTCAAGATTATTATCTCAAAATGTGGCTGAACATTAACTACATCACAATACACGATAACATATATTGTATATTTTAAAACTCAAAGAACAGTTATTGAAACTACAAAAGATACATAATAAACAATCTAGTAATTTACACACACACACACACACACACACACACACACACACACACACACACACACACACACACACACACACACACACACACACACAGCTTTGACTGTATTAGATTTCTGTACGCGAAATCGTCTACCAGATGGAAGAAGTTCATAATGTTTAGCAAGGACATGGCTGTTGTCATCCACAATCACCCCAGCCTTCCGTACCACACGACGTTCATACAAATGACTTAATTGTTCTTGTCTTTCACCCACAACCTTGCCACACACATTCACCACTTTATTCAGGACATTTTTGCTTTTCAGATTTAAGTCTCGAAACCGGCACAGGAACGAAAATGTTAAAACTGATTCAATACAACTCCGGTAGAAAGTGCGTAAAACAGCAGTACTGACATTAAGAGATCTCAGCTTTTAAATGCAAAATATTCTTGGCTGACATCTTTTGTGATCAAAATTCATCTTGTTGTCTAAGACTATTCCTAGATATTTGTACTCAGTCACTCTTTCAACTTTCACGCCATCAATAAAGAGATGTGGAATGACAATTGGAGCTTTTCTAAAAATCAATCTACATTTCCTTTGTTTTCTTTACATTCAAGGGAATTATCCCTGCACCAGTTACTGAACGTTTCAACTTCAGCAAAATAAATGGAATCTGGTTGAAAAGATCTTCCATTGCACACACACACACACACACACACACACACACACACACACACACACACACACACACACACACACACATGACACACACACACACACACACACACACACACACACACACACACACACACACACACACACACACACACACACACACACGCGCGCAGGCACGCACGCACACATCTGCTGGATTCACACAATAACATGTTTTGCATACTTTTTATATTCTGTGGGCTCTCAACATGGAAAACTGCATGAAAGGTTCGTGAAGACGACTAGTGATCGACCCAGTTCTTTCCCTTTGGGCCAATACGGGAACCTGTATTAACCATAAATAATGCAAGAAGAAAATATGGAGAACGGATTTGGAAAATAACTTGAAAGAACCGGGAAAGCTGACATTAGAAACGAAGAAATTCTTGGTAGTAGGCGAAGCATCTGTGGCTATATTCTGACCAGTACAAGGCATTAAAGGGAACAATTTTGACAGTTCTGTATTTTCAACAGAGAGGACTTTGACTTCTGCACCCGTAGTGCCCCATAGTATATACACATGTACGTATATGTTGAAAATGTGCTACTACCTCGAGGTAGATTTCATTCACACTGTATTTCAATCGTTGATTTTAGATGCACATTGTGCCATTGGTGACTGTCTTGTATATGTTACAGTGAATTCACAGACGTAGGAAAGTCACAATTCCAGTAAATTCACGAAATTACTGTTTCACTCAGGGGTTTCATGAATTCCCTAAAGATTCTAGGGATTTCGTGAAATTCCTAAATTTGTGATGTTACTTTTCTGCGATTTTACTAAACTGTAAATTTGTCAGTGTACCTTGCGGCTGTGTAGGAATGGTTCATAATTATGCTCAGTCGTTCTGTTCTAAAAACCGCTCAGGGCACAGTATCATATGTGATATTGTGGTCATGAAAATAGCTCGCTGGAGCAACTTTGACTGCAGACATTTGATGTCGTCAAGCATGATGATTAAGGAGACACAGCTTAAATGTACCAACATCAGCAACAACGCTCTGGGGCTCTTTAATTCGCCGTGTGAAGAATGTCAGAAAAAGAGGAAGAGATCGCGGGCAAAGGGCGTGGTTATTCGCACTTTCCGAGGAAAGAGTTTACATCAAGAGGACAGGCTGATCTCGTTGATATGTAGTCCGTGTCAAGGAACAACTACAAACAGATCACGGTAAAATGTATCAGGACCGTCTCACTTCTTTGTTCTGCGATCAGTCAAAAGCAAACGTCCTGCAGAAGTTGCAGCACAGCTCATGGATATCTTTCCCCTTCTTGGCGCTCCGGTAATACTTCAGAGCGACAACGGTACTGAGTTTACAGCCCACGTCATCTCGGAAATTAAAGACTTCTGGCCTGTTATAGTTCATGGCAAAACTCGTCATCTGCAAAGCCAGGGATCTGGTGAGCGGTCAAATGGCGACATAAAAGACCTGTTTGTGGCCTGGCTTGATGATAACAACATGCATGACTGGGTTACGGGCATCAGGTTTGTGCAGTTCCAGAAGACCACTGCCCATCATTCAGGGATAAAGTGCTCTCCGTGCTCAGCTTTGTTTGGTGAAGAGGTTCGTGTGGGACTCACAACGTCTTCTCTGTCACAGGAAGTGCTCATTAAACTGGACAACGAAGAAGACATCCTAGCTGTAATTATAGATCAGCCTTCCACATCAGTCAACATCAATTCCAGCGCCCTCCTCTTTCAGCAGTTTCAGTGTTCCAGCGCCCTCCTCTTTCAGCAATGTCAGTGTTCCAGCGCCCTCCTCTTTCAGCAGTTTCAGTGTTCCAGCGCCCTCCTCTTTCAGCAGTTTCAGTGTTCCAGCGCCCTCCTCTTTCAGCAGTTTCAGTGTTCCAGCGCCCTCCTCTTTCAGCAGTTTCAGTGTTCCAGCGCCCTCCTCTTTCAGCAGTTTCAGTGTACCAGCACCTTCCCTTTCCAGCGCCATTGTTTCCAGTGTACCAGCCATACTCCGTGTCCAGTGTTCCAGCGCTCTCCGTTTCCATGGGTGCCTATTCTGTGAATCTTGTGGTCCCAGAAGGCACCGACACTGAGACAGTGACGGACATATAACAGCTATCACTGAACAAACTTTTCATGTCGACGATCAAGCGGTGTCGAGCCTTTGCGTATGCAAATCGCGTGTCTCAGGCCGAGCGAATGGCGAAAAGAAGTTCGGTGGACTTTATACATGGAAAACCTGTGGACAATGATGCTGTGCTTATTTCATTAGTTGATCGTTGCAGAGGTGGTACACAGAACATTCTTGGCATGATTGTCCACAGGGATCTGGAAATAGACATCTATAAGACTGCCGTTCAGGCTGGGGTCTTGAATGACGGGTGCTCTAGAAACCGAATTGATTTGTGTTCCCACAACTGCTTACTGAAGATCAAAATGAAGAAGACGTCCGTCTCGATAAGTCTGTGTCTTTGCGGTCAGCGGTCACAGCGCAGTCAGCGTCAGGACAGCGAAATGTTTACGAAATGTAACTGCAGTGGTAAAAAAGAAGAAGAAAAAAAGCCAAACAAAGCGCTGCAAATGCTTTTAAGCACTAATAATGTGCAGCCTCAGGTGCCTGTATAAGCAAATGACTCAAGATGAATTATTGAACTTATTTTACAGCTTTTTATATCTCAGTTCATATCTCTGATGAGTTTTAATTATATCATTGTCAATAATGGGTTATGCTTCATTCAAAGTAATTGCTTTCTCTCAAACTATCTTTTCAGTAAATTTACAGAATTCCTCGCCCTTCATACCAGGAATTTCACTAAATCCCTAGAAGTTTTAGGGTATCCATGAAATCCCCCGAGTGAAACAGTAATGTTGTTCGTGTGTCAGATGCGGGTCGTAATTGTCTTGCTGCAGTACAAGGTTGAAGAAGATCGGACAGATATTGAAGCGGCTCTTCCATTCCAGATGGAACTGACAGTTGAAATTTTGTATTGAATGCGATGTATTACTGGTAGCCAATGCAGATTTTCGAGAATAGGATGGATGTGTTCAGATTTCTTAGCTTTACACACAAGCCTTGCTGCTGCATTCTGAATTTTTTTAAAGTTCGTCTAGGAAATACTGAGGGCAACCTGAAGTCAAGAGTGTCTAACCGAGAAAGGACAAGAGAGCACACAAGGGTTTGGGTTACTTGAGTGATGAGACGGTGTCGCATGGAACTTATACGCTTGATTTGTATGCATGCGGCTTTGCACGTGTTGCTACACATATGTTGAGACATGCTGAGGTTTGAATCCAGGGTTACACTAAGGTTTTATTTAACATGACACAGATGGGACATCGGTGTCTCCGACGTGAATGACAGACCGCAAAGGACTGCGATTTGAAAATATGATCATTGCTTGGGATTTGTTGTCATTTAGTTGAAGTTTGTTTGTGGTCATCCAAGACTTGACATCCGTAGTGCAATTCTGGAGAGTTTCTGTCGACTGGTGAATTGCGTCTAGTGTAAATCGACCCAGGCTGTGTGCTATACCTCAGGATAGGCACGGGATAAGTGTTGTACCTCAGAATGGTACAGGCTATGTGAAGAACGTCACAATGGTACAGGCTATGTGAAGAACGTCACAATGGTACAGGTTATGTGAAGAACCTCACAATGGTACAGGCTATGTGAAGAACCTCAGAATAAGTACATGCAGGCTATGTGTTGAGCCTCAGAATAGATGCAGGCTACGCATTGCACGTCATAATAGCTACAGACTTTGCGATGTACATCTGAGTGTTCGTTGGTTCAACTGGCCTTCGCTAGTTACGTGGCAACATTGTACAACATTACGATGGCACAGTAATAAGCGAAAGCCAGTTAATCCATATGTCGTGATATCATATTATATAAGGTGAGACGCTATCCCATGACAGTTCACACTCACAAATCTATCTTTAGTACCTAAAACTGTTTCCTTCGCTTGTGCTACGTTTTACTAAGTGATAGTAGTACGAATAACTATTGAAGATTTTGGGGGGTCTAAAACTGTTCCATTCATTGAACAAATATTTTTTGTGGGCTCTGTTGTTGGTGTTTTGTTTTTCAAGGTAGGTAGATGAGGCGCGTTTTCTTAAATGCGCTTGACGTCTGGGCTGTGTGTCACGGCCGGACACTGACGGTGGTGTCCCAGCCCTGCAGACGAGAGGGCGGAGCCAGTAGGTGTTGCAGCGACCAGCTGGACATTGGTGACTGCCTTTTTCTTAATTTAGCATCATCATTCTGACCATCATGCCACCACTATGCTTTCATAGTACCGGCCGTTCTGTTACCGGAAGATGAATAATCAGAGCTGTTCACAAAGATTGTAGTGTGTGTTGTGCACATAGATGCGAGACAAGTTATTCGGTAACTGGATATTAAAGTCTGCCGACAGCAGAGGGTCACCACACAGGTCGAACAGACACCGCCATCCGTCAACACACATTTAAATCCCTTCCCAAACAGAACATGTACCCAAGTCAGATCAGTAAATTCAGTCAAAACAGATTCAGAATTGTAAGCCCCAGAGCAGCCAGGCCATAAAACACTAAAGCTTGAGCCAACTGATCCCTCAGCCTCCAGTCTACGACCCGTCGATTGGAGAGAAAAAAGCCTAAATGAGGACAATGTACTGTGCATACGATGGGTCGTTTTCACACACAAACAAGTCTGCAAAATGTGTTGACGGCCTTTCTGGCACTACCATTACTACACTGTGGTTAAAGTCTGACTTACAGTTTGCCTAACATCCCTGTAACAGTTACAGTAAGGTTTGCCTGTGCTGTGTTTGTTTGTAGACTTTCAATTCTAGGGTACCGAAAGTCGCAGGTCACGATCGCAGTGCTGTTTCAACTTAGTTACAGTTATAGGCAAAGAATGGTCACAAATCGTAGCTGGTGATCTCTTTATATCAGCCAATAATCAGGTCAGAGCAAGACAACATTGTCTGCTGTGTCCCAATTCTTTGACTACATAGTGTTATAGGTCACCTCGCAATAGCTAATCCTTCATTTAAAATCGAATCTGTTTGTAGATGACGTCATTTCGAGAGAAGAAAAAAAAAAGGGGGGGGGGGGGGGACATGAAAACTTGGACCCAGAATTTAACCTTTTTTATTTTTACTTTTTTAATATGGTCTCATTTCAACGAAGGGATCAGTTCTGTTCTCTAAAAGTTTATCATTTCAAAAGGACACCGGCATCTGGGACATCGAAGTGGTCGATAGGCTCCTCTCAGACTATTTTGTCATGCCCTTCAGTTTAACCTTAGGATACCAGCCTGTGTGGCACGCGATGCTTCGCTCGCGTGACATCAGAAAGATCGATTTTAATGCTTTCACGGCAGATGTCGGTGCCCTTCAACTTGACAGCTCTTACCTTCACCGTTACAACTCTGGTCTGTGAGAGGTCCTTGACAAACACGCTCCTCTCAGACATCACCGACCGTTCCTCCGCACCCTGGCTCACATTGCGGATCAAGGAGGCGAAGCAGCAACGAAGATGTGCCGAACGGCAGTGGAGAAAGTCTGGACTTACTGTGCACGGGCAAATCTTCACCCACCACCGCGAGAAGGCAAAGAAACTCTTCCCGCAGGAGAAATACACACACACACACACACACACACACACACACACACACACACACACACACACACACACACACACACACACAATGTGTCCGACAAGATCGAGAGCAGTTCTTCTTGCAAGGATCTCTTCCACATCATAGACCAGTTGTCGGGCAAGAAGGACAGCACCCTCCCAAGCTCCATCCCCACTGGTGATCTCCCTGATACCTCTATATACGTTTTCTCAGCAAAGGTCCAGAGGTCCAGGGACGAGCTTTGATGCTGCGTCTGGACAGCCTGACTTCTCGGTCTTCTGTGGTCCCAGTCTTGAAACCTTCTCCCCTGTGACAGAGCAGCTAGTGAAGAAACATCACCCTTATAGCCACAAGGAAGTCGTGCATGCCTGACCCAGTCCCGACATACCTAGTGGATGAGTGACTTGCTGATTTTATCCCCATCATCACTGCCATCATCAGTGAGTCCGTTGAGTCTTCAAGCAAGCAGGTGTGCGTCCTCTTCGAGAAAAAGTCCAGTTTAGACAGAAACGTACTTAAGAGCTATCACCCTGTCTCCAACCGACACTTCCTTTCAAAGATTCTTGAAAAAGGTCGTCCTTCAAGAGCTATCTGACTGCTGAAAGCCACAGACACGCTGCAGCTGTTTCAGTCAGCATACAAAGCAGACCACAGCACTAAAACCTTACTGTTGAGAGTCATAAAAGGCCTGCTCATGGCCTGCGATCAAGGATTTGTTCCATTCTGTAGCTCCTTGACCTGTCAGCAGCTTTTGATACACATGAGCACATTATACTGCTGAAGAGACTAAGGCTGAACTTTGGCGTATCTCGTGTAGTACTGCGATGGCTGGAGCTATATTTGACTGACCGTAAACCCTCCCCACCCGCCGCCTCCCCCACTAAAAAAGAAAAAAGAAAAAAAAAAAAAGAAGAAAAAAAGAAGAAGAAGAAAAAAAAAAGAAGAAGAAGAAGCTCCAAGTCCTTCCACCTTTAAATCCAGTTTAAAAAACGTTTCTCTTCAAAAGGCGTCCGTACTGAGGACATTCACAGTCAGATCCACCAGGGTGTTGGGCAAAGCTGATGTTTCCTGCACATCTAGTATGAGTGTATATCGTGTATGCACGAGTTTGATTTTTACTGTCTTACTTAGGCGTCTGAAAAACTTGCAGACTCTTGGAAGTCTTGCTGGCAGATGTTAATAGTTAGTGGGGTCGTAAATTCATTTCAGCAGATGTTACTCAATAATGTTAGTCAGTTTACTGTCATTTCATGTTCCTTAAGTGACATATTTTTTTATTTTTTTAAATCCAATGTTTTTACGGGTGCGTGGGAATGTATAATTGTTGGATTGCAGTGCATTTTAATTTAATCAAAATTACAATAATTACGTTATTCCGTGTATGCTGTTTTATCGATTGTTCATTGTTCCTTTACTGTTGTCTCATTCCCTGTTTGTTTATTGTCTTGTAAAATGCAGCCGCATTGTGATCTAAACATAATTATACGATTTTATTAATGTATGGTATTTTTTTTTTATCAATTGTTCATAATCATCGTTTAGTCAGATGCACTTGTATTACCTAGATCCTGTATTGTTATGCATATATTTCTAGCTATGTGTTATGAGACTGATGTGATGCTGTCATTTGCTTGGAGCTCGTTCTTAGAACTGGGACAGGCGCATTATAAATAAAATGCATGAATATTTTGTATGCTAAAAACAACAAGACAAACAAAAACTTGTTTCTCTGTACATTTGATGTCGTTTGTATGTATAAAGGGTTGCCTGTATTAATTTGCCACTATTTCGCTCCTGGATGTTACCTTAACACCATAGTAACCTGTTACTGGAAAAAAAAGGAAAAAAAAGAAGGAAAAAAAAAGGGAAAAAAAGAGACAATTTTAGTTTAGGAAGAAAGTCAAAAGCTTTTAGTCATTATTCTTAATCAAAAGGCTTTGGCATACAACATTTTGTTTGTTCCCAAAATAATTTTATTTACAGTCAATAATGGATACCAAAAAGGGGTAGATGTTTCAATGACGTTTGACCCGTTTTCTAAACAGCATATCTTTATATTACGTTAAGAGTTGATTTCTCTCTCCCTGTGATGCAAATAATTTTCAATGTACAAACAGGTTATTATGAAGTGCACTTTGGAATTTGGTAAAGTCACCTGCAATTTTCTCTACTTATATTATTTCTGTTCCTTTTTAAGCTGGGGCCAGTCATTGAAAACCCACATGATTTTGACCACACAGATGATTGGAAAATCCGTTTACACAAATGGGTATTTTTGGAAATGCGAATACGAATTCTATATAGCATAGCGAATGTTGTTGAAGTTGACTGTTGTGTGAAGGTCAGGGCTAGTGAATTTTGTGTGAAGGTCAGGGATAATGATTGCTGTGTGAAGGTCAGGGATAGTGAGTGCTGTGTGTAGATCAGGCATAGCGAATGTTGTGTGGAGCTCAGTGATACTGAGAGTTGTGTGGAGGTCAGGGATAGTAAGCGTTGTGTGAAGGTCAGGGATAGTGAGTGCTGTGTGGAGGTCAGGGATAGTAAGTGTTGTGTAGAGATTGCTGGTGAGTGTTGTGTGGACTTTAGAGCTAGAGAGTGTAATGTGGAAGCCAGGACTAGTGAGCATTATGTGGACGTCAGAGCTAGTGACTTGTGTGGAGGTCATTTTGGTGAGTGACGTGTGGAGGTCATTATTGGTGTGTTAAGATGTGAAGGTCGTTGTTGGTGAATGATGTGAGGGGGTCAGGACTAGTGAATGTTGCACATAGGTCAGTGCGATATGGAAGCTTTGTTCTCTCCTTTGGCCAGCAGCTGAGCCAGCAGGAACTTCCTCAGCCTTTCTTCCCTCTCAAGGCGCGAGCGCTCCAGTATCATGTTGAGCGTGTAGAGGAACGGGTTGATGGCCGAGTTGAGCGGCAGAGCGAAGATGGCCATGGCGACACTCACCTCCCCGGGGATGGCCACGCCGTTGGAGGCCAGCAGCCCCAGTAAACCAATGGGAAACCAGCAGAGAAAGTCCGACATGGCGATGGTGATCAGCCGCCGTGCAATGGCAATGTCCTTGGAACTTCTGTTGACGTCCGCTGTTTTCATGGAGTTGGCCTTAACGGTGTAGTAGATGACACCCTGCCCAACGGCGATCAAGAGAAAGAGGACGAAGTTGAGAACGATCATGACGCCGAAGGTGTACGTGTGTCCCGGAAAGTCGTTCCTGGTGACGGGCAGCGGGATGCAGATGCCTGTCTGGCTGTAGAACTGCCAGTGAGCCGTGGCGGGCAGCAGAGGAAGGAGGGCGAGCAGCAGACCGAAGACCCACACCAGCAGGCTGGCCACGAGCGCAGAGCGCGGGCTGAAGTGCAGCTGGCTGAAAGGGAAGCGCAGCACCAGGAAGCGGTCCACGGTGATGAGACAGACGACCAGGGCCGACACCTCACTGGACAGCATGGACAGAAACCCGGCCACCTGGCACGCTGCACTGTGTCTCCAGGTGCTGTCCTGCCACAGGTAAGACCCCAGGTACACGCGGTCCGCCATCCCGATCACTGCCAGGTACAGGCCCATCAGAAAGTCAGACAGACACAGGTTGGTGACGAACACGTCAAAACCCAGTCTGATCTTGCTTTTGATCGTTCTCACGACCATACCGGCCAGGTTTCCCACCAACGCCATGACGGTGAACCCGGCCAGAAAGCCGCGGTAAATGTTGGAACGCAGCAGAGCTTCACAGGAAGAGATCTCGTCAGACGGGGCGTGGCAGTTGAGTAGATTAAAGCCCTCCGGTAGAGTGACCGGACAGCACAGCTTGAAGGTTGTTGCGTGGACACTCTGCAGGTCGCTCAATCCCTTGAAAATGTCTCGTGGGAACTCGGACAAAGGACAGCCTCGGAGGTCAAGTGTCTGGAGCTTTGTCAGAGGTTTAAAACCGGCCTCAGACACCTGCCGCACACCACAGTCCGACAAATTGAACCTCTGGAGGTTGAACAGCACAGACAGGTCGTCCACGTTCAGTGTAGTCATGACGACACCAGACAGGTCTAACTCTCGGAGAGAGCGCAACGAGGGAAAACCAGGGCCTTGGCCGAACACCGTCACTAGCGGGTTTCCTGCCAGCGACAGGCGTTGCAGGTGTTTGAGGGGATTGAGGTGAGCGGAGGTGACAGCGGACAGGCGGTTGTCGGAGAGGTCGAGATGACGGGGCAGGCTTGGGAAGTGGAGAGAGTGCAGCCCGCACAGCCCCAGCCCGAGGTGCACCAGCAGCCTGTTCTCCGTCATGTTGCTAGGCAACAGGCCCGTGCCCCGAGCCTCCAGGAACCGCAGCTCGGGATGGCGGTCCACCCGGAACGGGCGGGTGCAGAAAAACGCCAGGCCGTAGCACGTGCAGCTTTCGGGACAGGTGGCGTTACAGTTGAGTTCATCGTCGCGCAGTGGACATTGGTACACGCCGTCGCACAAGTGGTCGGGGTGCAGGCACACTGTCAAGGACCCCCGACAGCGGTACCAGCCAGTGCACGTGTACTCTTCACACCCCGCCTCGTCTTCCCTGCCCGGGCAGTCATTCACACCGTTACAGCGCAAGTACAGCGGCAAGCAGTTGCCTTCCTTCTCCGCACACCGGAAATGAGTCTCCGGGCACCTGGCCCCAGAGGCCATTATCTGAGTTGAGGAAAGCGGCCACAGTTTGTTTGGGTAGCGAAAGTATATGATGGCGGGATGGGGAGTTTCCACGAGATAACTAGATCCGGCCAGAACGTGCGCACACGCCTTAAGTTCGTCTTCGGCTTTAAGGCAGTCCACAAACAGATCGCACTCTGCCTCCACCGGAACACACTTTAAACCGAGTCAATGAGTAAAAAAGCGCGAAGGCAATAGCAGGGCGAAACACAAGGAATAATAATAATGATAATGTACACTTATAATGCGCTCATTGACGTTCTGAGCACTCCGGGGATACATATTAGCCTACAGACAATAATATGTATAGAACAGTTATTGTTCCATACACATGTAAAGTACAGTCCTTCTGACGCAATTTACATAAAGTTCGCCGGATCAATCTCTCTCTCTCTCTCTTTCACACACACACACACACACACACACACACACACACACACACACACACACACACACGCACGCACGCACGCACGCACGCACGCACACATACACAAATACACACACACACACACACACGCACGCACGCACGCACGCACGCACGCACGCACGCACGCACACACACACACGTATACAAACACACACACACACACACACACACACACACACACGCACGCACGCACACACGCACACACACGCACGCACGCACACACACACACACACACACACACACACACACACACACACACACACACACACACGTACACACAAACATGTACATTGCACTGAACTGCGTTCTTGGCGTTTTCCTCTGCAAATTGACGATGTACCAGTTCTAACGAGTACATATGTTTTTAGAGTTCCATAGGGAAAAAGTAATGTGTTTCTCACTGATATAACCGTCCTGGCTGACTGAGCGTAAAATAAATCAAAACAAAACAAACCAGGTTACTTACTCTTGGTGATTTAATGTAAGCTACCCCACCCCCAACTTTCCCAATGTCTTCAAAAGCTCAGATCAGCTAAAACCTGCACGACGCGTCAACGTAAACTCCTATGTTTTACCGTAACCCCCTCTGGCCCCGCCCCTCTCCTCGCCCCCGCCCCTCCCTCTCCCCGCCCTCTGTCTTCAAGAACTCAGACCCAACACGATGCTGTCGATGTTTTCCTCCACAACATCCCCACTCACTTTTCTTCGTCCTCCTTTCTTCAAAAACCGAAACCAAACTAAACATTCACGCTTTAACGTAAACTAGCCCCCCCCCCCCCCCCCCCACCCCCCTTATGTACACCACCACCACCAACAACAACAACAAAAATAGACAGCAAACAGACGAACATGTACGCCGGAAGGTATACAGGAGAGAGAGAGAGAGAGAGAGAGAGAGAGAGAGAGAGAGAGAGAGAGAGAGAGAGAGAGAGAGAGAGGGAGAGAAAAAGAGAGAGACTGAAGCAGACAGACAGGAAGAGAAGAAGCAGATGTGCAGGTTGAACGGAAGGCTGACGAGAAGACAGAAAGGCTAGCAAGTGGACAGGAAACAAGCAGACCACCAGGTAGACACGAAGACAACAAACAGAACGCCAAGTAGACACGAAGACCGCCAAGCAGACAGAGACACAGACAAGCAGACAGCAAAACAGACACGGAGACAGTCAAGGTGATCACCAAGGAGACATTAGGACAGACAAGGTGACCACCAAGGACACACGAAGACAGGCAAGGTGATCACCAAGGAGACACGAAGACAGGGAAGGTGACCACAAAGGAGACACGAAGACAGACAAGGCGACCACCAAGTAGACACAGAGACAGACAGGCAGAACGCCAAGGAGACATGAAGACAGACAAGCACACTGCCAAGTACACGCAAAGACTGAGAAACAGACAGCAAGTATACACGAAGACAAGCAGGTGGACAGGTGAAAGACAAGCAGATAGACTGCAGACAGGAAGACAGGCAAGTACTCATAGACGGACATGCAGACAGGCAGACAAGCATATAGAATGTAGACAGGAAACAGGCAAGCAGACTCACAGACAGACAAGCAGTTATGCAGACGAACCAAAAGCTGGACAAGCAGGCGGACAGTGAACATACAGGCAGACGGACAGACTAACAGAGACCCAGAAAGACAAGAGAGTAGACAGGCAGATTGACAGAGTGACAGAGACTAAAAACAAAACAAACAAAAAACGAGCAAGTAGACAGGCAGACATTCAAATAGACTGACAGATCCCCAGAAGGACAAAGGAGTAGACCGGCAGACGGACAAACAGACAGAGACCAAGGAAGACAAGCGAGTAGACAGGCGGACGGACAGAGTGACGGAAGGACAGAGTGATAGAGACCCAGGAAGACAAGCGGACTGCATACCTCCCTCTCGCCACAGTCAAACTGTGTGATCGGGTCACAGCGTGGGAAGTCACAGAAGCTCTCGTCACTGCTGTCCTTGCAGTCAGGGCGGTGGTCGCACACCAGCGTGTACGGAACGTCATCCTGGCCAGTAGCGCACGTGAACGAGGGCGGAAGTGGCTGCAGAGACGACCGACAGGAACGGGAAGTAGTGGCAGCATCGACCCAGCATGCACTTGGAGCGTCGCAAGCGAACATCTCGTGAGTCACGTGACCATCCGGACATGACGTGACATTGAATGGGAAATCCGAACGTGTGAAGCTTGGGTTGGCAGGGAAGTGTATGTTTTTCGAGACTGTGACATGGGAAGCGGTGTTGTTCACGTGATCACTGACGACAGGGGGCACTTCACACAAAAAGTGTGCGTAGTCATTCTCAAAGCAGTTGACGCTGACTAGGTACGCGGAGCTCAGCCTACCATACTGAAATGAAGCACAGTTCCTCTTAATTTGGTTAGACTCCAGCACACCAACGTAATAGGCGATGGTGTTGTCCGTGTGCTGCCAGGTGTTGAAGTATCTGGGACAGAGACAGAGAGAGGCAGAGACAGAATGATCACTGTGTGTGTTTATATGTATGTGATGTGTGCATATACGTGTGTGTGTGAAAATGTATATGTCTAAATGAATGTGTGTGTGTGTGTGTGTGTGTGTGTGTGTGTGTGTGTGTGTGTGTGTGTGTGTGTGTGTGTGTGTGTGTGTAAGCGTATGTGTGTTTAGAGAGAGACAGAGACAGACAGACAGACAGAGGAGCAGGAGGAGAAGCAGCGAGAACATTTGCTTCTTAATACAGAAACAGTAATATGTGTTATATTGAAGAGAGACAGAATCGTCGTTCAGTTAGTTGCAATTAATTTATAAGAGCGTAAAAATGTGAATTAATCAATCACAAATAGCCTAAGCGACAACCTTAAACAGCTTTGGATCCTAATCACATGGAACCTTAATTTTTTTTAATGGAAAACGTGGGTGCCACACACGCACGCACGCACGCACGCACGCACGCACGCACGCACGCACGCACGCACGCACACACACACACACACACACACACACACACACACACACACACACACACACACACTGAAATGCATACAGACAGTATGAAGGAAAGACTGACAGTACTTACAGAGACGGCTTGTCACTTGAAGCCACGCGCAGACCAATGTAAAACTTGAACTTCTGTAAAAAGAAGTGATCCATTAAGTTCACCACCTGGTTCCAATCGTCCGGTGTGTTCAAACTGGCCAGGCGTCCTCCGTGTCGCATGCACTCGCGGTCAGCGCCTTCCCACGAGATCTTTCTGTTCTCGAAGAGCATGAAGCAACTGCTCCCGATGGACACACGACCGACGCCGCATCGGTCGGATGTGTAGGCACAGGATGCCTCGTCCTCACCTCCAGAACACTCCACCTGAACACGACAGAAGAGCTGGATTCGATTCGGCTTATTGTGGGCTACAACTGGGGCCATTGCAGTCGGTACGTGTCTGCACAGATAATAGCATGCATGTACTGTGTGATCAGTGCTGCGTTCCTCTTTGCTGCTGAACGAATTTGCCTCTTGTGCCTCCCCCCCCCCCCCCCCCCCCTTGTGTGTGTGTGTGTGTGTGTGTGTTTCCTTCTTTCTTTCGTTTTGTTTTTGTGATAGAGAGAGAGAGAGAGAGAGAGAGAGAGAGAGAGAGAGAGAGAGAGAGAGAGAGAGAGAGAGAGAGAACACTGTTCTGGTTTGTTAATGTTGTACTCTTATTATTTCATTGCTTTAAACTACCTGCAGGTCCACGATCCAAAGACGTCACATTTTTGTTTTTGTTTATCTGCATCTACCTTGTTTGTTTCTCTTCCTCTGCCTTGTTTGTCTTTTCATGTTTCATCTACCTTGTTTGTTTCTGTACATCCGCCTTTTCTTTTCATATTTCATCTACCTTGTTTGTTTCTCTTCATCTGCCTTTTACTTTCTTTTCCATATTTTGTCTACCGTGTTTGTTTTGATATAGACACTGTTTCTTTTTGTATGCTTCTCTACATCTACTTGTTTCTTTCTCTACAAGGAGAATAAAGAGACCTCGTCAACCAGACCTATATCAGAACTGGGCTTTTAAAGGCAGCATTGGTGGTTATTTGGAGAGACTGGTAGAGCGCATAGAAGCTGTTCCAAGCGTGTATATAGAAACCGTCCTGAACTAACTTATCGTGTTATTTAGTAACGTATTAAACATTTATCCCTAGCGTGTTGAACCAGACTTTTACTTGCTAAGCCGTGATTTTGGTCAAATTTTTAGTAGAGGCATAACATGTTCTTAAAGAGCACGGGCTGTAGCTGCTGTTGCTGCTACTGCTGCTGCTGTTGTTATGACCAACAAGGAGATAGATCGAATAGATCACTGCTGTTTGTTCTTAAATGTCCCAATAATGTCATGTTAACCTTAATATCGTCATCGGCGTGGAATCTGGGCGTAAGTTGATTTTGATATCTTTATATGAGAAGCAAAAACAATTATTTCAAAACAAAACCTATTTCAGGCGTCGGCATGTTTCAGTTCACATGCCATACTAAATAAAACAAAGCTTTAAAAAAATTAATCAGAATAATTAAAGAGAAAAGCAGGTGTGCATCAGCGGCGGAATGGTGTAACACCAGGTGCGGGGTGGTCCGTCGCTCCCTGGGATAGCTCTACTGTTTTATATGTGTTCAGCCAACCGTATATTCTCCTGATGCCCAGTGCTGATCAGAAAGGTAGGCCTGCAAAGATCGTGACCATAATTATCTTATGTATGTTTTGAGGTGCTCCAACTCAACATGTAGCACTGACACGCTCTGGCCAACCACCCAACGTTTCATTATGTCTCATCTTCCCCTCGCCGTAACCATCAGTTCTAAACCAACCATCAAACACACTCTTGACGACAAACAGAAAACATTCCGTTGTTTTCAAAGTGAAACATTGTTCAAGTGGCGTGTGGCCTTGGCTCTGCGATACGCCCGTCCCTTTGTAACCAGCCCGTACAGCATTCTGTGGGAGGACCGTGATTGTCATGGTGACCTCCTCGCAGACAATGTGCCACTGTCCACACTATGGAAAACATCTGTACAGATCTACAAAGATGAGGAAAAGTGTCTGAGCATAACTCTCTGTTTCATTAAAAAGCTCACACGAGAAAAGGGTGTTGGGACCTGCCTGATAAAAGGCAACCAATTCCTTGAATGGGTTCAGGGTGAATTTCAAATTCTCTCCCAGATAGCAGAAAGAAAGACTTATCCAGCAAGGCGCTGACCCCAATAGTCTTGTCTCAGAATATCCGGCACTGGAGTACAACATGCCAAACTCTGAACCAAACTATGAACCAGCCGTTGGCATTTGTGGTGGTTCAGCTAACGCAGTTGTGTCATCTAGGAACAACTCCATAACGGATTCATCGGCTGCCATCATCGGGTCAGGCAGTAACATGTCTGCAGTTTCAGGTGACGTCACTTCATCCGCTGGGGTCAGTGTCGCCCCCGGTTCATCGGACTACGTTGTGACGGCTGCTGGCGACATGCCCGTGTCTGGCTCAGTGGCGGAGGGTGTCACTGTGTCAGGTGACATCAACGCCGTACCGCTAACGGCACAGACAGTGAGTGTAAGCTTCATTTCTGATGCATCAGCTGACGCCATAGAACTATCTTTTGACAACATATCTGGATCATCAGTTGCTGTCATCGTGTCGCCTCGTGACGCCGTCTCTGGATCATCGGCTGCTGCTGACACGGTGTCGCCTGTTGACACCAACTCCATATCATCGGATGCTGTCGCCGTGTCACCTGCAGACCTCGTCTCCGGGTCATCGGCTGTTGTCGCCGCGTCACCCGGTGACACCATCTCCTGATCATTGGATGCTGTCGTCGTGTCACCTGCTGACCTCATCTCTGGGTCATCGGCTGTTGTCGCCGTGTCACCCGGTGACATCATCTCCGGATCGTCGGCTGCTGTCGCCGTGTCACCCGGTGACACCATTTCCGGATCATCGGATGCTGTCGCCGTGTCACCCGGTGACACCATCTCCGGATCATCGGATGCTGTCGCCGACTCACCTGGTGTCACCATCTCCGGATCATCGGCTGTTGTCACCAAGTCACCTGCTGACATCGTCTTCGGATCATCGGCTGATGTCACCATGTCACCTACTGATCGCATTTCCGGATCATTGGATGCTGTCACCGTTTCACCTGCTGACCTCATCTCCGGACCATCGGATGCTGTCACCCTGTCAGCTGGTGGTGTCATCTCCGAGCCCGGGTCAACAGCTGAAATCTTGACAACAGCGATCAGCAGCCCCATTTCAGCACCGTCGGTTCTCACGTCATCTCCATCAACCGTCTCTGCGTCTTCGCCTGAGAGTGACAGTCCTAGCGTTGATGGCAACACTCCGCCTGTCCAGTTCACTGTGGACAGCCAGTTCTCCACGTGCAATGTATACTTTGGCCCAGTGCTGCCTTCGTTGTGCATGTCACGTGTAAACGATCTCAACGCTGACATGAAAGCGCAAATTGACAGCAAACTGAAACTGATAGCACAGAGCCTACAACATCAGGTTGACGAACTGAAACTGGAGAACGGCGTGCTGCATGCAGTAATGAAGGAGCAGGCGAAGAAAGTGGACAGTATTTCTGGGCGGCAAAACGAGCTGCTCAAGAGGGGCGCCACGAAGTCTAACCCAAATTCAGTCACTACAGATCAACACCCAACGGAACCGGTAAAGAACTGCAGCCAACCTGACAGGAAGAAGAAAGACCAAAGCGGTACCGGTCGGCACAGACTTAGTTCTGTCCCGAATGATAGAAGACATAATGCCTCGGGTGGACCTAAATTTAAAATTCATATCCCTAGAAGTGACAGCATCCACAACTTCGTCATCGGTGACTCGATCCAGCCTCCGCACCATTGACAGGAAGAGACTCGACCGGACTGGCAAGACCCATGTCCGTACCATGCCAGGAGCTAGGGTGCCAGACGTCACTGCTTCCCTCAGAGCCTGTGCTGTACGTGATGACGTCAGGCGGATACTTCTGCACGTTGGAGGCAACGATATACACAAACAGTACTCCGCTCAAGACCTGGAAACGGACTTTAAAGAGCTAGTGGCAGAGTACATGACACGTGTTTTTCCTAAAGCTGAAGTAGCTATCACACCCCTTCTTCCAAGTAAGCCTGTGCCACTTTCAGTCGCCAAGTACCTAAACTCGGTGTTGCGTCAAGTTTGGGTGAAAGGCAACGTCAGCTTTTTTTTGCTTTTTTTTTAGGAGGATTTTGTTGACCACAAAGTCGATAAAACTATGAAGTTCTTGTACTCCACTGACTTACTCCACCTCAACATGAAAAGCCTGTCACTCTGGCTGAGGAAGGTCAGGGCGTTCTTAGGACTTGTCACTCTACTGAAGAGACCTGGTCGGCAAAGTGCTGAAGAACACAGTCACTACGACAACCCAGCAGCTTTCCGTGTTTTTAAGAGTGCTGAGAATGCTTATACCAGGAACGTTCAGAAAAGGAGGCCAACACTGAGCCAAAACTGAGCAGCATACCTGTCGTCACTGGGAATCGGGTTGGGAAACATTTTCTACCTGGAAATCAAAGCAGACCCGCACGCTCTCCTGGTTGTAGACAGCAAGAAACAACTACCGTTCAAAGTCTAGCCAGGAACAACATGCACACAATGCCATTCTTTCATCCTGCGTGGCCTCTTCCACCTTACCGTCCCTATCCTTGGCCAAACCCTTTCTCTCACTGGTATCCTCAATCCCAGCAAGGATCGTTTGAAGGAGCGTATTAAATCACTGAATGACACTGTTCCCTGCGCCCCCCCCCTCCCCCCAACAACTCCCCTTTCCCTTTTTGTTGTTGTTGTTGTTGTTGTTGTTGTTGTTGTTGTGGGTGACCAAGTTACTTTTAGCTTTCTGCATCATTAGAACTTGATTGGATTGAGTGATTGACAACAAAAGCGTTTAGTCTTTACTTGACAGTATTCATTACTTGATGAACAAATTGTGTTCGGTGTACAGCGCACGTCTCACTGATCTGTTGTCTGTGCAACAGGCGTTTCTCCTTTACTTCCGTTATGGTCAGCAAGTGTGGTGATCGTTTTTAGTACCAAGCCCTGTGTGGTTAGAATATTGCAGGCCCTAGATGTGTCCTGCTTTTGAACTAAACTTTCTTTGGCCAAAACTACTGCAGTTTTTGGTTTTCGTGTTGCCGGAGTATTGAAAGTTCTGACTTTCTTTCTTTTTCTTTTTCTTGTGTGTAATCTAGCTTTTATGCTAATCTGTGAATTTCTATATACTGATCCTTTTTTTTCTTTTCTTTTTCTTCTGGATTCGAAACCAGAACAATGACTGTGTCGTGTCCCAATGACCTTTCAGTTGGGCACTTGAATATTTACCACTTGGCGAACAAAGTGACGGATGTGAATGTATTCGTTCATCAATCGGACATTTTACACATTTTTGGTGTGTCTCAATCTAGGCTTACCTTTTACGTCAGTGACGAGGT